>CAXHUQ010000635.1:0-48922 GCA_964020085.1 Micromussa lordhowensis | reverse complement strand
AAAGCTGACAGTTCAGATAAAACTTAACAGATATTTTCATGAACCAATCGGGGTTAAAAGAGCCCAAATTACATGACATAAGTTTGAAACCATAACCAAAACGCGTGACACTCAGTCATGGGACAATGGTGAATATTATCATTTAAGTGAAAACCACCACATCGGGGTGTGCAGTGGTATTCAAAACTAGGTTTCTTACCTCGGCCCGACTTGTCGTTGTAAAATATGACTTACCGCTAGCTGCAGGGGCCATATGATTTCTGTATATGTGATCCATCTTCAGAAATCAAATTTATTAATCATTTCTCTGTTATGAATACTGTACGGAGCTGATACGCTTGAACAAACTATTTGAATAGAACAATGAACTTCTTCAAGTAATGAACTTTATTGAAAAACGATTAGTTTTACACAAACAGTGTTTACAATTTTATTTCACTGGTATTCATTCCAATCAAACTTCAAACATTCGTCTTGAGTTTCGTTTTGCTCTCGTTCAAAGTTTCTATACATTTCATATGCTCTTGTTTCATCTACTTTATCAAGGCGAGGTAAATACTACAATCATTTATTTGTTCTCAATACTGCACAGATCTAATACGTTAAACAACAGAAGTAATTGAACAGAACAATGGTCATACATCATTTCACATCATGAACTTTATTAAAAACACTTAATGAAAAAATCACATGACCTCTGGTACTAAAAATAATTCTATGACATCATTCTACCCATTTTAAGATTATGACGTAATACTTCCAATGACACCCCATTCCTATAATGTCACTATTCTATTTTTAGATTATGAAGTCATCATTTTTGATGACGTCAACTCCTTGGGGTATTGTGACGTCACTGTGTCCCTGTGTCCCCTCGGCAGTACCCCATCCCGATGATGTGACTATTTTATTTTTAGATTATGATGTCATCATTTTTGATGACGTCAACCCCTTAGGGTATTGTGACGTCACTGTGTCACTGTGTCCCTCGGCAGAACCGGTGTTTTCCTACTACTGCACACCATGGGCCCCAATTTCGAAGTAGTACTTAAAGGAATTTATATGTTACAGAATGATATTAGTGGCACGAGATGCTTGTTCACCTCAACGAACTGCCCAGAGAGAAATCGGATCGCACTGACAACACCAAGCTAACAGGAAACATGGCATAAATATGAACACTATGGCCAGCAATTTCGCAGTAGCACTTAAAGGAAGTTATGTTACACAATTTTTTTTAGTAGTACAAGATGCTTTTCCACCTCAATGAACTGCCCAGGAAGAAATCGGATCGCACTAACAAAACCACCTATGAAACAAACCTAAACGCCATTTTAGAAGTTATGTTACAAAATTGAGTTACAATTACATGACGGTTCTTTGGAACCAGAGCATATTTTTCCAACCCAATTATATTAAAGAACGAGTTATCTTATTACAAGAGATCAGTTACTTGTTGTGGCTTATTCTAATATATTGATATATCAGTTAATTCGTTCGTTACCTAGAAATTCAAGAATGAATTGTGACACGTGCAGTAGGTAACCCGTTGTTTCGCCTACGGGTCGTTTCGCAGATTGTCTGTTCACCTACGTCTAGAGTCGATGCGCCTACCTCTTAATGCTGAGTCTAACACAAATAAACAGGCGGAAAAAAATGTTATACTCCCTTTTCTGTTTTTAAAACGAGGAAAGATTATGCATTAATGCCATTCGCGGTTTTTGCATTGCGTAAATTATCAGCCGGTTCACGGTTAAACTCCCTTTTATGTTTTTTTGGAACAAAATTTTTTCTGGAAATATGTTACGTATATACTAACTTTTAAGTTTTTAAAGCAAGCATACCCTATGTTTATGGATTTAAGCGGTCTTTCACGTTCATCGGTCGTTTCGACAAACTGTTTACCAGTCCTTTTGTGTTTTTAGAACGAGGAATGTTTATGTATTAGTCGTTTTTCGCCGGCGTTTTCGGTCGGTGTTTATGTATTAGTCGTCTTTCGCCGGCGTTTATCGGTCGGTTCGACTAACTGCTCTAGCTATTCCTTTTTGTGTTTTAAGAACGAGGAGTGTTTATGTATTACTCGTTTTTCGCCGGCGTTTATCGGTCGGTGTTTATGTATTAGTCGTTTTTCGCCGGCGTTTATCGGTCGTTTCGACTAACTGCTCTAGCTATTCCTTTTTGTGCTTTAAGAACGAGGAGTGTTTTACGTTTTTAAAGCAAGCGGATGTTTATGGATTTAAGCGGTCTTTCACGTTCATCGGTCGTTTCGACAAAATGTTTACCCGGCGTTTTGTGTTTTTAGAACGAGGAATGTTTATGTATTAATTGTTTTTCGCTGGCGTTTATCGGTTGGTTCGACTAACTGCTCTAGCTATTCCTTTTTGTGTTTTAAGAACGAGGAGTGTTTATGTATTAGTCGTTTTTTGCCGGCGTTCTAGCTATTCCCTTTTGTGCAAGTGCAGTATGCTTGTTTTGACTCATGGCCCGACTACACTACCACAGATTCCATCGGAATCGTTATGTCTTCAATGGATCCAGTGGACTCCATCGGACTACTTTCCAACCCTTCTCTTCTCAAAGAATCAACACTTCCGGTTTCATCATATGACTAGACTTCCGTTAACTCAAATGGTTTCCGACTAGACTCCATCGGACTCTAGGTTTTGTGAACTGGAATCTGGTTGAGAGTATTGGACATGTGTGGCTTCTACTACCGTCTCTTGGTAACAATGGTGTTGTATCTACACTTACCTTTCCTATTTCCCCATCCACATACACCTTGCTGGCTTTATCAGCAATAGCAATGTCTTGCTTGGCATTTTCTGTGTCGACATATTTTTTATTGGTGGCACTATCGAGATGTTCAGGATCACCTAAACCATCAATGAGATTACCATTGAGATTCAAATTCTCAAAATAGAGAATCTTATGATTATCTTGGACGTCACGAACATTAAAAACAGTATGGTCAAAACTTGTCGACTGTTTACCCTTAATTACCCTTGAATAAAAGAGAAATCTCACATTTTTATTATATTGACTACCAAAATAACGGATTTGAAATTTTATCCCATCATCCACTCCAGCTTCTCCATCAGTAGTGAATTGAATAATTGATTTAGTGTATTGACTATCAAATTTGTCACTGTCGAATGTATTAATCGTATAATGACTATCACCATAGACATGATAAATTATTGTATCATCAACAAGAAAACCACCAACATCGCCAATAACAAATATTTCAAAAATAGAAGTATAACTACCACTATCTAATTGATTACCTTTCATTTTTATACTTTACCATGCTTCTCCATAGAAACCAGTATCATAACCTGCTTTCTCAATTATATAAGCATCATTGTGTACTTTATGATTTTGAAAGAAATGGTTCGATGATGTATTTGCTGGTGACTCTACAGTTAATTGACTATTGTCACCAAATCCTAAATAAAATCGAAAACTTGGTTGTAAATGATCATTATTTTGACTAACTTGAGTATGTCCCTTTAATACTTTTAAATTAACTACATCACCATCGTCAATTGAGTCAGGTACATCAGTCAATCGTTTTCCATCAATATCAAAATTACCATCATCTGTTAGTTTGAAGCCGATACCATCTCTACCAGCTGGTCCTCTTTTAGCAGAAACTTTAACATGGCCATAATGATGAAAATAGTTTTTGAAGTCGTTTATAAAACCCATATATGAATAATTTAGATATTTCCATAAAAGTTTCTCTTCACTGTTTTCATTGGTTTGTCCACATAACAGAAAGAGTATGGTTTGTTGGTTGCTTTAATATACTTTTCTTTATCAATTTCCAATTCTTGAGATATTAAATTTCTTTCTCTTGAGGATGGAAAATCATACAGACAAAAATGGCTACAATTCAATCTGATCGCTTTAGGGCATCCATAAAAAGATTGTGTGAGATATATCACAGAGCAGTTTTTATGTCGTCCTTGAATGAAATAGTCTATCAGAGGTTTCTGTACTTTTTCACACACATAATCGTCAAATATAACAACTCTTTGCATATCAGTATCTTGTAGCTGGTCGACAGGTATGATTTCATTATTGCTTGCTATCAAAACCGGGTAACCAACCTGTTCACTTATTCCATTCATCTTATCAATTAAATTCATATACTTATCTTGATCCAGATTTTTGGCATACAAATAGATCTGATCATAATAGATCAAAGGATACTGCAATATATGACTTAATAGATTCGTTTTGCCTGAACCAGAATTACCCGCTAAAAGCATCCTAAATGTGTTTTTCGGCATGTATTCGTGTAATCGTTTGAAACCGTTATTTTATTTCTCACCACTATCATAGTTTGGTATTTCCATATATATCAATATATTAGATAAGTTAAGATAATTGAGATAAGTTAAGATAATTTTTTTTTATCTAACGTAATGATATATGGATATTGAGAGAATAGAAAAGCCACTTTATAAGTCAGATATTGATAAGGGTTTCACGCCAGATGAGATTAAAAAACTGATAGATTACAAGTTCCCGAACTCCTTCACAAATAGTGAAATCACACCTTGATGGATCAATCGACATAAATGACTATGACAAAGAGATCGGAAAAAACTCCAAAATCTCGGAAGAAAGAAAGGACAACTGTCGAGAACTGGAAAAAATAGAAGTAAAAACAAAGAACAAATTGATGGTTTGACTGAAAACATTAAATTGTTACAAAAGTACAGAATAAGAATAGGTATTATTGAAGAAGGCGGGAAGACACTCGGTAAAGGTATTTATACTCAGAAAAAGAGAAACGCCTATAAGATATCACAAAAGGGACAGTATGGCGGCCTGATCATTGATCTTCCAAAACTGCATGGACATCTGAAAGTTGTGGCTCATAAAAATGGCCAGAAAGTATATGACAAACAAGCTGACTTTGACACACTTGATCTTCTGACAAAACGATTCAACAGCAAAAAGAATTACTCAGAATTGGCAAGATCTGTGTTCAGTGATCTCAATAGACTGAGTAAAATACCAATCCACAGGACATCTAAGAAGTATTCAAAACTTGGATCAGGTGTTGTCTATTATAATAATCCACAAGACTTACTTTCACGGTTAGAGCTGCTTGGAGGGTCTATGTCTGCTGGAAACGACAGTAGTGATGTCAGAGAAGAGTTTGTGAAGGTAGTACATAAATTGAATAAATTGAATGTCATAGATAACAAACAAGTGAATGACCTCATAAAGAATTATCTAATCTAATAATATATGAGTGAATTCTTATTGCGATTTTCATCAAAAAATAGAAATAAGGTGGGTGTAAGTTTGAGTCGTGATTTCACCACTAGATTCAACGAGCCTATCAAACTATCTCATGACATGAAGCATGAACTTGCTGTCAGAACAATATCTATGACTTATAGTTGGTATAATATCAGACAATCATATGGAAACAATCAAATAAAATACAGTCATAATAAAGGTACAGATTGGGAAACAATCACATTCATTGATGGGATGTACAGTTATGATGATATTGATTTGTATATCAAAAAATACATGAAAGATAAAGGACATTTAGTTAAGGATGATGATGACGACGATAAAAAAGAGTATGGCATCAATCTGTATTTTGTTTTATCCACTTATCGAGTACTTGTTGAATTAGATGACAATTATCGATTAGATCTCACCAACTCAGATTTCAGAAAACTGATTGGCTTTGAATCCAAAGTAATTAATGACACAGAGTATGGAGCAATTCTACCTGATATAACAAGAGGAGTAGATGAAATACATATTAATTGTGACAAAGTAACAGATAGTATTAGTGATGGTCAATCTTCAAGAAGAGTAGCTGTTATTCCCGTTGAAAATCTTGTTAGATCCCTTCCATTTACTTACCAGCCTCATTTTCTAGCATATAGTCCAGTATCAGGTCATTTGATATATTCAATGCGGTTTTATGTTACTGATTCATCTGGGGCTCCCATTAATTTGAATGGCATAGATTGGAACATTGAACTGGTTCTACGATCAAGGGAGATATAATATAATATTATAATATATGAGACAGTGTGAATTCAAAAAACGTTATGATCCAGATATAGATATGTATGTAACAAAACATATTCATGGTGAAGGTATAACTTCTTCAAGACAGTTGGAAACAAACTATTTGGAAAAACAGCTAAAAGCATTGCAAAGACAGCAGCTAAAAGTGCAGCTGCAAAGGCGGCTACAACAACTGGTGAATATGCTGGAAAGAAGGCTGGTGATACGATAGTTGAGCTTCTAAGTAAGAAGAATGCAAAAACTCCATCTGTTCAGATGGAACCAAATGCATCAATCCCACCAAGTTTGTCAAAACCAAAAGAATTAACTCCTCAGGAGGTAAATGATAGAGTAAATCAGATACTTTCAGGTGGAAAACTTAGAAGAAGGAATTTTATGTAAACATATGATATATGACAAATTATCGAAACTCAAAGCTTATAGATATGACAAATTATCGAAACTTAAAGCTTATAGATATGAAAACTTATCGAAACTCGAAGTATTTAGAAGTGTATGAAGATGTTGTTTTTGAACTTGAAACAGCATTGAATTCAAATATCGCAAAGACAAAAACTAATCATCGTTTTGTTGTTGACATTAGTGGAGAAACGACCCCTTTTGATTGGTATCACGCTAGATTCAAAGTTGATATCAATTTAGAGAAGCTAGCAGATGGAGCTGATGTCGCTGCTGATGATCATAATGGGATAGTCAATTCAGCATTTTCTCTTATTAAAAAAAATGACTGTTAAGATGAATGGAGTTGATGTTTATGAATGTTCGGAAGCTAACCAGGCAACAAATATCAAAAATCTTCTAGAATATTCTCAGGGTTATTCAAAAAGCCAGGGTACCAATGAATTCTTTTATATTGACACAAAAAGAAATGCCGAAGAAGGTTCAGCACATGCAAATTACAATTCAGGTTTTGCTGCCAGAAAATTGCTACTTAATGCTGGTTCTACAGTGAATGCAGAAATACCACTCAATCGGTATGGCTTTTTGAAGAGCCTTCATGGTGAACTCCTTCCAAATTCCAAAATTGAGTTGAAAATCGATCTCGAGAGTGACGCCAATCTTGTCTGGCAGGCCGCAGACAATTGTCGTGTTGTCCTTTCTAAATTTCAGCTGATAGTCCCTAGTATTGTTTTTAATGCAGATGGAAAGTCATTATACATAAGCACATACCTTGATACAAGAAAGTGGACCTATCTTCGTGAATTGGTTGAGAGAGGTAATTTAACACAACAGCAGACGGCTAACTTCTGTATTTCAACAGGAATTAACAAACCTAGACATGTTTTTGTTTATATAATCAATGATGCGAATCTTGAATCACAGACGGCTAATAAATTCTGGTATAACACTTTCAATGTCACTGATGATAAAGCATTAAACAGTTGCTATCTCGAAGTAGGGAATGGAAAAGAATATCCAGAGGTTCATTACAAACCAAGTACAGAGCCAAATCGTGCCTTCCGAGATGTTTTGAAGTATGTTTATGCTGACAGTGATTATGCTGGTGATACTCTCATCAATAGGTCGAATTTCGGTACCATTTTCCCATTTATTTACTTTGATCTAACAAAACAACCAGCGGATATCAAAGATGATATGACCAAGCTGACTTTCAAATATACACTAAGTGGTAATACAAATGCAGCACACTCGGTTTATGCACTTGTCCTTTCTGAACAGGATATGGCCGATTTAGGTGTCCTTGCCAACATTGTCATAACTCGGCTATACGGACACTTATGGAGCGGCAGTTTGCAGCAAAATGTTGTCCTATGTTTGCACTTCAAGTGCATACTAATTAGGAGATGATGGCATTTGCGCCAGGGTGTTTTTGAAGCCCCTATAGCCGGCCTACTTTTTTGAGCATTTTCCCTTGGTCCCCCCTTGGAAAAATCTCAGAAAATGGCCGATTTAGGTGTCCTTGCCAACATTGTCATAACTCGGCTATACGGACACTTATGGAGCGGCAGTTTACAGCAAAATGTTGTCCTATGTTTGCACTTAAAGTGCATACTAATTAGGAGATGACGGAATTTGCGCCAGGGTGTTTTTGAAGCCCCTATAGTCGGCCTACTTTTTTGAGCATTTTCCCTTGGTCCCCCCTTGGCAAAATCTCAGAAAATGGCCGATTTTGGTTTCCTAGCCAACATTGTCATAACTCGGCTATACGGACACTTATGGAGCGGCAGTTTGCAGCAAAATGTTGTCCTATGTTTGCACTTCAAGTGCATACTAATTAGGAGATGATGGCATTTGCGCCAGGGTGTTTTTGAAGCCCCTATAGTCGGCCTACTTTTTTGAGCATTTTCCCTTGGTCCCCCCTTGGCAAAATCTCAGAAAATGGCCGATTTAGGTGTCCTTGCCAACATTGTCATAACTCGGCTATACGGACACTTATGGAGCGGCAGTTTGCAGCAAAATGTTGTCCTATGTTTGCACTTCAAGTGCATACTAATTAGGAGATGATGGCATTTGCGCCAGGGTGTTTTTGAAGCCCCTATAGTCGGCCTACTTTTTTGAGCATTTTCCCTTGGTCCCCCCTTGGAAAAATCTCAGAAAATGGCCGATTTAGGTGTCCTTGCCAACATTGTCATAACTCAGCTATACGGACACATATGGAGCGGCAGTTTGCAGCAAAATGTTGTGCTATGTTTGCACTTGAAGGGCATACTAACTAGGAGATGATGGCATTTGCGCCAGGGTATTTTTTAAGCCCCTATAGTCGGCCTACTTTTTTGAGCATTTTCCCTTGGTCCCCCCTTGGCAAAATCTCAGAAAATAGCCGATTTAGGTGTCCTTGCCAACATTGTCATAACTCGGCTATACGGACACTTATGGAGCGGCAGTTTGCAGCAAAATGTTGTCCTATGTTTGCACTTCAAGTGCATACTAATTAGGAGATGACGGCATTTGCGCCAGGGTGTTTTTGAAGCCCCTATAGTCGGCCTACTTTTTTGAGCATTTTCCCTTGTTCCCCCCTTGGCAAAATCTCAGAAAATGGCCGATTTTGGTTTCCTAGCCAACATTGTCATAACTCGGCTATACGGACACTTATGGAGCGGCAGTTTGCAGCAAAATGTTGTCCTATGTTTGCACTTCAAGTGCATACTAATTAGGAGATGATGGCATTTGCGCCAGGGTGTTTTTGAAGCCCCTATAGTCGGCCTACTTTTTTGAGCATTTTCCCTTGGTCCCCCCTTGGCAAAATCTCAGAAAATGGCCGATTTAGGTGTCCTTGCCAACATTGTCATAACTCGGCTATACGGACACTTATGGAGCGGCAGTTTGCAGCAAAATGTTGTCCTATGTTTGCACTTCAAGTGCATACTAATTAGGAGATGATGGCATTTGCGCCAGGGTGTTTTTGAAGCCCCTATAGTCGGCCTACTTTTTTGAGCATTTTCCCTTGGTCCCCCCTTGGAAAAATCTCAGAAAATGGCCGATTTAGGTGTCCTTGCCAACATTGTCATAACTCAGCTATACGGACACATATGGAGCGGCAGTTTGCAGCAAAATGTTGTGCTATGTTTGCACCTGAAGGGCATACTAACTAGGAGATGATGGCATTTGCGCCAGGGTGTTTTTGAAGCCCCTATAGTCGGCCTACTTTTTTGAGCATTTTCCCTTGGTCCCCCCTTGGCAAAATCTCAGAAAATAGCCGATTTAGGTGTCCTTGCCAACATTGTCATAACTCGGCTATACGGACACTTATGGAGCGGCAGTTTGCAGCAAAATGTTGTCCTATGTTTGCACTTCAAGTGCATACTAATTAGGAGATGATGGCATTTGCGCCAGGGTGTTTTTGAAGCCCCTATAGTCGGCCTACTTTTTTGAGCATTTTCCCTTGGTCCCCCCTTGGCAAAATCTCAGAAAATGGCCGATTTAGGTGTCCTTGCCAACATTGTCATAACTCGGCTATACGGACACTTATGGAGCGGCAGTTTGCAGCAAAATGTTGTCCTATGTTTGCACTTCAAGTGCATACTAATTAGGAGATGATGGCATTTGCGCCAGGGTGTTTTTGAAGCCCCTATAGTCGGCCTACTTTTTTGAGCATTTTCCCTTGGTCCCCCCTTGGAAAAATCTCAGAAAATGGCCGATTTAGGTGTCCTTGCCAACATTGTCATAACTCGGCTATACGGACACTTATGGAGCGGCAGTTTGCAGCAAAATGTTGTCCTATGTTTGCACTTGAAGGGCATACTAACTAGGAGATGATGGCATTTGCGCCAGGCTGTTTTTGAAGCCCCTATAGTCGGCCTACTTTTTTGAGCATTTTCCCTTGGTCCCCCCTTGGCAAAATCTCAGAAAATAGTAGATTTAGGTGTCCTTGCCAACATTGTCATAACTCGGCTATACGGACACTTATGGAGCGGCCGTTTGCAGCAAAATGTTGTCCTATGTTTGCACTTCAAGTGCATACTAATTAGGAGATGATGGCATTTGCGCCAGGGTGTTTTTGAAGCCCCTATAGTCGGCCTACTTTTTTGAGCATTTTCCCTTGGTCCCCCCTTGGCAAAATCTCAGAAAATGGCCGATTTAGGTGTCCTTGCCAACATTGTCATAACTCGGCTATACGGACACTTATGGAGCGGCAGTTTGCAGCAAAATGTTGTCCCATGTTTGCACTTAAAGTGCATACTAATTAGGAGATGACGGCATTTGCGCCAGGGTGTTTTTGAAGCCCCTATAGTCGGCCTACTTTTTTGAGCATTTTCCCTTGGTCCCCCCTTGGCAAAATCTCAGAAAATGGCCGATTTTGGTTTCCTAGCCAACATTGTCATAACTCGGCTATACGGACACTTATGGAGCGGCAGTTTGCAGCAAAATGTTGTCCTATGTTTGCACTTCAAGTGCATACTAATTAGGAGATGATGGCATTTGCGCCAGGGTGTTTTTGAAGCCCCTATAGTCGGCCTACTTTTTTGAGCATTTTGCCTTGGTCCCCCCTTGGCAAAATCTCAGAAAATGGCCGATTTAGGTGTCCTTGCCAACATTGTCATAACTCGGCTATACGGACACTTATGGAGCGGCAGTTTGCAGCAAAATGTTGTCCTATGTTTGCACTTCAAGTGCATACTAATTAGGAGATGATGGCATTTGCGCCAGGGTGTTTTTAAAGCCCCTATAGTCGGCCTACTTTTTTGAGCATTTTCCCTTGGTCCCCCCTTGGCAAAATCTCAGAAAATGGCCGATTTAGGTGTCCTTGCCAACATTGTCATAACTCGGCTATACGGACACTTATGGAGCGGCAGTTTGCAGCAAAATGTTGTCCTATGTTTGCACTTCAAGTGCATACTAATTAGGAGATGATGGCATTTGCGCCAAGGTGTTTTTGAAGCCCCTATAGTCGGCCTACTTTTTTGAGCATTTTCCCTTGGTCCCCCCTTGGAAAAATCTCAGAAAATGGCCGATTTAGGTGTCCTTGCCAACATTGTCATAACTCGGCTATACGGACACTTATGGAGCGGCAGTTTGCAGCAAAATGTTGTCCTTTGTTTGCACTTCAAGTGCATACTAATTAGGAGATGATGGCATTTGCGCCAGGGTGTTTTTGAAGCCCCTATTGTCGGCCTACTTTTTTGAGCATTTTCCCTTGGCCCCCCCCTTGGCTAAATCTCAGAAAATGGCCGATTTAGGTGTCCTTGCCAACATTGTCATAACTCGGCTATACGGACACTTATGGAGCGGCCGTTTGCAGCAAAATGTTGTCCTATGTTTGCACTTCAAGTGCATACTAATTGGGAGATGATGGCATTTGCGCCAGGGTGTTTTTGAAGCCCCTATAGTCGGCCTACTTTTTTGAGCATTTTCCCTTGGTCCCCCCTTGGCAAAATCTCAGAAAATGGCCGATTTAGGTGTCCTTGCCAACATTGTCATAACTCGGCTATACGGACACTTATGGAGCGGCAGTTTGCTGCAAAATGTTGTCCTATGTTTGCACTTCAAGTGCATACTAATTAGGAGATGATGGCATTTGCGCCAGGGTGTTTTTGAAGCCCCTATAGTCGGCCTACTTTTTTGAGCATTTTCCCTTGGTCCCCCCTTGGCAAAATCTCAGAAAATAGCCGATTTAGGTGTCCTTGCCAACATTGTCATAACTCGGCTATACGGACACTTATGGAGCGGCAGTTTGCAGCAAAATGTTGTCCTATGTTTGCACTTCAAGTGCATACTAATTGGGAGATGATGGGATTTGCGCCAGGGTGTTTTTGAAGCCCCTATAGTCGGCCTACTTTTTTGAGCATTTTCCCTTGGTCCCCCCTTGGAAAAATCTCAGAAAATGGCCGATTTAGGTGTCCTTGCCAACATTGTCATAACTCGGCTATACGGACACTTATGGAGCGGCAGTTTGCAGCAAAATGTTGTCCTATGTTTGCACTTGAAGGGCATACTAACTAGGAGATGATGGCATTTGCGCCAGGTTGTTTTTGAAGCCCCTATAGTCGGCCTACTTTTTTGAGCATTTTCCCTTGGTCCCCCCTTGGCAAAATCTCAGAAAATAGCCGATTTAGGTGTCCTTGCCAACATTGTCATAACTCGGCTATACGGACACTTATGGAGCGGCAGTTTGCAGCAAAATGTTGTCCTATGTTTGGTCCCCCCTTGGCAAAATCTCAGAAAATGGCCGATTTTGGTTTCCTAGCCAACATTGTCATAACTCGGCTATACGGACACTTATGGAGCGGCAGTTTGCAGCAAAATGTTGTCCTATGTTTGCACTTCAAGTGCATACTAATTAGGAGATGATGGCATTTGCGCTAGGGTGTTTTTGAAGCCCCTATAGTCGGCCTACTTTTTTGAGCATTTTCCCTTGGTCCCCCCTTGGCAAAATCTCAGAAAATGGCCGATTTAGGTGTCCTTGCCAACATTGTCATAACTCGGCTATACGGACACTTATGGAGCGGCAGTTTGAAGCAAAATGTTGTCCTGTGTTTGCACTTGAAGTGCATACTAATTAGGAGATGATGGCATTTGCGCCAGGGTGTTTTTGAATCCCCTATAGTCGGCCTTTTTTTTTGAGCATTTTCCCTTGGTCCCCCCTTGGCAAAATCTCAGGAAATGGCCGATTTAGGTGTCCTTGCCAACATTGTCATAACTCGGCTATACGGACACTTATGGAGCGGCAGTTTGCAGCAAAATGTTGTCCTATGTTTGCACTTCAAGTGCATACTAATTAGGAGATGATGGCATTTGCGCCAGGGTGTTTTTGAAGCCCCTATTGTCGGCCTACTTTTTTGAGCATTTTCCCTAGGCCCCCCCCTTGGCTAAATCTCAGAAAATGGCCGATTTAGGTGTCCTTGCCAACATTGTCATAACTCGGCTATACGGACACTTATGGAGCGGCCGTTTGCAGCAAAATGTTGTCCTATGTTTGCACTTCAAGTGCATACTAATTGGGAGATGATGGCATTTGCGCCAGGGTGTTTTTGAAGCCCCTATAGTCGGCCTACTTTTTTGAGCATTTTCCCTTGGTCCCCCCTTGGCAAAATCTCAGAAAATGGCCGATTTTGGTTTCCTAGCCAACATTGTCATAACTCGGCTATACGGACACTTATGGAGCGGAAGTTTGCAGCAAAATGTTGTCCTATGTTTGCACTTCAAGTGCATACTAATTAGGAGATGATGGCATTTGCGCCAGGGTGTTTTTGAAGCCCCTATAGTCGGCCTTCTTTTTTAAGCATTTTGCCTTGGTCCCCCCTTGGCAAAATCTCAGAAAATGGCCGAATTTGGCTTCCTTGCCAACATTGTCATAACTCGGCTATACGGACACTTATGGAGCGGCAGTTTGAAGCAAAATGTTGTCCTGTGTTTGCACTTGAAGTGCATACTAATTAGGAGATGATGGCATTTGCGCCAGGGTGTTTTTGAAGCCTCTATAGTCGGCCAACTTTTTTGAGCATTTTCCCTTGGTCCCCCGTTGGCAAAATCTCAGGAAATAGCCGATTTAGGTGTCCTTGCCAACATTGTGATAACTCGGCTATACGGACACTTATGGAGCGGCAGTTTGCAGCAAAATGTTGTCCTATGTTTGCACTTCACGTGCATACTAATTAGGAGATGATGGCATTTGCGCCAGGGTGTTTTTGAAGCCCCTATTGTCGGCCTACTTTTTTGAGCATTTTCCCTTGCCCCCCCCCCCCTTGGCTAAATCTCAGAAAATGGCCGATTTAGATGTCCTTGCCAACATTGTCATAACTCGGCTATACGGACACTTATGGAGCGGCCGTTTGCAGCAAAATGTTGTCCTATGTTTGCACTTCAAGTGCATACTAATTCGGAGATGATGGCATTTGCGCCAGGGTGTTTTTGAAGCCCCTATAGTCGGCCTACTTTTTTGAGCATTTTCCCTTGGTCCCCCCTTGGCAAAGTCTCAGAAAATGGCCTATTTTGGTTTCGTTGCCAACATTGTCATAACTCGGCTATACGGACACTTATGGAGCGGCAGTTTGCAGCAAAATGTTGTCCTATGTTTGCACTTCAAGTGCATACTAATTAGGAGATGATGGCATTTGCGCCAGGGTGCTTTTGAAGTCCCTATAGTCGGCCTACTTTTTTGAGCATTTTCCCTTGGTCCCCCCTTGGCAAAATCTCAGAAAATGGCCGATTTAGGTGTCCTTGCCAACATTGTCATAACTCGGCTATACGGACACTTATGGAGCGGCAGTTTGCAGCAAAATGTTGTCCTATGTTTGCACTTCAAGTGCATACTAATTAGGAGATGACGGCATTTGCGCCAGGGTGTTTTTGAAGCCCCTATAGTCGGCCTACTTTTTTCAGCATTTTCCCTTGTTCCCCCTTGGCAAAATCTCAGAAAATGGCCGATTTAGGTGTCCTTGCCAACATTGTCATAACTCGGCTATACGGACACTTATGGAGCGGCAGTTTGCAGCAAAATGTTGTCCTATGTTTGCACTTCAAGTGCATACTAATTAGGAGATGATGGCATTTGCGCCAGGGTGTTTTTGAAGCCCCTATAGTCGGCCTACTTTTTTGAGCATTTTCCCTTGGTCCCCCCTTGGCAAAATCTCAGAAAATGGCCGATTTAGGTGTCCTTGCCAACATTGTCATAACTCGGCTATACGGACACTTATGGAGCGGCAGTTTGCAGCAAAATGTTGTCCTATGTTTGCACTTCAAGTGCATACTAATTAGGAGATGACGGCATTTGCGCCAGGGTGTTTTTGAAGCCCCTATAGTCGGCCTACTTTTTTAAGCATTTTCCCTTGGTCCCCCCTTGGCAAAATCTCAGAAAATGGCCGATTTAGGTGTCCTTGCCAACATTGTCATAACTCGGCTATACGGACACTTATGGAGCGGCAGTTTCCTCCAAAATGTTGTCCTATGTTTGCACTTTAAGTGCATACTAATTAGGAGATGACGGCATTTGCGCCAGGATGTTTTTGAAGCCCCTATAGTCGGCCTACTTTTTTTTAGCATTTTCCCTTGGTCCCCCCTTGGCAAAATCTCAGAAAATGGCCGATTTAGGTGTCCTTGCCAACATTGTCATAACTCGGCTATACGGACACTTATGGAGCGGCAGTTTGCAGCAAAATGTTGTCCTATGTTTGCACTTGAAGTGCATACTAATTAGGAGATGACGGCATTTGCGCCAGGCTGTTTTTTAAGCCCCTATAGTCGGCCTACTTTTTTCAGCATTTTCCCTTGGTCCCCCCTTGGCAAAATCTCAGAAAATGGCCGATTTAGGTGTCCTTGCCAACATTGTCATAACTCGGCTATACGGACACTTATGGAGCGGCCGTTTGCAGCAAAATGTTGTCCTATGTTTGCACTTCAAGTGCATACTAATTAGGAGATGACGGCATTTGCGCCAGGGTGTTTTTGAAGCCCCTATAGTCGGCCTACTTTTTTGAGCATTTTCCCTTGTTCCCCCCTTGGCAAAATCTCAGAAAATGGCCGATTTTGGTTTCCTAGCCAACATTGTCATAACTCGGCTATACGGACACTTATGGAGCGGCAGTTTGCAGCAAAATGTTGTCCTATGTTTGCACTTCAAGTGCATACTAATTAGGAGATGATGGCATTTGCGCCAGGGTGTTTTTGAAGCCCCTATAGTCGGCCTACTTTTTTGAGCATTTTCCCTTGGTCCCCCCTTGGCAAAATCTCAGAAAATGGCCTATTTTGGTTTCGTTGCCAACATTGTCATAACTCGGCTATACGGACACTTATGGAGCGGCAGTTTGCAGCAAAATGTTGTCCTATGTTTGCACTTTAAGTGCATACTAATTAGGAGATGATGGCATTTGCGCCAGGGTGCTTTTGAAGCCCCTATAGTCGGCCTACTTTTTTGAGCATTTTCCCTTGAACCCCCCTTGGCCAAATCTTAGAAAATGGCCGATTTAGGTGTCCTTGCCAACATTGTCATAACTCGGCTATACGGACACTTATGGAGCGGCAGTTTGCAGCAAAATTTTGTCCTATGTTTGCACTTCAAGTGCATACTAATTAGGAGATGACGGCATTTGCGCCAGGATGTTTTTGAAGCCCCTATATTCGGCCTACTTTTCTGAGCATTTTCCCTTGGTCCCCCCTTGAAAAAATCTCAGAAAATGGCCGATTTAGGTGTCCTTGCCAACATTGTCATAACTCGGCTATACGGACACTTATGGAGCGGCAGTTTGCAGCAAAATGTTGTCCTATGTTTGCACTTAAAGTGCATACTAATTAGGAGATGACGGCATTTGCGCCAGGGTGTTTTTGAAGCCCCTAAAGTCGGCCTACTTTTTTGAGCATTTTCCCTTGGTCCCCCCTTGGCAAAATCTCAGAAAATGGCCGATTTTGGTTTCCTAGCCAACATTGTCATAACTCGGCTATACGGACACTTATGGAGCGGCAGTTTGCAGCAAAATGTTGTCCTATGTTTGCACTTCAAGTGCATACTAATTAGGAGATGATGGCATTTGCACTAGGGTGTTTTTGTAGCCCCTATAGTCGGCCTACTTTTTTTTAGCATTTTCCCTTGGTCCCCCCTTGGCAAAATCTCAGAAAATGGCCGATTTAGGTGTCCTTGCCAACATTGTCATAACTCGGCTATACGGACACTTATGGAGCGGCAGTTTGAAGCAAAATGTTGTCCTGTGTTTGCACTTGAAGTGCATACTAATTAGGAGATGATGGCATTTGCACTAGGGTGTTTTTGTAGCCCCTATAGTCGGCCTACTTTTTTTTAGCATTTTCCCTTGGTCCCCCCTTGGCAAAATCTCAGAAAATGGCCGATTTAGGTGTCCTTGCCAACATTGTCATAACTCGGCTATACGGACCCTTATGGAGCGGCAGTTTGGACCAAAATGTTGTCCTATGTTTGCACTTCAAGTGCATACTAATTAGGAGATGATGGCATTTGCGCCCAGGGTGTTTTTGAAGCCCCTATTGTCGGCCTACTTTTTTGAGCATTTTCCCTTGGCCCCCCCCTTGGCTAAATCTCAGAAAATGGCCGATTTAGGTGTCCTTGCCAACATTGTCATAACTCGGCTATACGGACACTTATGGAGCGGCCGTTTGCAGCAAAATGTTGTCCTATGTTTGCACTTTAAGTGCATACTAATTAGGAGACGATGGCATTTGCGCTAGGGTGTTTCTGAAGCCCCTATAGTCGGCCTACTTTTTTGAGCATTTTCCCTTGGTCCCCCCTTGGCAAAATCTCAGAAAATGGCCGATTTAGATGTCCTTGCCAACATTGTCATAACTCGGCTATACGGACACTTATGGAGCGGCAGTTTGAAGCAAAATGTTGTACTGTGTTTGCACTTGAAGTGCATACTATATGGAAGATGAGGGGATTTGCGCCAGCGTGTTTTTGAAGCCCCTATAGTCGGGCTACTTTTTTGAGCATTTTCCCTTGGTCCCCCCTTGGCAAAATCTCAGAAAATGGCCGATTTAGGTGTCCTTGCCAACATTGTCATAACTCGGCTATACGGACACTTATGGAGCGGCAGTTTGCAGCAAAATGTTGTCCTATCTTTGCACTTCAAGTGCATACTAATTAGGAGATGATGGCATTTGCGCCAGGGTGTTTTTGAAGCCCCTATAGTCGGCCTACTTTTTTGAGCATTTTCCCTTGGTCCCCCCTTGGCAAAATCTCAGAAAATGGCCGATTTTGGTTTCCTTGCCAACATTGTCATAACTCGGCTATACGGACACTTATGGAGCGGCAGTTTGAAACAAAATGTTGTCCTGTGTTTGCACTTAAAGTGCATACTAATTAGGAGATAATGGCATTTGCGCCAGGGTGTTTTTGAAGCCCCTATAGTCGGCCTACTTTTTTGAGCATTTTCCCTTGGTCCCCCCTTGGCAAAATCTCAGGAAATGGCCGATTTAGGTGTCCTTGCCAACATTGTCATAACTCGGCTATACGGACACTTATGGAGCGGCAGTTTGCAGCAAAATGTTGTCCTATGTTTGCACTTCAAGTGCATACTAATTAGGAGATGATGGCATTTGCGCCAGGGTGTTTTTGAAGCCCCTATTGTCGGCCTACTTTTTTGAGCATTTTCCCTTGGCCCCCCCCCCCTTGGCTAAATCTCAGAAAATGGCCGATTTAGATGTCCTTGCCAACATTGTCATAACTCGGCTATACGGACACTTATAGAGCGGCCGTTTGCAGCAAAATGTTGTCCTATGTTTGCACTTCAAGTGCATACTAATTCGGAGATGATGGCATTTGCGCCAGGGTGTTTTTGAAGCCCCTATAGTCGGCCTACTTTTTTGAGCATTTTCCCTTGGTCGCCCCTTGGCAAAGTCTCAGAAAATGGCCTATTTTGGTTTCGTTGCCAACATTGTCATAACTCGCCTATACGGACACTTATGGAGCGGCAGTTTGCAGCAAAATGTTGTCCTATGTTTGCACTTCAAGCTCATAGTAATTAGGAGATGATGGCATTTGCGCCAGGGTGCTTTTGAAGTCCCTATAGTCGGCCTACTTTTTTGAGCATTTTCCCTTGGTCCCCCCTTGGCAAAATCTCAGAAAATGGCCGATTTAGGTGTCCTTGCCAACATTGTCATAACTCGGCTATACGGACACTTATGGAGCGGCAGTTTGCAGCAAAATGTTGTCCTATGTTTGCACTTCAAGTGCATACTAATTAGGAGATGATGGCATTTGCGCCAGGGTGTTTTTGAAGCCCCTATAGTCGGCCTACTTTTTTCAGCATTTTCCCTTGTTCCCCCTTGGCAAAATCTCAGAAAATGGCCGATTTAGGTGTCCTTGCCAACATTGTCATAACTCGGCTATACGGACACTTATGGAGCGGCAGTTTGCAGCAAAATGTTGTCCTATGTTTGCACTTCAAGTGCATACTAATTAGGAGATGATGGCATTTGCGCCAGGGTGTTTTTGAAGCCCCTATAGTCGGCCTACTTTTTTCAGCATTTTCCCTTGGTCCCCCCTTGGCAAAATCTCAGAAAATGGCCTATTTTGGTTTCGTTGCCAACATTGTCATAACTCGGCTATACGGACACTTATGGAGCGGCAGTTTGCAGCAAAATGTTGTCCTATGTTTGCACTTCAAGTGCATACTAATTAGGAGATGATGGCATTTGCGCCAGGGTGCTTTTGAAGCCCCTATAGTCGGCCTACTTTTTTGAGCATTTTCCCTTGGTCCCCCCTTGGCAAAATCTCAGAAAATGGCCGATTTAGGTGTCCTTGCCAACATTGTCATAACTCGGCTATACGGACACTTATGGAGCGGCAGTTTGCAGCAAAATGTTGTCCTATGTTTGCACTTCAAGTGCATACTAATTAGGAGATGACGGCATTTGCGCCAGGGTGTTTTTGAAGCCCCTATAGTCGGCCTACTTTTTTAAGCATTTTCCCTTGGACCCCCCTTGGCAAAATCTCAGAAAATGGCCGATTTAGGTGTCCTTGCCAACATTGTCATAACTCGGCTATACGGACACTTATGGAGCGGCAGTTTGCTGCAAAATGTTGTCCTATGTTTGCACTTCAAGTGCATACTACTTAGGAGATGACGGCATTTGCGCCAGGGTGTTTTTGAAGCCCCTATAGTCGGCCTACTTTTTTTTAGCATTTTCCCTTGGTCCCCCCTTGGCAAAATCTCAGAAAATGGCCGATTTAGGTGTCCTTGCCAACATTGTCATAACTCGGCTATACGGACACTTATGGAGCGGCAGTTTGCAGCAAAATGTTGTCCTATGTTTGCACTTGAAGTGCATACTAATTAGGAGATGACGGCATTTGCGCCAGGCTGTTTTTGAAGCCCCTATAGTCGGCCTACTTTTTTCAGCATTTTCCCTTGGTCCCCCCTTGGCAAAATCTCAGAAAATGGCCGATTTAGGTGTCCTTGCCAACATTGTCATAACTCGGCTATACGGACACTTATGGAGCGGCCGTTTGCAGCAAAATGTTGTCCTATGTTTGCACTTCAAGTGCATTCTAATTAGGAGATGATGGCATTTGCGCCAGGGTGTTTTTGAAGCCCCTATATTCGGCCTACTTTTTTGAGCATTTTCCCTTGGTCCCCCCTTGGCAAAATCTCAGAAAATGGCCTATTTTGGTTTCGTTGCCAACATTGTCATAACTCGGCTATACGGAAACTTATGGAGCGGCAGTTTGCAGCAAAATGTTGTCCTATGTTTGCACTTTAAGTGCATACTAATTAGGAGATGATGGCATTTGCGCCAGGGTGCTTTTGAAGCCCCTATAGTCGGCCTACTTTTTTGAGCATTTTCCCTTGGTCCCCCCTTGGCCAAATCTTAGAAAATGGCCGATTTAGGTGTCCTTGCCAACATTGTCATAACTCGGCTATACGGACACTTATGGAGCGGCAGTTTGCAGCAAAATTTTGTCCTATGTTTGCACTTCAAGAGCATACTAATTAGGAGATGACGGCATTTGCGCCAGGGTGTTTTTGAAGCCCCTATAGTCGGCCTACTTTTTTGAGCATTTTCCCTTGGTCCCCCCTTGGCAAAATCTCAGAAAATGGCCGATTTAGGTGTCCTTGCCAACATTGTCATAACTCGGCTATACGGACACTTATAGAGCGGCAGTTTGAAGCAAAATGTTGTCCTATGTTTGCACTTCAAGTGCATACTAATTAGGAGATGATGGCATTTGCGCCAGGGTGTTTTTGAAGCCCCTATAGTCGGCCTACTTTTTTGAGCATTTTCCCTTGGCCCCCCCTTGGCTAAATCTCAGAAAATGGCCGATTTAGGTGTCCTTGCCAACATTGTCATAACTCGGCTATACGGACACTTATGGAGCGGCAGTTTGCAGCAAAATGTTGTCCTATGTTTGCACTTCAAGTGCATACTAATTAGGAGATGATGGCATTTGCGCCAGGCTGTTTTTGAAGCCCCTATAGTCGGCCTACTTTTTTCAGCATTTTCCCTTGGTCCCCCCTTGGCAAAATCTCAGAAAATGGCCGATTTAGGTGTCCTTGCCAACATTGTCATAACTCGGCTATACGGACACTTATGGAGCGGCAGTTTGCAGCAAAATTTTGTCCTATGTTTGCACTTCAAGTGCATACTAATTAGGAGATGACGGCATTTGCGCCAGGGTGTTTTTGAAGCCCCTATAGTCGGCCTACCTTTTTTAGCATTTTCCCTTGGTCCCCCCTTGGCAAAATCTCAGAAAATGGCCGATTTTGGTTTCCTTGCCAACATTGTCATAACTTGGCTATACGGACACTTATGGAGCGGCAGTTTGCAGCAAAATGTTGTCCTATGTTTGCACTTGAAGTGCATACTAATTAGGAGATGACGGCATTTGCGCCAAAGTGTTTTTGAAGCCTCTATAGTCGGCCTACTTTTTTCAGCATTTTCCCTTGGTCCCCTCTTGGCAAAATCTCAGAAAATGGCCGATTTAGGTGTCCTTGCCAACATTGTCATAACTCGGCTATACGGACACTTATGGAGCGGCAGTTTGAAGCAAAATGTTGTCCTATGTTTGCACTTCAAGTGCATACTAGTTAGGAGATGATGGCATTTGCGCCAGGGTGTTTTTCAAGCCCCTATAGTCGGCCTACTTTTTTTTAGCATTTTCCCTTGGTCCCCCCTTGGCAAAATCTCAGAAAATGGCCGATTTAGGTGTCCTTGCCAACATTGTCATAACTCGGCTATACGGACACTTATGGAGCGGCAGTTTGCAGCAAAATGTTGTCCTATGTTTGCACTTGAAGTGCATACTAATTAGGAGATGACGGCATTTGCGCCAGGGTGTTTTTGAAGCCCCTATAGTCGGCCTACTTTTTTCAGCATTTTCCCTTGGTCCCCCCTTGGCCAAATCTTAGAAAATGGCCGATTTAGGTGTCCTTGCCAACATTGTCATAACTCGGCTATACGGACACTTATGGAGCGGCAGTTTGCAGCAAAATTTTGTCCTATGTTTGCACTTCAAGTGCATACTAATTAGGAGATGACGGCATTTGCGCCAGGGTGTTTTTGAAGCCCTTATAGTCGGCCTACTTTTTTTAGCATTTTCCCTTGGTCCCCCCTTGGCAAAATCTCAGAAAATGGCCGATTTAGGTGTCCTTGCCAACATTGTCATAACTCGGCTATACGGACACTTATGGAGCGGCAGTTTGCAGCAAAATGTTGTCCTATGTTTGCACTTGAAGTGCATACTAATTAGGAGATGACGGCATTTGCGCCAGGGTGTTTTTGAAGCCCCTATAGTCGGCCTACTTTTTTCAGCATTTTCCCTTGGTTCCCCCTTGACAAAATCTCAGAAAATGGCCGATTTAGGTGTCCTTGCCAACATTGTCATAACTCGGCTATACGGACACTTATGGAGCGGCAGTTTGAAGCAAAATGTTGTCCTATGTTTGCACTTGAAGTGCATACTAATTAGGAGATGATGGCATTTGCGCCAGGGTGTTTTTCAAGCCCCTATAGTCGGCTTACTTTTTTGAGCATTTTTCCTTGGTCCTCCCTTGGCAAAATCTCAGAAAATGGCCGATTTAGGTGTCCTTGCCAACATTGTCATAACTCGGCTATACGGACACTTATGGAGCGGCAGTTTGAAGCAAAATGTTGTCCTGTGTTTGCACTTGAAGTGCATACTAATTAGGAGATGATGGCATTTGCGCCAGGGTGTTTTTGAAGCCCCTATAGTCGGCCTACTTTTTTGAGCATTTTCCCTTGGCCCCCCCTTGGCTAAATTTCAGAAAATGGCCGATTTAGGTGTCCTTGCCAACATTGTCATAACTCGGCTATACGGACACTTATGGAGCGGCAGTTTGCAGCAAAATGTTGTCCTATGTTTGCACTTTAAGTGCATACTAATTAGGAGATGATGGCATTTGCGTCAGGGTGTTTTTGAAGCCCCTATAGTCGGCCTACTTTTTTCAGCATTTTCCCTTGGTCCCCCCTTGGCAAAATCTCAGAAAATGGCCGATTTAGGTGTCCTTGCCAACATTGTCATAACTCGGCTATACGGACACTTATGGAGCGGCAGTTTGCAGCAAAATGTTGTCCTATGTTTGCACTTCAAGTGCATACTAATTAGGAGATGATGGCATTTGCGCCAGGGTGTTTTTGAAGCCCCTATAGTCGGCTTACTTTTTTGAGCATTTTTCCTTGGTCCCCCCTTGGCAAAATCTCAGAAAATGGCCGATTTAGGTGTCCTTGCCAACATTGTCATAACTCGGCTATACGGACACTTATAGAGCGGCAGTTTGAAGCAAAATGTTGGCTTGTGTTTGCACTTGAAGTGCATACTAATTAGGAGATGATGGCATTTGCGCCAGGGTGTTTTTGAAGCCCCTATAGTCGGGCTACTTTTTTGAGCATTTTTCCTTGGCCCCCCCTTGGCAAAATCTCAGAAAATGGCCGATTTAGGTGTCCTTGCCAACATTGTCATAACTCGGCTATACGGACACTTATGGAGCGGCAGTTTGCAGCACAATGTTGTCCTATGTTTGCCCTTCAAGTGCATACCAATTAGGAGATGATGGCATTTGCGCCAGGGTGTTTTTGAAGCCCGTATAGTTGGCCTACTTTTTTGAGCATTTTCCCTTGGTCCCCCCTTAGCAAAATCTCAGAAAATGGCCGATTTAGGTGTCCTTGCCAACATTGTCATAACTCGGCTTTATGGACACTTATGGAGCGGCAGTTTGCAGCAAAATGTTGTCCTATGTTTGCACTTCAAATGCATACTAATTAGGAGATGATGGCATTTGCGCCAGGGTGTTTTTCAAGCCCCTATAGTCGGCCTACTTTTTTGAGCATTTACCCTTGGTCCCCTCTTGGCAAACTCTCAGAAAATGGCCGATTTAGGTGTCCTTGCCAACATTGTCATAACTCGGCTATACGGACACTTATGGAGCGGCAGTTTGCAGCAAAATGTTGTCCTATGTTTGCACTTCAAATGCATACTAATTAGGAGATGATGGCATTTGCGCCAGGGTGTTTTTCAAGCCCCTATAGTCGGCCTACTTTTTTGAGCATTTTCCCTTGGTCCCCCCTTGGCAAAATCTCAGAAAATGGCCGATTTAGGTGTCCTTGCCAACATTGTCATAACTCGGCTATACGGACACTTATGGAGCGGCAGTTTGCAGCAAAATGTTGTCCTATGTTTGCACATCAAGTGCATACTAATTAGGAGATGATGGCATTTGCGCCAGGGTGTTTTTGAAGCCCCTATAGTCGGCCTACTTTTTTGAGCATTTTCCCTTGGTCCCCCCTTGGCAAAATCTCAGAAAATGGCCGATTTAGGTGTCCTTGCCAACATTGTCATAACTCAGCTATACGGACACTTATGGAGCGGCAGTTTGCAGTAAAATGTTGTCCTTGTTTGCACTTTAAGTGCATACTAATTAGGAGATGATGGCATTAGCGCCAGGGTGTTTTGAAGTTCTTATAGTCGGCCTACTTTTTTGAGGATTTTCCCTTGGTCCCCCCTTGGCAAAATGTCAGAAAATGGCCGATTTAGGTGTCCTTGCCAACATTGTCATAACTCGGCTATACGGACACTTATGGAGCGGCAGTTTGCAGCAAAATGTTGTCCTATGTTTGCACTTCAAGTGCATACTAATTAGGAGATGATGGCATTTGCGCCAGGGTGTTTTTGAAGCCCCTATAGTCGGCCTACTTTTTTGAGCATTTTCCCTTGGTCCCCCCTTGGCAAAATCTCAGAAAATGGCCGATTTCGGTGTCCTTGCCAACATTGTCATAACTCGGCTATACGGACACTTATGGATCGGCAGTTTGCAGCAAAATGTTGTCCTATGTTTGCACTTCAAGTGCATACTAATTAGGAGATGATGGCATTTGCGCCAGGGTGTTTTTGAAGCCCCTATAGTCGGCCTACTTTTTTGAGCATTTTCCATTGGTCCCCCCTTGGCAAAATCTCAGAAAATGGCCGATTTAGGTGTCCTTGCCAACATTGTCATAACTCGGCTATACGGACACTTATGGAGCGGCAGTTTGCAGCAAAATGTTGTCCTATGTTTGCACTTCAAATGCATACTAATTAGGAGATGATGGCATTTGCGCCAGGGTGTTTTTCAAGCCCCTATAGTCGGCCTACTTTTTTGAGCATTTTCCCTTGGTCCCCCCTTTGCAAAATCTCAGAAAATGGCCGATTTAGGTGTCCTTGCCAACATTGTCATAACTCGGCTATACGGACACTTATGGAGCGGCAGTTTGCAGCAAAATGTTGTCCTATGTTTGCACGTCAAGTGCATACTAATTAGGAGATGATGGCATTTGCGCCAGGGTGTTTTTGAAGCCCCTATAGTCTTTCTACTTTTTTGAGCATTTTCCCTTGGTCCCCTCTTGGCAAAATCTCAGAAAATGGCCGATTTAGGTGTCCTTGCCAACATTGTCATAACTCAGCAATACGGACACTTATGGAGCGGCAGTTCGCAGTAAAATGTTGTCCTTGTTTGCACTTTAAGTGCATACTAATTAGGAGATGATGGCATTAGCGCCAGGGTGTTTTGAAGTTCTTATAGTCGGCCTACTTTTTTGAGGATTTTCCCTTGGTCCCCCCTTGGCAAAATCTCAGAAAATGGCCGATTTAGGTGTCCTTGCCAACATTGTCATAACTCGGCTATACGGACACTTATGGAGCGGCAGTTTGCAGCAAAATGTTGTCCTATGTTTGCACTTCAAGTGCATACTAATTAGGAGATGATGGCATTTGCGCCAGGGTGTTTTTGAAGCCCCTATAGTCGGCCTACTTTTTTGAGCATTTTCCCTTGGTCCCCCCTTGGCAAAATCTCAGAAAATGGCCGATTTAGGTGTCCTTGCCAACATTGTCATAACTCAGCAATACGGATACTTATGGAGCGGCAGTTTGCAGCAAAATGTTGTCCTATGTTTGCACTTCAAGTGCATACTAATTAGGAGATGATGGCATTTGCGCCAGGGTGTTTTTGAAGCCCCTATAGTCGGCCTACTTTTTTGAGCATTTTCCCTTGGTCCCCTCTTGGCAAAATCTCAGAAAATGGCCGATTTAGGTGTCCTTGCCAACATTGTCACAACGCGGCTATACGGACACTTATGGAGCGGCAGTTTGCAGCAAAATGTTGTCCTATGTTTGCACTTTAAGTGGATAGTAATTACCAGATGATGGCATTTGCGCCAGGGTGTTTTTGAAGCCCCTATAGTCGGCCTACTTTTTTGAGCATTTTCCATTGGTCCCCCCTTGGCAAAATCTCAGAAAATGGCCGATTTAGGTGTCCTTGCCAACATTGTCATAACTCGGCTATACGGACACTTATGGAGCGGCAGTTTGCAGCAAAATGTTGTCCTATGTTTGCACGTCAAGTGCATACTAATTAGGAGATGATGGCATTTGCGCCACGGTGTTTTTGAAGCCCCTATAGTCGGCCTACCTTTTTGAGCATTTTCCCTTGATCCCCCATTGCAAAAATCTCAGAAAATGGCCGATTTAGGTGTCCTTGCCAACATTGTCATAACTGGGCTAAACGGACACTTATGGAGAGGCAGTTTGCAGCAAAATGTTGTCCTATGTTTGCACTTGAAGTGCATACTAATTAGGAGATGATGACTTTCGCGCCAGGGTGTTTTTGAAGCCCCTATAGTCGGCCTACTTTTTTGAGCATTTTCCCTTTGTCACCCCTTGGCAAAATCTCAGAAAATGGCCGATTTAGGTGTCCTTGCCAACATTGTCATAACTCGGCTATACGGACACTTATGGAGCGGCAGTTTGCAGCAAAATGTTGTCCTATGTTTGCACTTAAAGTGCATACTAATTAGGAGATGATGACATTTGCGCCAGGGTGTTTTTGAAGCCCTTATAGTCGGCCTACTTTTTTGAGCATTTTCCCCTGGTCCCCACTTGACAAAATCTCAGAAAATGGCCGTTTTAGGTGTCCTTGCCAACATTGTCATAACTCGGCTATACCGACACTTATGGAGCGGCAGTTTTCAGCAAAATGTTTTCCTATGTTTGCACTTCAAGTGCATACTGATGAGGAGATGATGGCATTTGCGGGATGGTGTTTTTGAAGCCCCTATAATCTGCCTACTTTTTTGATCATTTTCCCTTGGTCCCCCCTTGGCAAAATCTCAGAAAATGGCCGATTTAGGTGTCCTTGCCAACATTGTCATAACTCGGCTATACGGACACTTATGGAGCGGCAGTTTGCAGCATAATGTTGTCCTATGTTTGCACTTCAAGTGCATACTAATTAAGAGTTGATGGCATTTGCGCCAGGGTGTTTTTGAAGCCCCTATAGTCGCCCTACCTTTTTGAGCATTTTCCCTTGGTCCCCCATTGCAAAAATCTCAGAAAATGGCCGATTTAGGTGTCCTTGCCAACATTGTCATAACTGGGCTAAACGGACACTTATGGAGAGGCAGTTTGCAGCAAAATGTTGTGCTATGTTTGCACTTCAAGTGCATACTAATTAGGAGATGATGGCTTTCGCGCCAGGGTGTTTTTGAAGCCCCTATAGTCGGCCCACTTTTTTGAGCATTTTCCCTTGGTCCCCAATTGACAAAATCTCAGAAAATGGCCGATTTAGGTGTCCTTGCACACATTGTCATAACTCGGCTATACGGACACTTATGGAGCGGCAGTTTGCAGCAAAATGTTGTCCTATGTTTGCACTTAAAGTGCATACTAATTAGGAGATGATGACATTTGCGCCAGGGTGTTTTTGAAGCCCCTATAGTCGGTCTACTTTTTTGAGCATTTTCCCTTGGTCCCCACTTGACAAAATCTCAGAAAATGGCCGTTTTAGGTGTCCTTGCCAACATTGTCATAACTCGGCTATACGGACACTTATGGAGCGGCAATTTTCAGCAAAATGTTGTCCTATGTTTGCACTTCAAGTGCATACTAATTAGGAGATGATGACATTTGCGCCAGGGTGTTTTTGAAGCCCCTATAGTCGGCCTACTTTTTTGAGCATTTTCCCCTGGTCCCCACTTGACAAATTCTCAGAAAATGGCCGTTTTAGGTGTCCTTGCCAACATTGTCATAACTCGGCTATACGGACACTTATGGAGCGGCAGTTTTCAGCAAAATGTTGTCCTATGTTTGCACTTCAAGTGCATACTGATTAGGAGATGATGGCATTTGCGGGATGGTGTTTTTGAAGCCCCTATAGTCTGCCTACTTTTTTGATCATTTTCCCTTGGTCCCCCCTTGGCAAAATCTCAGAAAATGGCCGTTTTAGGTGTCCTTGCCAACATTGTCATAACTCGGCTATACGGACACTTATGGAGAGGCAGTTTGCAGCAAAATGTTGTCCTATGTTTGCACTTCAAGTGCATACTAATTAGGAGATGATGGCTTTCGCGCCAGGGTGTTTTTGAAGCCCCTATTGTCGGCCTACTTCTTTGAGGATTTTCCCTTTGTCCCCCCTTGGCAAAATTTCAGAAAATGGCCGATTTAGGTGTCCTTGCCAACATTGTCATAACTCGGCTATACGGACACTTATGGAGCGGTAGTTTGCAGCAAAATGTTGTCCTATGTTTGCACTTCAAGTGCATACTAATTAGGAGATGATGACATTTGCGCCAGGGTGTTTTTGAAGCCCCTATAGTCGGCCTACTTTTTTGAGCATTTTCCCTTGGTCCCCACTTGACAAAATCTCAGAAAATGGCCGTTTTAGGTTTCATTGCCAACATTGTCATAACTCGGCTATACGGACACTTATGGAGCGGCAGTTTTCAGCAAAATGTTGTCCTATGTTTCCACTTCAAGTGCATACTGATTAGGAGATGATGGCATTTGGGGGATGGTGTTTTAGAAGCCCCTATAGTCTGCCTACTTTTTTGATCATTTTCCCTTGGTCCCCCCTTGGCAAAATCTCAGAAAATGGCCGATTTAGGTGTCCTTGCCAACATTGTCATAACTCGGCTATACGGACACTTATGGAGCGGAAGTTTGCAGCGAAATGTTGTCCTATGTTTGCACTTCAAGTGCATACTAATTAGGAGATGATGGCATTTGCGCCAGGGTGTTTTTGAAGCCCCTATAGTCGGCCTACTTTTTGGAGCATTTTCCCTTGGTCCCCCTTGGCAAAATCTCAGAAAATGGCCGATTTAGGTGTCCTTGCCAACATTGCGTTAACTCGGTTATACGGACACTTATGGAGCGGCAGTTTGCAACAAAACGTTGTTCTATGTTTGCACTTCAAGTGCATACTAATTAGGAGATGATGGCATTTGCGCCAGGGTGTTTTTGAAGCCCCTATAGTCGGCCTACTGTTTTGAGCATTTTCCCTTGGTCCCCCCTTGGCAAAATCTCAGAAAATGGCCGATTTAGGTGTCCTTGCCAACATTGTCATAACTCGGCTTTATGGACACTTATGGAGCGCCAGTTGGCAGCAAAATGTTGTCCTATGTTTGCACTTCAAGAGCATACTAATTAGGAGATGATTTCCTTTGCGCCAGGGTGTTTTTGAAGCCCCTATAGTCGGCCTACTTTTTTGAGCATTTTCCCTTGGTCCCCCCTAGGTAAAATCTCAGAAAATGGCCGATTTAGGTGTCCTTGCCAACATTGTCATAACTCGGCTATACGGACACTTATGGAGCGGCAGTTTGCAGCAAAATGTTGTCCTATGTTTGCACTTCAAGTGCATACTAATTAAGAGATGATGGCATTTGTGCCAGGGTGTTTTTGAAGCCCCTATAGTCGGCCTACTTTTTTGAGCATTTTCCCTTGGTCCCCCCTTGGCAAAATCTCAGAAAATGGCCGATTTAGGTGTCCTTGCCAACATTGTCATAACTCGGATTTTGGGCCTGGCCGCATGGCGTGTGGACGTGTCTTCTAACGCTCCGCAAAAAGTGAGCTCTCCGCCAAGCTTCTGAACGAACTTTAATGTTTTCGATAGCCACTGTCTGTTAAAAGTACAAATGGTTTCACTGGCTAACGCTCTGAACTTCACTAGCTGATTTATTTGTATGGGAAACAGGAAAAAACGAAAGAAACACAGCGACTCCGACATGGCGGCCAACGAAGACATGAATGGTTCCATCGACGCCTTAATAAAAACCATGGAGACTGGCTTTGATAGTGTCCGCGCGGAAATCGAGAAACTACGTCAAGAATTCAAGCATGAAATCGTCGAAATGAAACACGAAATCCAATCGGTCAAGCAAAGTATAACCTTCACGCAAGACGAAGTCGACACTCTGAAGGAGAAGGCGGAGACAAATATTAAAGAAATGAAGGGCGGTCTGGAAGAGTTGAACAAGAAAGTTGTGGCTCTAGAAGTCCAGTTGAATGCTGAAATTGAAAAAAAACATCAAGCTCGAACTGTACACTTGCCGAGAAAACTTACGTTTCAACAATATAAGCGAGGAGGACGGTGAGGATTGCAAGTCCTTGATTTACAATGTTATCCAGAACGATATGGGCATCGACATATCTGAGATAAAATTTCACGCTGTTCACAGAGTAGGCAAGAAAATGGAAAGCAGAAGTAGGCCTATAATTGCCCGCTTCATCAGCCATGAAGACAGAAATCTAATCTGGCAACATAAAGGTAAGATCAAGCACTCACCAAACTACCCAGATGCATACATAACTGAAGATTTTGCTAAAGCTATTCAGGAGGAGAGGAAGGTCTTGATTAAAGCGATGTTAAAAGCAAGAGAAAACGAGGGACTTTCGAATGCAAAAGTTGTTGGACGCTATCTCTTCATTAACAGTGAAAAATATGATTGTAGAAATATCCCAGAGTACTTAAAATAACTGATTTTTTTCATATTTCCCTAACTTTGCTGCTTTGTTTTTTAGCTAAAATAATCTATCGTATGCAAATTTCTGCTTTAAGATGGCTAACGAGCTCGCTTCATTCACACTAGCAAACAGTCCCGCTGGGAGTCAAATCAACAATGAATTATTTTTATGTGCTGTATTTCACACTTTGTTATATGTATTTTGCCTGTTCAAAACTGCAAATATCGCGCTTGGTTGAAATAATTGCGATAACCATTGCACGCTTTTACTACATGGCTTTGCCGATAAATAATTTTCTTCTACTTTTTTTATGAAGCTAAAAGTATGCTCTCTTAATGTGAGGGGTCTTGAAGACAGATTAAAAAGACGGGAAATGTTTAATTGGCTAAGAACGAAAAACTACTCAGTTTACATGCTTCAGGAAGTGCACTGCTCGGAAAACACAATTTCTGTATGTGTTAGTTTTGAAACGTCTATATCATTTTACCAATTTCCTATGAAACTTCCTACCGATTTATTATCATTTATTATTCCAGCCAAGTACGTGATTTCAAAATCAAAGCCTTCATAGGATCGTGATTTCGCTCGAATCTAATAGTTCTAGAAATTTTACCGCTAGGAAATAGTCTTTATTGTGGGCGCCACGTTTCTCACAACGCCCTAATTCTCACGTAGCATAGGCAATAAAAACGAAGCGCAACTTCTTTTAGTCAGAGATTGTTAGTGAAGTTACACCGCTACCGTGCTACGATCAGAGGATCCAAGTTACCGCTATTTCAAGTGTATTTCGCTGTCTCTCTGCTACCCTTTGGTGCGAGTCGTCAACCAAAGTACGTAAGTTTTTATATGCTAAGCTGCTAATTGTTAGTCTTTTCGTTATCACGAAGGGTTTCATTTAGTATTTAGGTTTTATTGCCGCTAAATCGCTTTCGCGAGATCTAAGGCTTATTGTCATATGATTACCAAATTGTGATTCTTTCACGCTATATTTAGCTATTTGCAAAATAGTCGTTGATATCTTGGTTTGTTAAGACAAGAGTTGTTATCGCCTCAGTTTACTAGTTCAAGCATCAATTGTCACGTATGTTTCACGCTATGGTCTCGTTAGTTTTATTATGATTGTTCTATTTTGTTAGATTTGTATTTTTATGCCTTATCTAAGGAGACGTATTCTTAACTATCGCTTTTCAGTTCGAACCTACTTATTCGTCTACTGCTACTACTACATCTACTTGTATTATTCGCGATCTACTGGTTTTCGCTATTCCGTCAATTGCTACCCATCGTGAACTAGATCTATGGACTTGATCTGTCATTAAATCAGTTTGAATCTACCAAGTGGAGTTCGAATATCTCGCACCGCGCTACCCCTGTAGTTGTTTAGATTTGAGTAACAAGCAACCTCTAGAATCTTGCAATTACATTAGTTCGAATTTGGAGGCGGTCCTTATTCGACTCAAGCAAACCGGCAACGAATTGTCAAAGAATTCGAAAAATTAGGCTACGTCTTGGAGACCCACGCATGCAACAGCTATCCCATATCTGGATTATAGCCATCGCCCGAGTCTTGATTGTCTGCCCGCGGTCACACAAACTGTCATCGCTCTAGCTAAAGGATCAATTAACGCAATCGAGTCATCATGGAAACAAGGAAGGCACGTAGCAGCGCAAAAGGCATCGTGACCAAGAAGATTAAGGAAATTTCCGGTCTAATGACTGATGAAAGTAATGCAGATGAAGGGTCAGCTGAACTAGAGCAAGCGTTTAGGAAATTTCAAGAGGCGCACGAGGCGTTTCACAGACAATTAGAAGATCCAGAGCCGATCGGCGAATCCGGAAATTATTACCAATCAGTTCTCAATAAGGTCGAACAGCTACAAGAAAACGTGGACATTTGGCTAGCTGGGGTGGAAGCTTCAAGATTACTAAGATCTTGTGAGATAAACCCTGAAGACAGCATTTCAAACGCCAGTTTAAGGACCATCACGTCACGCTCGTCACGCTCGTCGCGCTCGTCACGCACATCGCATAATTCTTCTGCCAGCTCTAGGGCAAGAGCCGCAGCGAAAAGGGCTATTCTAAAGGCCGAAGTCGCGACGCTTAAGAGGCTACACGAGATTGAAGAAGAAGAAATGAAATTGCGCCAACGCAAAACTCAGTTAAAACTTGAAACTGAAATAGCAAAGGCCGAGATCGAAGAACTGGTTTATGAGCACGCCGATAGTGAAAGTACCGCAAAGTTACTTCCGGAAAGGGAGCAAATTAAGAAAAGCGTTTCATTCCTGCAACCGAAAGCAACGCCGTATGAAGACGGACCTATCGAAGACGAGGCAGCTACCGTAGAAGCCAAACCGGACGTTCATGAACCAATAGAAACCGGCCACGAATATTCAGATCAATTGGCAACAGATCGCGAGTTCAGCCAGCCTAGAAGACTACCTTGTCCCATGGAAGATTCCTGCGTAACGAGTCAACGCCTTCCCTTAAACCCAGAAGCTCCTGAATGGCAGAATAAAACTCCGCAATATTCGCCTTTCAATGCAGTCGCTAAGAGCACGCCAAAGTCTACTTACACCCCGCCTGTTGGTGGTGACATACAACTTCTCCTGAGACAGCAACAAGAGGCTATTATGGCGTTAACGCTTCCCCAACCCGACGTTCCGGTCTTCACCGGTGATCCAGTGGAGTACTGTGACTTTATCCGAGCCTTCGAGAACCTTATTGAGAGTAAAACAAGCAATCCAAGCACAAGGCTTTATTACCTCCTGCAGTACACGAGTGGTCAGGTACAAGACCTGGTGCGAAGCTGCTTAGCCATGCAGGATGATAGAGGATACGAAGAAGCAAGAAAGCTACTGGCAGAGAGGTATGGTCAGTCATACAAAATCGCTACAGCGTACGTCGACCGCGTTATCAATGGCCAGCCAATCCGCACTGAAGACGGTCCCGCACTGCAGAAGTTCTCGATATTGTTAACCAGCTGTAGAAATACGTTAAAGGAGATCGGCTACCTAAACCGTCTAGAAAATCCAGAAGGTCTGAGGAAAATCGTCGACCGGCTGCCTTATCCACTTAGGCTAAAATGGCGCGAGCTGGTTGACAGTATTACGCAGAAAGAAGCAAGAGACCCCAACTTGAAGGACATTACAGACTTCGTTGAAGCTAGATCAAGAGTCACAAATCATCCTATTTTCGGCAAGATTCAAGGTGAACCGAGCCGATCCAGCAGTCACAAGTCCAGCGACAGGTCAAAAAGGGATGCAAGGTCATTTGCAGTGGACAGTCAGTCGAAGCCACCCTATCTGCCATCAAGCAATCCAGAGAAGAAAACATTGAAGTGTCCCTCGTGCAACAAAAGTCATTGGCTTTCACAATGCAGCGACTTTAGAAAATTACGTTTAAGCGACCGACTCAAGTTTGTTCGTGCTAAAAAACTGTGCCTAAATTGTTTAGTATCAGGACACTTCGTACAAGATTGTCCAAAGCAAAGCTTCTGTCGTATCGAAGGCTGTACGAAAAAGCATTCTACCTTTCTACATGAAAAGGATCGAGCTCAGGAAGTAACGCCATCGCAACCAAACCAGAGTAATGGGCCTGCAAGCACCGAAACAAACACGACCGCAACACAAGTGAGTAACGGCTACGTCCAAAGTGGGACATTTCAAGCATCCAGCGTATCCTCCATCGTAGGACTATCAATTGTGCCAGTGAAGGTCAAGGCCAAGGGCCAAGACAAGAAAGTGCTAACATACGCGTTCCTCGACTCAGGATCAAACACTTCATTCTGTACTGACGCGCTACTCCAAAAACTCGATGCCAGGGGAGTAAAAACCACCCTTTCACTTACTACGATGCAAACGACCAATGAAGCAATCGAATGTTCTCTCGTAAACCTAGAAGTTTCTGATCTCAGCGACCTCAACGTAATAGAGCTACCGATGGTTTACTCTCGACCCAGTCTTCCCGTATCAACCAACGCTATTGCCACACAGGAAGACATGAACCGCTGGCCACACCTCAAGGGTATCACAGTACCCAACATCGAAGCAGAAATTGGCCTTTTGATTGGCAGCGACGTACCGCAAGTACTGCAACCAGTGGAAGTGAGAGAAAGCAAAAATGGCGGTCCCTTTGCTACGCGTACTGTTTTTGGATGGGTGCTTAACGGACCCCTGGGACGGACAGGGCCAGAAGAGGCAACCGCTAACTTCGTCGACGCTAATACTAACCTCAGCAAGCAATTTGAAGATTATTGCAATTTAGAGTTTAACGACTCGAGCTACGAGCCCAAGATGTCGATGTCTCAGAATGATCGACGCGCATTAGAAATCATGGAAAGTACTGTGAAGCTTTCGGACAGTCATTACGAAATCGGTCTACCGTGGAAAAATAATCCGCCATGCCTAGAGAACAACAAGTCCCAAGCCGAATCCAGACTGCAACCGCTAAAGAGACGTCTTCAAAGAGATGAAATCCTACTCAAGAAATACAAGGATTTCATGGATGACTTGCTACGCAAGAATTATGCCGAAAAGGTGACAAGCGAGGACTTATCTCTGAAGGACACATGGTACCTACCGCACCATCCAGTGTTTCACCCACAGAAGCCAGACAAGGTGCGGGTCGTGTTTGACTGTTCAGCCAAATATCGTGGCATTTCTCTCAACGATCAGCTCTTACAGGGGCCGGATCTAACCAACTCGCTGGTTGGTGTTCTAACGCGATTCCGACAGGAACCAGTTGCCTTTATGTCGGACATTGAAGCAATGTTCTATCAAGTTCGAGTTCAGCCAAGCGACTGCGACTATTTGCGATTCCTTTGGTGGCCAGGCGGCGACCTAGAAAAGGAGCCAGAAGAATACCGAATGTTGGTCCATTTGTTCGGCGGCGCTTCATCTCCAAGCTGTGCGAACTACGCCTTAAAGAAAACCGCTGACCATAACAGAGAAGACTTCGACGCGGCCACAGTCGAGACTGTAAAGCGAAATTTCTATGTAGATGACTGCCTTCGTTCAGTTGCTACAGATACACAAGCAGTTCGTTTGGCAGGACAACTCTGTGAGCTGCTATCCAAAGGAGGCTTTCGCCTTACGAAGTGGATATCCAATTCAAGAGAAGTAATCAACTCTGTTCCTGAGTCAGAAAGAGCACCCTCAGTCAAGGATCTCGAATTCAACAAGACTTCAGCGCTAACTGAAAGAGCCCTAGGCGTCCAGTGGAATGTTCAAGCAGACACGTTTACTTTCAAAATCGCTAGCAAAGAAAAACCAGCTACAAGAAGAGGAATTCTTTCTATTGTCTCTTCAATCTACGATCCACTGGGTTTCGTATCGCCGTGTATTCTACCTGCCAAAGGTATCCTGCAAGACCTGTGTCTCAAGGGCCTCGGATGGGACGACCAGATCCCCGAACTTAGCAAACAGAAATGGGAAACCTGGCTTAGAGAACTGCCTAAACTGGAAAAATTCGAAGTTCCCCGATGCTTCAAACCACCAGACTTCTCAGATGTTCAACAGCGTGAGCTTCATCACTTCTCAGACGCCTCTAGTCAAGGCTATGGAGCAGTTTCATATCTCCGGCAAATGGACGTGAATGGTAAGGTCCACTGTTCCTTAATTATGGCAAAGTCGAGATTAGCTCCCCTAAAAGCAATGACGATTCCAAGAATGGAATTATCCGCAGCAGTTTTAGCAACAAGATTGGATCAGATGATCAGACGAGAGCTGGATTTGTCCGTTGACAGTTCTACCTTCTGGACCGATAGCACTTGCGTTATTCGATACATAGAGAACAAGGACAAGAGATTCCAGATCTTTGTCGCCAATCGCGTTTCAGCAATATTGGATCAGTCCACAGCAACCCAATGGCGATACGTGGAGACATCGCTAAACCCAGCTGACGAAGCATCCAGAGGAATGACGGTTGACGCGCTACTAAAGAACGACCGCTGGTCACAGGGACCCCCTTTTCTAAAGCAACCTAAGGAGACCTGGCCGCAAAGACCCGCTGATATCGGCGAGATCTCTGACAGCGACCCAGAAGTCAAGAAGACTGTTGAAGTATTTGCAAACAAAGTAAACGATCAAAGCAACCACGTTAATGAAGCAATAGAGAAGTTTTCCTCGTGGACCCGCCTGAAGAAAGTTATAGCCTGGGTGCTACGCTACAAGCAAAACCTAAACAAGCAAAGTCAGAGAACCAAGGCAAACGAAGCTATCAGCTACCAATCAGATGTCAGTAAAATCACACCATTGAGTGTGTCTGAAATCAACGAAGCAGAAAAGGAAATCGTCAAGTTCGTGCAGAAACAAAACTTCAAAGAAGAATTATTAGCTTTAAGTCAAGTCTGCAAGGAGACGGAGAAAACGGCCACCAAGAACACCACAAAGAAGAGCAGCAGTATCTACAAGCTTGATCCTGTTTTGGAAAACGGCCTCATACGTGTAGGAGGACGCCTGCACCAAGCACCAATCGAAAGCGATGCTAAACACCCAGTGATTCTCCCAAGAAAGCATCACATCGCCAAATTAATAATCGACTACTATCACCGAGCCTCTGGTCACTCTGGAGTCGAGTACACGCTGTCGTTGATTAGAGGAAAATTTTGGATCGTCGGGGCGCGATCAAGTGTACGCAACATTGTCAACGCGTGTTTCAATTGCCGGCGACGCCAAGCGCCAGTAATGCAACAGAAAATGGCAAGCCTACCAGAGGAGAGAATAACGCCTTCCAAGCCACCATTCACGAATGTAGGGGTCGATTGTTTTGGTCCCTTCACAGTTCGTCGTGGACGGACAACTGCTAAGAGATATGGTGTTTTGTTTACGTGCCTGGCCATCCGTGCAGTCCATATCGAAGTGGTCTATTCTTTGGACACAGAATCTTTCATCAACGCTCTTCGACGTTTCATTGCGAGGAGAGGACGCCCGGAACAAATAAGGTCAGACAACGGAGGAAATTTCGTGAAAGGCGAAAAAGAGCTACGCGGAGCACTTCAAGCGTGGAATCAAGCGCAGATTCACGAATGCCTACTACAGCACGATGTCAAGTGGATATTCAACCCACCCGCTGCATCGCACTTCGGAGGAGTGTGGGAAAGATGTATAAGAACAGTAAGGAAGGTCATGAAAGCGCTACTCAAACAACAAGTTCTCGATGATGAAAGTCTTCACACGCTGATGTGTGAGGTGGAGTCTATTGTTAATGGCAGACCAATCACCAAAGTGTCTGACGATCCAAGGGATCTCAACGCACTCACACCCAATCATCTCCTGCTACTTCGAGCAGGAACAGCAATGCCACCTGGAGTGTTTTCCAAGGAAGATAACTACACCTGTCGCAGATGGCGCCAAGTGCAATATCTTAGCAATATCTTCTGGTCACGCTGGACCAGAGAGTATCTGCCGTCACTGCAGCAACGTCAAAAGTGGACCAAGCCACAGTGTAATCTCGCCGTAAATGATATTGTGCTACTTCTTGATGAGAATATGCCCCGCAGTCTTTGGCCACTAGCACGAGTGCTGGAAGTATACAGCAATCGCAAGGATGGGCTAGTACGCTCAGCTAAAGTCAAGACAAGGACGTCCGTGTTAGTGCGACCCGTGGACAAGATTGTTCTACTCGAGGCTGTACAGATAACAAGCAAGGATTAGATAAGTTTAGCTAGCATTATAGACACTATATAACCATGAACTTTACTATTAGAAATAATCGTAGTTTTAGCGTTTCAAACCTATTATAGTTTATGTGTAAAGGCTATTTGTGACGCCTTTAAGGGGCCGGAATGTTAGTTTTGAAACGTCTATATCGTTTTTATCAATTTCCTATGAAACTTCCTACCGATTTATTATCATTTATTATTCCAGCCAAGTACGTGATTTCAAAATCAAAGCTTTCATAGAATCGTGATCTCGCACGAATCTAATAGTTCTAGAAGTTTTGCCGTTAGGAAATAGTCTTTATTGTGGGCGCCACGTTTCTCACAACGCCCTAATTCTCACGTAACATAGGCAATAAAAACGAAGCGCAACTTCTTTTAGTCAGAGATTGTTAGTGAAGTTACACCGCTACCGTGCTACGATCAGAGGATCCAAGTTACCGCTATTTCAAGTGTATTTCGCTGTCTCTCTGCTACCCTTTGGTGCGAGTCGTCAACCAAAGTACGTAAGTTTTTATATGCTAAGTTGCTAATTGTTAGTCTTTTCGTTATCACGAAAGGTTTCATTTAGTATCTAGGTTTTATTGCCGCGAAATCGCTTTCGCGAGATTTAAGGCTTATTGTCATATGATTACCAAATTGTGATTCTTTTACGCTATATTTAGCTATTTGGAAAATAGTCGTTGATATCTTGGTTTGTTAAGACAAGAGTTGTTATCGCCTCAGTTTAATAGTTCAAGTATCAATTGTCACGTATGTTTCACGTTATGGTCTCGTTAGTTCAATTCTGTTAGATTTGTATTTTTATGCCTTATCTAAGAGAACGTATTCTTAACTATCGCTTTTCAGTTCGAATCTACTTATTTGTCTACTGCTACTACTACTTATGCGACTACTACTACATCTACTTGTATTATTCGCGATCTACTGGTTTTCGCTGTTCCGTCAATTGCTACCTATTGTGAACTAGATCTATGGACTTGATCTGTCATTAAATCAGTTTGAATCTACCAAGTGGAGTTCGAATATCTCGCACCGCGCTACCCCTGTAGTTGTTTAGATTTGAGTAACAAGCAACCTCTAGAATCTTGCAATTACAGCGAGACGCGTCAAGCTCGGCTAACTAGTCAGCCAGCCGGCCACGCCTGGGGATCTGCCGGGCTGATTAGCATAGTGCGAGATTTTGCGCAGCTCCGATACTTCGCATTTGGACCCGGACCGACCCCGGGAGTGCTGTGGTGGTATTAGTTTGCAAAGTTGCGACGCGCGCAAAGTTGGGCTAATTAGCAAACGGGCTGGTTAGCATAGTGCGAGATTTCGCGCAGCTCCGAAACTTTGCATGTGGACCCGGACCCACCCCAGGAGTGCTTTGGTGCCATTAGTTTGCCAAGTTGCGAGACGCGTCAAGCTCGGCTAACTAGTCAGCCAGCCGGCCACGCCTGGGGATCTGCCGGGCTGATTAGCATAGTGCGAGATTTTGCGCAGCTCCGATACTTCGCATTTGGACCCGGACCGACCCCGGGAGTGCTGTGGTGGTATTAGTTTGCAAAGTTGCGACGCGCGCAAAGTTGGGCTAATTAGCAAACGGGCTGGTTAGCATAGTGCGAGATTTCGCGCAGCTCCGAAACTTTGCATGTGGACCCGGACCCACCCCAGGAGTGCTTTGGTGCCATTAGTTTGCCAAGTTGCGAGACGCGTCAAGCTCGGCTAACTAGTCAGCCAGCCGGCCACGCCTGGGGATCTGCCGGGCTGATTAGCATAGTGCGAGATTTTGCGCAGCTCCGATACTTCGCATTTGGACCCGGACCGACCCCGGGAGTGCTGTGGTGGTATTAGTTTGCAAAGTTGCGACGCGCGCAAAGTTGGGCTAATTAGCAAACGGGCTGGTTAGCATAGTGCGAGATTTCGCGCAGCTCCGAAACTTTGCATGTGGACCCGGACCCACCCCAGGAGTGCTTTGGTGCCATTAGTTTGCCAAGTTGCGAGACGCGTCAAGCTCGGCTAACTAGTCAGCCAGCCGGCCATGCCTGGGGATCTGCCGGGCTGATTAGCATAGTGCGAGATTTTGCGCAGCTCCGATACTTCGCATTTGGACCCGGACCGACCCCGGGAGTGCTGTGGTGGTATTAGTTTGCAAAGTTGCGACGCGCGCAAAGTTGGGCTAATTAGCAAACGGGCTGGTTAGCATAGTGCGAGATTTCGCGCAGCTCCGAAACTTTGCATGTGGACCCGGACCCACCCCAGGAGTGCTTTGGTGCCATTAGTTTGCCAAGTTGCGAGACGCGTCAAGCTCGGCTAACTAGTCAGCCAGCCGGCCACGCCTGGGGATCTGCCGGGCTGATTAGCATAGTGCGAGATTTTGCGCAGCTCCGATACTTCGCATTTGGACCCGGACCGACCCCGGGAGTGCTGTGGTGGTATTAGTTTGCAAAGTTGCGACGCGCGCAAAGTTGGGCTAATTAGCAAACGGGCTGGTTAGCATAGTGCGAGATTTCGCGCAGCTCCGAAACTTTGCATGTGGACCCGGACCCACCCCAGGAGTGCTTTGGTGCCATTAGTTTGCCAAGTTGCGAGACGCGTCAAGCTCGGCTAACTAGTCAGCCAGCCGGCCACGCCTGGGGATCTGCCGGGCTGATTAGCATAGTGCGAGATTTTGCGCAGCTCCGATACTTCGCATTTGGACCCGGACCGACCCCGGGAGTGCTGTGGTGGTATTAGTTTGCAAAGTTGCGACGCGCGCAAAGTTGGGCTAATTAGCAAACGGGCTGGTTAGCATAGTGCGAGATTTCGCGCAGCTCCGAAACTTTGCATGTGGACCCGGACCCACCCCAGGAGTGCTTTGGTGCCATTAGTTTGCCAAGTTGCGAGACGCGTCAAGCTCGGCTAACTAGTCAGCCAGCCGGCCACGCCTGGGGATCTGCCGGGCTGATTAGCATAGTGCGAGATTTTGCGCAGCTCCGATACTTCGCATTTGGACCCGGACCGACCCCGGGAGTGCTGTGGTGGTATTAGTTTGCAAAGTTGCGACGCGCGCAAAGTTGGGCTAATTAGCAAACGGGCTGGTTAGCATAGTGCGAGATTTCGCGCAGCTCCGAAACTTTGCATGTGGACCCGGACCCACCCCAGGAGTGCTTTGGTGCCATTAGTTTGCCAAGTTGCGAGACGCGTCAAGCTCGGCTAACTAGTCAGCCAGCCGGCCACGCCTGGGGATCTGCCGGGCTGATTAGCATAGTGCGAGATTTTGCGCAGCTCCGATACTTCGCATTTGGACCCGGACCGACCCCGGGAGTGCTGTGGTGGTATTAGTTTGCAAAGTTGCGACGCGCGCAAAGTTGGGCTAATTAGCAAACGGGCTGGTTAGCATAGTGCGAGATTTCGCGCAGCTCCGAAACTTTGCATGTGGACCCGGACCCACCCCAGGAGTGCTTTGGTGCCATTAGTTTGCCAAGTTGCGAGACGCGTCAAGCTCGGCTAACTAGTCAGCCAGCCGGCCACGCCTGGGGATCTGCCGGGCTGATTAGCATAGTGCGAGATTTTGCGCAGCTCCGATACTTCGCATTTGGACCCGGACCGACCCCGGGAGTGCTGTGGTGGTATTAGTTTGCAAAGTTGCGACGCGCGCAAAGTTGGGCTAATTAGCAAACGGGCTGGTTAGCATAGTGCGAGATTTCGCGCAGCTCCGAAACTTTGCATGTGGACCCGGACCCACCCCAGGAGTGCTTTGGTGCCATTAGTTTGCCAAGTTGCGAGACGCGTCAAGCTCGGCTAACTAGTCAGCCAGCCGGCCACGCCTGGGGATCTGCCGGGCTGATTAGCATAGTGCGAGATTTTGCGCAGCTCCGATACTTCGCATTTGGACCCGGACCGACCCCGGGAGTGCTGTGGTGGTATTAGTTTGCAAAGTTGCGACGCGCGCAAAGTTGGGCTAATTAGCAAACGGGCTGGTTAGCATAGTGCGAGATTTCGCGCAGCTCCGAAACTTTGCATGTGGACCCGGACCCACCCCAGGAGTGCTTTGGTGCCATTAGTTTGCCAAGTTGCGAGACGCGTCAAGCTCGGCTAACTAGTCAGCCAGCCGGCCACGCCTGGGGATCTGCCGGGCTGATTAGCATAGTGCGAGATTTTGCGCAGCTCCGATACTTCGCATTTGGACCCGGACCGACCCCGGGAGTGCTGTGGTGGTATTAGTTTGCAAAGTTGCGACGCGCGCAAAGTTGGGCTAATTAGCAAACGGGCTGGTTAGCATAGTGCGAGATTTCGCGCAGCTCCGAAACTTTGCATGTGGACCCGGACCCACCCCAGGAGTGCTTTGGTGCCATTAGTTTGCCAAGTTGCGAGACGCGTCAAGCTCGGCTAACTAGTCAGCCAGCCGGCCACGCCTGGGGATCTGCCGGGCTGATTAGCATAGTGCGAGATTTTGCGCAGCTCCGATACTTCGCATTTGGACCCGGACCGACCCCGGGAGTGCTGTGGTGGTATTAGTTTGCAAAGTTGCGACGCGCGCAAAGTTGGGCTAATTAGCAAACGGGCTGGTTAGCATAGTGCGAGATTTCGCGCAGCTCCGAAACTTTGCATGTGGACCCGGACCCACCCCAGGAGTGCTTTGGTGCCATTAGTTTGCCAAGTTGCGAGACGCGTCAAGCTCGGCTAACTAGTCAGCCAGCCGGCCACGCCTGGGGATCTGCCGGGCTGATTAGCATAGTGCGAGATTTTGCGCAGCTCCGATACTTCGCATTTGGACCCGGACCGACCCCGGGAGTGCTGTGGTGGTATTAGTTTGCAAAGTTGCGACGCGCGCAAAGTTGGGCTAATTAGCAAACGGGCTGGTTAGCATAGTGCGAGATTTCGCGCAGCTCCGAAACTTTGCATGTGGACCCGGACCCACCCCAGGAGTGCTTTGGTGCCATTAGTTTGCCAAGTTGCGAGACGCGTCAAGCTCGGCTAACTAGTCAGCCAGCCGGCCACGCCTGGGGATCTGCCGGGCTGATTAGCATAGTGCGAGATTTTGCGCAGCTCCGATACTTCGCATTTGGACCCGGACCGACCCCGGGAGTGCTGTGGTGGTATTAGTTTGCAAAGTTGCGACGCGCGCAAAGTTGGGCTAATTAGCAAACGGGCTGGTTAGCATAGTGCGAGATTTCGCGCAGCTCCGAAACTTTGCATGTGGACCCGGACCCACCCCAGGAGTGCTTTGGTGCCATTAGTTTGCCAAGTTGCGAGACGCGTCAAGCTCGGCTAACTAGTCAGCCAGCCGGCCACGCCTGGGGATCTGCCGGGCTGATTAGCATAGTGCGAGATTTTGCGCAGCTCCGATACTTCGCATTTGGACCCGGACCGACCCCGGGAGTGCTGTGGTGGTATTAGTTTGCAAAGTTGCGACGCGCGCAAAGTTGGGCTAATTAGCAAACGGGCTGGTTAGCATAGTGCGAGATTTCGCGCAGCTCCGAAACTTTGCATGTGGACCCGGACCCACCCCAGGAGTGCTTTGGTGCCATTAGTTTGCCAAGTTGCGAGACGCGTCAAGCTCGGCTAACTAGTCAGCCAGCCGGCCACGCCTGGGGATCTGCCGGGCTGATTAGCATAGTGCGAGATTTTGCGCAGCTCCGATACTTCGCATTTGGACCCGGACCGACCCCGGGAGTGCTGTGGTGGTATTAGTTTGCAAAGTTGCGACGCGCGCAAAGTTGGGCTAATTAGCAAACGGGCTGGTTAGCATAGTGCGAGATTTCGCGCAGCTCCGAAACTTTGCATGTGGACCCGGACCCACCCCAGGAGTGCTTTGGTGCCATTAGTTTGCCAAGTTGCGAGACGCGTCAAGCTCGGCTAACTAGTCAGCCAGCCGGCCACGCCTGGGGATCTGCCGGGCTGATTAGCATAGTGCGAGATTTTGCGCAGCTCCGATACTTCGCATTTGGACCCGGACCGACCCCGGGAGTGCTGTGGTGGTATTAGTTTGCAAAGTTGCGACGCGCGCAAAGTTGGGCTAATTAGCAAACGGGCTGGTTAGCATAGTGCGAGATTTCGCGCAGCTCCGAAACTTTGCATGTGGACCCGGACCCACCCCAGGAGTGCTTTGGTGCCATTAGTTTGCCAAGTTGCGAGACGCGTCAAGCTCGGCTAACTAGTCAGCCAGCCGGCCACGCCTGGGGATCTGCCGGGCTGATTAGCATAGTGCGAGATTTTGCGCAGCTCCGATACTTCGCATTTGGACCCGGACCGACCCCGGGAGTGCTGTGGTGGTATTAGTTTGCAAAGTTGCGACGCGCGCAAAGTTGGGCTAATTAGCAAACGGGCTGGTTAGCATAGTGCGAGATTTCGCGCAGCTCCGAAACTTTGCATGTGGACCCGGACCCACCCCAGGAGTGCTTTGGTGCCATTAGTTTGCCAAGTTGCGAGACGCGTCAAGCTCGGCTAACTAGTCAGCCAGCCGGCCACGCCTGGGGATCTGCCGGGCTGATTAGCATAGTGCGAGATTTTGCGCAGCTCCGATACTTCGCATTTGGACCCGGACCGACCCCGGGAGTGCTGTGGTGGTATTAGTTTGCAAAGTTGCGACGCGCGCAAAGTTGGGCTAATTAGCAAACGGGCTGGTTAGCATAGTGCGAGATTTCGCGCAGCTCCGAAACTTTGCATGTGGACCCGGACCCACCCCAGGAGTGCTTTGGTGCCATTAGTTTGCCAAGTTGCGAGACGCGTCAAGCTCGGCTAACTAGTCAGCCAGCCGGCCACGCCTGGGGATCTGCCGGGCTGATTAGCATAGTGCGAGATTTTGCGCAGCTCCGATACTTCGCATTTGGACCCGGACCGACCCCGGGAGTGCTGTGGTGGTATTAGTTTGCAAAGTTGCGACGCGCGCAAAGTTGGGCTAATTAGCAAACGGGCTGGTTAGCATAGTGCGAGATTTCGCGCAGCTCCGAAACTTTGCATGTGGACCCGGACCCACCCCAGGAGTGCTTTGGTGCCATTAGTTTGCCAAGTTGCGAGACGCGTCAAGCTCGGCTAACTAGTCAGCCAGCCGGCCACGCCTGGGGATCTGCCGGGCTGATTAGCATAGTGCGAGATTTTGCGCAGCTCCGATACTTCGCATTTGGACCCGGACCGACCCCGGGAGTGCTGTGGTGGTATTAGTTTGCAAAGTTGCGACGCGCGCAAAGTTGGGCTAATTAGCAAACGGGCTGGTTAGCATAGTGCGAGATTTCGCGCAGCTCCGAAACTTTGCATGTGGACCCGGACCCACCCCAGGAGTGCTTTGGTGCCATTAGTTTGCCAAGTTGCGAGACGCGTCAAGCTCGGCTAACTAGTCAGCCAGCCGGCCACGCCTGGGGATCTGCCGGGCTGATTAGCATAGTGCGAGATTTTGCGCAGCTCCGATACTTCGCATTTGGACCCGGACCGACCCCGGGAGTGCTGTGGTGGTATTAGTTTGCAAAGTTGCGACGCGCGCAAAGTTGGGCTAATTAGCAAACGGGCTGGTTAGCATAGTGCGAGATTTCGCGCAGCTCCGAAACTTTGCATGTGGACCCGGACCCACCCCAGGAGTGCTTTGGTGCCATTAGTTTGCCAAGTTGCGAGACGCGTCAAGCTCGGCTAACTAGTCAGCCAGCCGGCCACGCCTGGGGATCTGCCGGGCTGATTAGCATAGTGCGAGATTTTGCGCAGCTCCGATACTTCGCATTTGGACCCGGACCGACCCCGGGAGTGCTGTGGTGGTATTAGTTTGCAAAGTTGCGACGCGCGCAAAGTTGGGCTAATTAGCAAACGGGCTGGTTAGCATAGTGCGAGATTTCGCGCAGCTCCGAAACTTTGCATGTGGACCCGGACCCACCCCAGGAGTGCTTTGGTGCCATTAGTTTGCCAAGTTGCGAGACGCGTCAAGCTCGGCTAACTAGTCAGCCAGCCGGCCACGCCTGGGGATCTGCCGGGCTGATTAGCATAGTGCGAGATTTTGCGCAGCTCCGATACTTCGCATTTGGACCCGGACCGACCCCGGGAGTGCTGTGGTGGTATTAGTTTGCAAAGTTGCGACGCGCGCAAAGTTGGGCTAATTAGCAAACGGGCTGGTTAGCATAGTGCGAGATTTCGCGCAGCTCCGAAACTTTGCATGTGGACCCGGACCCACCCCAGGAGTGCTTTGGTGCCATTAGTTTGCCAAGTTGCGAGACGCGTCAAGCTCGGCTAACTAGTCAGCCAGCCGGCCACGCCTGGGGATCTGCCGGGCTGATTAGCATAGTGCGAGATTTTGCGCAGCTCCGATACTTCGCATTTGGACCCGGACCGACCCCGGGAGTGCTGTGGTGGTATTAGTTTGCAAAGTTGCGACGCGCGCAAAGTTGGGCTAATTAGCAAACGGGCTGGTTAGCATAGTGCGAGATTTCGCGCAGCTCCGAAACTTTGCATGTGGACCCGGACCCACCCCAGGAGTGCTTTGGTGCCATTAGTTTGCCAAGTTGCGAGACGCGTCAAGCTCGGCTAACTAGTCAGCCAGCCGGCCACGCCTGGGGATCTGCCGGGCTGATTAGCATAGTGCGAGATTTTGCGCAGCTCCGATACTTCGCATTTGGACCCGGACCGACCCCGGGAGTGCTGTGGTGGTATTAGTTTGCAAAGTTGCGACGCGCGCAAAGTTGGGCTAATTAGCAAACGGGCTGGTTAGCATAGTGCGAGATTTCGCGCAGCTCCGAAACTTTGCATGTGGACCCGGACCCACCCCAGGAGTGCTTTGGTGCCATTAGTTTGCCAAGTTGCGAGACGCGTCAAGCTCGGCTAACTAGTCAGCCAGCCGGCCACGCCTGGGGATCTGCCGGGCTGATTAGCATAGTGCGAGATTTTGCGCAGCTCCGATACTTCGCATTTGGACCCGGACCGACCCCGGGAGTGCTGTGGTGGTATTAGTTTGCAAAGTTGCGACGCGCGCAAAGTTGGGCTAATTAGCAAACGGGCTGGTTAGCATAGTGCGAGATTTCGCGCAGCTCCGAAACTTTGCATGTGGACCCGGACCCACCCCAGGAGTGCTTTGGTGCCATTAGTTTGCCAAGTTGCGAGACGCGTCAAGCTCGGCTAACTAGTCAGCCAGCCGGCCACGCCTGGGGATCTGCCGGGCTGATTAGCATAGTGCGAGATTTTGCGCAGCTCCGATACTTCGCATTTGGACCCGGACCGACCCCGGGAGTGCTGTGGTGGTATTAGTTTGCAAAGTTGCGACGCGCGCAAAGTTGGGCTAATTAGCAAACGGGCTGGTTAGCATAGTGCGAGATTTCGCGCAGCTCCGAAACTTTGCATGTGGACCCGGACCCACCCCAGGAGTGCTTTGGTGCCATTAGTTTGCCAAGTTGCGAGACGCGTCAAGCTCGGCTAACTAGTCAGCCAGCCGGCCACGCCTGGGGATCTGCCGGGCTGATTAGCATAGTGCGAGATTTTGCGCAGCTCCGATACTTCGCATTTGGACCCGGACCGACCCCGGGAGTGCTGTGGTGGTATTAGTTTGCAAAGTTGCGACGCGCGCAAAGTTGGGCTAATTAGCAAACGGGCTGGTTAGCATAGTGCGAGATTTCGCGCAGCTCCGAAACTTTGCATGTGGACCCGGACCCACCCCAGGAGTGCTTTGGTGCCATTAGTTTGCCAAGTTGCGAGACGCGTCAAGCTCGGCTAACTAGTCAGCCAGCCGGCCACGCCTGGGGATCTGCCGGGCTGATTAGCATAGTGCGAGATTTTGCGCAGCTCCGATACTTCGCATTTGGACCCGGACCGACCCCGGGAGTGCTGTGGTGGTATTAGTTTGCAAAGTTGCGACGCGCGCAAAGTTGGGCTAATTAGCAAACGGGCTGGTTAGCATAGTGCGAGATTTCGCGCAGCTCCGAAACTTTGCATGTGGACCCGGACCCACCCCAGGAGTGCTTTGGTGCCATTAGTTTGCCAAGTTGCGAGACGCGTCAAGCTCGGCTAACTAGTCAGCCAGCCGGCCACGCCTGGGGATCTGCCGGGCTGATTAGCATAGTGCGAGATTTTGCGCAGCTCCGATACTTCGCATTTGGACCCGGACCGACCCC
>CAXHUQ010000634.1:0-53000 GCA_964020085.1 Micromussa lordhowensis | reverse complement strand
AATCAACAAAATTTTACAAAAACAACGCTAACCCGCAAATAGCTGAGGCTAATCTAGGCGGGTAGCGAGTAAGACTGTTTAAAGAGTAAATCAAATGTTAGTGTTACATACCAGTAAAGAGATGAAACAAATGCACGTCTAGCAAATAAATAAATAAATAAATAAATAAGTAGGTAAATAAGTAGGTAAATGAATAAATGGATGAAATAGAAATCGCAATTAGACAAAGCTATTTTGAGTATTTATTTTGAAATTTATCGATTAGAAAAGATGTGCCAACATAATCGTCCTCTTCCATTAAAGCTTGTTAGTTATTGTTTTCGACTGACTGTTCAGGGCTACTTCCTGAATCTTGATAAACAGTGTAATGCTTTTTTTCTCTCTCTCTCTCTCTCTCTCCTTTTGCAGGACCAACGAAATTTGTCAGCTGCCACCATATCCAACCACTGCTCTTCGCTTCTGTATCCTGCGAAATTCCTTCACCGGGAGAGCGCACCCGTTTACCAGGACATCCCTGTCATTAAGCAGCTAAGAACACAGGCAACACTTCTACAGCGTCAAGGCGATGTCGAACGTCCTCAAACTAAGGAAGAGCTGACGCTTCTGAACCGTTGGCTTGACTGGTAAGCGCTAGTAATATTATTTTACTGCTTTGTGTTGGGTGACAGGAGAGCTTGTCATGCAGTTTTAACGTGTCACCTGTCCTGCGAAAACGTACGGCCAAGCCAAATGGCAACAGACATGAAATAACTTTTAGGTAGAAACACACATAAGAACTCGCACAGTTATGACTCAAAAACATGCAGAACTTTGTGCTGAGAGAATGCCTTTTCCATCCTTGACAGTACCTCTGCGTCCTTTCAACTGAAAATTAAGGAGGCCATGTCAATTTAACACTTTCGTTGTAATTTTTTGACACTGCAACTGTATTCGCAACTGACGACGGATGTTGATTATCCGAAACATGTTTTGTAAACTTGGAAGTGCGTGTTTCTAACTAAAAGCTATTTTTGACATTGTAAACAGTATAAACCTTACTGATTGTCATCAGAGGGTAATTAGAATTTAGTGAATTGAAAATTAACCAACTCTTGAGACTTTGTTGAAAAACGTTTCACTTCTTTGTCATTTAATTTTAAAAGAGGATAGAGTAGTCCTCTCTACCCTCTGTGTATCCATGTCTGAAACCTACATGTATGAATAACTGCAGCCTAATATCACTATGCAACATTTTGCAGGGAACAGATTGTGAATGCGTGCAGCGTGCAGAGAGATTACTTTGAGATGGCTGTCAACAAAAGAGATAAGGCCCGGGAATGCTGCGACTTGGTTATCTTGGCAATGTATGTTTTCATTCCGCCGGGCCGCGGCGTCGAAGTTCGCACGCTAGAGATTCAAACCAACTGGCAACAATTTCATCCTGCGCAGGTCAAAGATAAGAATGTCCTCTTGGTGAAGGGATCAGAAGAGGTCACGCTTTACTTCCACAACTATAAGACTGCAAAGTTCTTTGGCCGCCAGGAGCTTACTCTGAAGGTAAGACAATGCAGCAGATATTTAGTACGAATATTCAGTTGTTTTTTGTTTCTTTTTCTCTCTCTCTCTGGGATAAACCAGTAGTTGTTTCATAGTCCCATATGCTGTGATTATTTTTCTAATGATATCACGATACTTCCTAAGATGTTGCACTTAAAGGGAAACTCATCCATACCATTTTCTTCTGACCATAGACAGATCATGAGCTGTGCAAAATACTCCTCGACTTTGTGAACAATCACCGTCCCCAATTGGTTGGCAAAGAAAGTGGCGACATCTTGCTTCTGGTAAGTAGTCTCAAGCTATAATGCAGTAACTTGCTGTCAATCCATTAGGTGTGATTAAAAGGGCAAATTCACCCCCGATTCTACTAGAAATCTAAACCCTAACCCTGCTATTGGAGCAACTGTGGCCAAGTTTCTGGGATTTATCTTCAAGAATCCTGAAGTCACCTCCAAAAACCACGCATTCACCCTCAAAATAAAAGTTGGGGACTTGTAATAAAGGCCAATCACCCTGCCAAATTTGATGCAGGAATGTTTTTTGGGTTGTGTTGGGGTACATTGCCTCGGAGTTTCATTTTCATTTTCAGTTGTGGGGTGGTTTAGTTCAAATTAGCATTCTCGGCAGTCTAGACGGGTGAATTTACCCGATTCTTCATTCCACAGGAATGAATCTTTCAAAATTCAGGGGTGAATGTCAGTATTTCTTAACCCCACTTGGGGGTGAATTGTCCTTACACTCATTCTCCTTGAGATGTACAAACAACAACATTCACCCTAACTTTGGTTCTATTTGCTTCATTGCAGAACAGAAATGGAGCAATGTTTAGCAGTTCCTCCTTTTCAAGCCACATTAAGAACCTTTTCCAGAAACTGACAGGGACTGTGGTATCCATCAACATGATTCGGAGTTCATTTGTGACCTGGGCTTATGGCAGAGAGTAAGTATTGAATAGTTGACTTCTTTATTTGTAGAAAGCCCAACATGAAGAAAGTGTACACTTTTGTTTAGGGTTAGGAGATTTTCATCACAACAAGCTTCAGAACTAGAGTTTATCGCTTATTGGCTGAAAGAAAAGAGAAAGTTTTCACGTGCATGTTTATATCATTATTAAGTAGTCGTATGCTTTGTCTTTTTCAATTTGCAATGAACTTGCATTACCCTAAGTGGCTCATGCAATCTCACCCTTTTGAAAAACTCACTCCTGCAGATTAACTTCAAATTGAACGAGAAAAACTGCGTAGCTCATACAAATGTAATAGACGGATAATTTCGTCACAACATTGTCAAAGTGAACTTAGCTACCATCAGTAAGAGGACAGATGCGTCAAAAACAAATGATGGAACAAACATTTCCTAGAAATGCAAGCTGCAACATCCACGCTTATTGCGGTGTGTTTTGTTTTTTCAATAGTGACGCTTCAGATGCCCTCAAAGCTTCGCTGGCTTCTGCTTTAGGTCATTCCAGGAAACAGGCTGAGAAAACATACGATAGACGAACAGCCAACGAAAGGAAAGAATGCGCTGTTCGCGTAGCAAGAGAATATGCCCAGGACGTTGTCTCTAATCCAGGCGTGATGGAAACCACAGCCACTGACACTTCTCATGTGCAGCCACCAGCTACTACCAACATAAAGCTGGCCCAATTTGTAGGACTGATTGAAGAAGACAGCACACTGAGAAGTCCCAAAATTTTGATTGGACAGGTCCATGCTTTCTTAGCAAATGGTAAGGCTTCTCTGCTGTGGTACAAAGCCTACAAGAACTATTTCAAACTTGAATTAGATGGAGAACAGTGGATCGAAGATGTCGCTTGTCTCGTACCCGTGGAAATGACACCTGTCAGGAATAAAGTGGGACTTTATCGTTTGAATAACAGCTTGCGATCTATTCACAAATCCCTCACAGATGACTAGCCACTAGACTCTGACATGTACTTTTAACTTTAAACTTCATCGCAGTTCAATAGAATTATCTTACCAGCTGACAGTTCCTCAAAACATTTTTTTGTCGAAATAGTAGTGAGAAGGAATTTTATTGGAAGACCGTTGATCAGGACTGAAATTCTCTCAACATTGACTGGTGAGTCCTCATGTTTTTAGTCTTTTGAAAACAATAATCGAAATGTCTGGAATGATGAGATGGAATTTTAGGGGCCCGGGCTCAATTTTGGCATTCAAATTACCTTTTCGAAATTCATCGGATCTGCATTGCTCTGGTGAAGTCAGCTGGTGGGAAAAATTGCATTGACGTGTTGTCTGAGGAAACTTGAATTAATGACTTGAATTAATGACTAGCCACGAGACTCTGACATGTACTTTTAACTTTAAACTTCATCGCAGTTCAATAGAATTATCTTACCAGCTGACAGTTCCTCACAACATTTTTTTGGTCTTGAAATTCACTGTCAACATAGTAGTGAGAAGGAATTTTATTGGAAGACCGTTGATCAGGACTGAAATTCTCTCAACATTGACTGGTGAGTCCTCATGTTTTTAGTCTTTTGAAAACAATAATCGAAATGTCTGGAATGATGAGATGGAATTTTAGGGGCCCGGGCTCAATTTTGGCATTCAAATTACCTTTTCGAAATTCATCGGATCTGCATTGCTCTGGTGAAGTCAGCTGGTGGGAAAAATTGCATTGACGTGTTGTCTGAGGAAACTTGAATTAATGACTTGAATTAATGACTAGCCACGAGACTCTGACATGTACTTTTAACTTTAAACTTCATCGCAGTTCAATAGAATTATCTTACCAGCTGACAGTTCCTCACAACATTTTTTTGGTCTTGAAATTCACTGTCGACATAGTAGTGAGAAGGAATTTTATTGGAAGACCGTTGATCAGGACTGAAATTCTCTCAACATTGACTGGTGAGTCTGCATGTTTTTAGTCTTTTGAAAACAATAATCGAAATGTCTGGAATGATGAGATGGAATTTTAGGGGCCCGGGCTCAATTTTGGCATTCAAATTACCTTTTCGAATTCATCGGATCTGCATTGCTCTGGTGAAGTCAGCTGGTGGGAAGAATTGCATTGACGTATTAGAATAATTGTCACTCACATGTGCTATGAACTGGCTTTTTGTCTGAGAAGCCAGTCTGTTTTTAGCTGTGATTTCTTGATCATGAATGATGTCAAACTGCTTTTTTCTGTCGATCAGGACTCAAATTCTCTGACAATTTTGGCATTAAATATATCTTTCGAATTCATCGGAAATTCAGCTCATTCCGCATGAAAACACTGAGAAGAGAGTTCAAAACATCCTTCGCGCAAGTGTTTTCACGGGTTTTTTCTCGTTCAATTTGGAATTAATTTGCACTTTCAGCTTTTCTGAAATTGATTCCAAATTGAACTCGAAACCGCGTGATTACCTGTGCAAATCAAGTTTGGTTAACTGGCAAATTCCCGTCGTATTTGAAGGTCGAAATACACGGCAGGAAAAATGGCAGTAATGTTATGGTGTAAATTTATCTTTATTCCCAGAATAGTCTGATCAGTTGTAGCAACAATATTATTGAGGGAATTTTATTGCGAGCTAATATTTTTCATTCATCTGAGCTTGACTCGTCGGACGAAGTCAGCCGGTAGGGAGCGTTCGGATTGCATGGTGGGAACTGAGGAACAACGTGTGAAGAGGTGAAAAGGAATTTGATCAACGCCGATGTTCTCCCAACGTCGACAATTTATGTTTTGAGTGGTGAAAGTCACTACATGTACTCCCAGAATAGTTTAATCAGTCGTAGGAATGATATCGTGAGAATAATACTCGTTACTGGTAGTCGGGGATAAGCCTTCGTTATGCAGGTTCTCAAGTCCGATTAAGTCGGCAATTCTCATAAGATGTGTGTTGCATTGTAATTGCATTGTATTATTTCATTCTTAGAATTTATTGACACAATAAACAGTTTAGTGACTTGATGAGATCTGTCTTGCATTCTATCATTTTGTCAGAGAATCTTGAAAAACTGAGATCTGTGCCAATCGATTTCAGTAGCAAGCCACAATTTAAGTTTGTGATAAAAAATCAGGAAGTTGGTAATTTCATTTTTCCAGGCCGGAAAAATTTCCAGGCAAATATTTCCGAGCGCTGCCTGGGAACGAGGTTGATAAGCAAAATGGCGGACGTGTTTCTTGTAGATCACGGAAGCTGGCTAGTTAGTATTTCAGTCGCCTGAAAGCGCTAAATGTCCCTTTTTGCTGTCCGAGGAAAATGTCTTGAGTCGCAGAGAAGTTCGTGAGGGCCGTCGATGGATAAGCTGGCCGCCATTTGACGACCTGCCTGATGCCAGCATCGCAGGATCGCATGATATAGCACAATCGGAAGGTAGATTTAATAGTCCTGTAATAATTTGCTTTCGATTTAAGCAATAGAGCACTTTTTCCGTCTTTATATAGCCTCATGTAAACACGAGGAGGGCTGGGAGAATTCGAGACAGTTATGCAAACCCGAGGCACATACAGTCGAGGGTTCGTAACAACAAAAACAACAATTTATTTACCCCATAAACTTACATACATGCAGATAAATTATTCAAATAGATAGAGATAAAATAATATAACGGGGTCTGGCTGCCTGAAATAACTGAAAACTTAAAAGGGGCAGGCAGGCAGCATTACAATTTGTTTAGGATAATTTAGGTCGGACGGACACACATACATCACAATAGAAAAATATGGAAGGTAAAGCACAATAGTAGCAATATAAAAACCATACATTATTCGTTATTATTGCAAAACCATACAGTCACCAAATTCACACCCCAAGCAATTGACTTTGGAGTCAAACGCCCCTCCCCTCTCCCCCCAACGGGGGGTGAACTACTGCCACGTACACCTGCCCAACATACATACGTTTGTTCTCGAGCCCGCCTAGTGAAAAAACACCCTCTCCACAACTATTCTCGACTTGCTGCCAATTTTCTTGCAAAACCATACAGTCACCAAATTCACACCCCAAGCAATTGACTTTGGAGTCAAACGCCCCTCCCCTCTCCCCCCAACGGGGGGTGAACTACTGCCACGTACACCTGCCCAACATACATACGTTTGTTCTCGAGCCCGCCTAGTGAAAAAACACCCTCTCCACAACTATTCTCGACTTGCTGCCAATTTTCTTGCAAAACCATACAGTCACCAAATTCACACCCCAAGCAATTGACTTTGGAGTCAAACGCCCCTCCCCTCTCCCCCCAACGGGGGGTGAACTACTGCCACGTACACCTGCCCAACATACATACGTTTGTTCTCGAGCCCGCCTAGTGAAAAAATTTTCTTGCAAACCATACAGTCACCATACAATCACCCTGCAAAATTTGATCCAGGAACGTCTTTTGGGGTCTGTTGGACTGGATTTACCTTGACTTTCATTTTTCATTTTCAGTTCAAGGCTGCCCAAACAGGCTGAATTAAGCCGATTCTGCATTCTACAGGTATGAACCTTTCATAGTTCAGCGGTGCAAGTCAGAGGAGGAAACTGTATTGTGAAACATGATTTTATTTTGGTGAGTTGACAAACTGGGGTAATTGTTTTGGCAGGGTAACAAGGCGAGGAAACTTGACAAGGCCACCTAGTTGATCTGGAAATCTGATCTAAGAGTTGGCCTGAACTTGGTTGTTTGTGGATGCATCCGGGTCAGGGAATCAGTTGTGGCGTCCACTGGAAAGCAACGTTTCAGCTTGAAAGCTGGCACTTCAAGTTGATAGCCATTTTGTTAGTCGAGCCACTCCAAATGACACTTTATAAGACTGATTTCTCACTTGAGGCTGTTATAGATGTCACCTGATGGAACAAATGAGAATATTTTTAAGTCCAGAGTTAAGAAATGTCTTAGTTTATCATTTATTTAAATATTTAGACATTTCAAATTCTCTGCAACAGTAATTAGTGGTATGTAAATTTTATAGTGTATAAAGCATGGCTATGAATATTATTGTCTTTAAAATCCCCCTGAAGAGTGAGAGATCACAGAACAGGCTTGTTGGGATGAAAGTGTAGTTTTTGATGAAGTCTTCAATTCATTATCTTATTATAATACATATATCTATATCTACCTGGAGTTTTGAAAATGGGGTCTGTTAATATGGTGCTATTAAGTTATTTTCGTCTGTAAACTTTATCAAACCAGCTTGACTTGATTAAGCCATTTCGATTTTTTGGATTTCAATTTCAATTTGACTTTGACTTTTCTCGACAGAGGTTGGGGTTGTATATCAGAAATATGCAAAACTGTCAGAATCAAACTAGTTTGTTATTAAGTTGAAGCCAAATTAAAATTTTAAGCCCAACAGGGTTTTATGTACTAATATCTCCAGGAGTGTGCCTAATTTTGGATATCTATTTGGAGTTCCTGTCCCGTAATCCAAGTGAAGGTGTTTGGGTGTGGTTTCTTTGTACTCTTATGCCTAGTATCAAGTGGCTTTGACTTGTGCTGAGTGGAGAACATGCTATATACTAGGTAGAGATAGCACAGTTTTCAGGCATTGACTATGATTTAAAGGCTGTCTAGTGTGCCATTATTGATGCAATTGCTTGCAAAGGGCTTTCCTGTGATATGATGACATGAGCCTAAATATTTCCACAGGTGGCCAAGAGATTCTAGTTTCATTTCCTGGTTATGCTATATAAAGTTTGGAGTGTATAACTTCAGGTAAGCACTGCTTAAGTTACTCTATAAGACACTTGGTCTTATAGAAATTATTGGTCTTGGAAAAATTCAGGCTCATGGTATCATATCACATGAAAGCCCTTTGCAATCAATTGCCTCAATATAATTATAATTATAATATTAATTATAAATTTTCATTCATTTATCTTGCTACCTTGATATATTTACTTTTATGTAAGTTATGCATATGTACGTATAGATATATTTTTTATGTTAGCTTTTATTTATTGTTGATGTGATGTCTGAAAGGATTTTATCAACTAAATAAATGTAGTTGTACAATAATAGCACACTAAACTGTCTTAATCATAGTCAAATCCTGACAACTGTGCTATCTCTCTGGTTTTGAGGTCTTGTTTTGACAGAGTATGGCAAGGAAGCTTGACAAAGAAGGCCTCCTAGTGGTGATCTGGAAATCTAACCCAAGAGTTGGGAAGTTGATTCCGGAACTTGGTCTTCGTGGATGGATCCTGTTCTTGAGTTGTCAGGGAATCATTTGTGACATCCACCGGAAAGCGGTATCCCTTCCACAAGTCGGGAGTTTTTGCATGTATCAGCTCTAGAGTTACTAAGTTATCCAAGTAGTAATGGTACAATCAAATGAGTTTATTGTTTATTTAAATATTTAGACATTTCAAATTCTCTGCGGCAGTAATTACCGGTATGTCAATTGTATAGTGTACAAAGCATGGCTATGAATATTATTGTCTTTAAAATCCCCCTGAAGAGTGAGAGATCACCTAACAGGCTTGTTGGGATGAAAGTGTAGTCTTCGATGAAGTCTTCAATTCATTATCTTATCATTCATTATCTTATTATATATGTTTCGAAAACCAGGTCCAACCATGTCCAACGGGCCCAGTAAAGCCCAGTGTCTTATGGAGTAACTCAGCAGTGCTTACTTCAAGTTCTACACTCCACACTTGATCTAGCATAAGCAGAAATTGACAATAGAATCTCTTGTCCTCCCTTCTGTGGAAAAATTCAGGCTGATGACATCATATCACATGAAAGCCCTTTGCAAGAAATTGCCTCAATAAATATTAATTATAAATTTTCATTCATTTATCTTGTTACCTTGATACAGCTACTTTTATTTAAGTTATGCATATGTACATATAGATATATTTTTTATGTTAGCTTTTATTTATAGTTGATGTGATGTCTGAAAGGATTTTATCAACTAAATAAATTTAGTTGTACAATAATGATAGTCAAATCCTGACAACTGTGATATCTCTCTGGTTTTGAGGTCTTGTTTTGACAGGGTGTGGTATGGAAGCTTGACAAAGAAGGTCTCCTACTGGTGATCTGGAAATGTAAACCAAGAGTTGGTAAGTTGATTCCGGAACTTGGTCTTTGTGGATGGATCCTGTTCTTGAGTTGTCAGGGAATCATTTGTGACCTCCACCGGAAAGCGGCATCCCTTCCGCAAGTCGGGACTTTTGGCATGTCTCAGCTCTAGAGTTACTGGGTTATCCAAGTAGTAATGGTACAATCAAATAAGTTTATTGTTTATTTAAATATTTAGACATTTCAAATTCTCTGCAACAGTAATTACCGGTATGTAAATTGTATAGTGTATAAAGCATGGCTATGAATATTATTGTCTCTAAAATCCCCCTGAAGAGTGAGAGATCACCTAACAGGCTTGTTGGGATGAAAGTGTAGTCTTTGATGAAGTCTTCAATTCATTATCTTATCATTCATTATCTTATTATATATGTTTCGAAAACCAGGTCCAACCATGTCCAACGGGCCCAGTAAAGCCCAGTGTCTTATGGAGTAACTCAGCAGTGCTTACTTCAAGTTCTACACTCCACACTTGATCTAGCATAAGCAGAAATTGACAATAGAATCTCTTGTCCTCCCTTCTGTGGAAAAATTCAGGCTGATGACATCATATCACATGAAAGCCCTTTGCAAGAAATTGCCTCAATAAATATTAATTATAAATTTTCATTCATTTATCTTGTTACCTTGATACAGCTACTTTTATTTAAGTTATGCATATGTACATATAGATATATTTTTTATGTTAGCTTTTATTTATAGTTGATGTGATGTCTGAAAGGATTTTATCAACTAAATAAATTTCGTTGTACAATAATGATAGTCAAATCCTGACAACTGTGATATCTCTCTGGTTTTGAGGTCTTGTTTTGACAGGGTGTGGCATGGAAGCTTGACAAAGAAGGTCTCCTACTGGTGATCTGGAAATCTAAACCAAGAGTTAGTAAGTTGATTCCGGAACTTGGTCTTTGTGGATGGATCCTGTTCTTGAGTTGTCAGGGAATCATTTGTGACATCCACCGGAAAGCGGCATCCCTTCCACAAGTCGGGACTTTTGTCTCAGCTCTAGAGTTACTGGGTTATCCAAGTAGTAATGGTACAATCAAATAAGTTTATTGTTTATTTAAATATTGCCTCAATCATTGGACACTAAACTGCCTTAAAATCATAGTCAATGCCTGAAAGCTATGCTAATTCTACTAAGTATATAGCATGTTCTTCACTCAGCACAAGTCAGACTGACTTGATACTATGGATACAAGTACAAAGAAACCACACCCCATCAACTTCCCTTGGATTAAGGGCCAGGAACGCCAAATAGGTATCCAAAATTAGCCACACTCCTATAGATATTAGAACATAAAACCCTGTTGGGCTTAAAATTTTCTTTAGCTCCAACTGAATAACAAACTAGTTTGATTCTGACAGTTATTTTTTATCTGGAAATAATTTAATATAATAAGTTAAGTTAAGTTATATGTGTGTATATACATATATGTTTTTATATTTTTATATTTATATTTTTCTATAGATGTGTAAACGATGTTGGTTAACCAACATCCAAGTATCGATTTTGTAAGTGCTGAAGAAGCCCGAACGGGCGAAACGTCCATGTATTAAAGACCACAAAGAGAAAAGTTCGCATCTTCTTCTGTTTATTCTACCTTTATATATTTCTATATATATAAGAAGAAATTGCTAATTGGGTTGTCAATGGCAATGCCAAGCCTGACAAGGCTTTTGGAACCATCAAAACCCATCCAGGGGAATCCCCTTCGGCTCATTACATCGTGCTGCGCACCGCCATTGAAAACCTTTCAGCATTTACCGAATTTTATCTTAAGCCTCTAGCCCAAACCTTGCCATTTAGACATTTCAAATGGTAATTATGTAAATTTTATAGTATATAAAGCATGGTTATGAATATTATTGTCATTAAATCCCCTGAAGAGTCTTGTTTGATTCTGACAGTTTGCCTTTTTAGTATTTTTTATCTGCAAATAATTTAATATTCAAGAGTTTTCATTGGCTTAGCGATCATGGGCTATGAGCCATTATGCCATGCTCTAAAAATGTTTTAGAGTCCGCATGTTATTGAAAAGTGCAGTAATGACTTGAATATTAGCGCAAATAAGTGTTTTCTCTCTTTTGCATCCCATCATCTAGTCAAAACTTTTGCCTAAGGGATCCACTCGGCGCCATTTAAGGTGATTCCTGAGAAATAAAATTTAGCGATGATTTTTTTTGAAAATTTACCTGAATGTTCTCTACCAAGCACTGTTTCGGAAAATAAAATTAAAATGATAGATCACCATTTTCGTTTAAGAGATGTGATTATAATAATGACCTGCAAAATAGAAACCTCTCAAATAGGGACACCTCGCTCTGTCCTTTCGGTGTACGTGTGATAGAGGTATGACTGTATATGTATCTACTCGGATTTCGAAAATGTACACTCCGGTGAGAATTTATGTCTATGAGCTTCCGCGTTTCCGCGCTTCCGCGTTTCCTCATTTTTTAAAGTTTGACAACAAAATTCCCAGTACTTGTTTAGAACTGTTCATCGTTATCGCCTGCCTAATATGAAGTGCTTAAGTTAAATATTTCACAAGGAAAGTTACTCGCGTGTTTCAAAGTAGGACACTTAGCCGTATTCCATGATAAGCAAAACATGACTATTCGAAGCGCGTTTTTTCTATGATACAATTACCAATTGAATTTTGTAAACCGGTCATATAACGCATAGTTATATACTTTAGAAGAATTCAGAGCGATTTCTAGTAACAATCCAAAGGACAGGACACACAGACAGAACGTGTACCATCATTTCACAAGTGCGAAACTTCACCTTATAACTGAGTACTTGTTTAAATATCGCTGTTCAACATTTCAGTACACAGTTATAGTGTATACTTGAAAAGAGAATTCAGATTTTCAGTGTACTAGATTCTTTAGGGTTTGCTTATACGGAAGAATATAGTTGTATACCTGCTTTTTAGAGGAAATATTACACTTCGAGTTAACTATGCTCATTTTACAAAATTCACGCGCGCGCCGTACACTTGAAATTGCCGAACTCGATTTCAATTTATTTCGCATAAGCTGCACTTCTGAATCAGAAAATTCGCTCCTTGGACGGGTAAGACTTATTCCTTGCACAATTAAGAGTTTGTTCCCCCTTGTAAGCATTTTAAATCCTATAAGAACGGAACGTGGAATGTGCACACAACAGTTCCCGCGCAAACACTTTCCCATCGATTGTCTTAAAAGAGATCGCTAAAAATTAATGCGGAAAGTTAAATTTTCTGCTCTTTTCAAGTGGAAGAGTTGATCTTTTTCTAGAAAAGTAGAATTGCTGGAACCTTTCACTGAGTCCATAGCCCTCACTCAACACCTTTTTAGCGTATTTAGTATTCTCTTCGTTCGAATCCAACGACTTCAAATCACCGACTTCGAAGCGATATATCTCTTTAGAGTTAATAGCTACTATACATCGGCAAAGACTAAATATGTTTCTTAGCAATCCATCTTTATTGTGTTAAAATTTCAGAAAAATCGAACGAAACCAGAGTTAATTAGTCAAAACTTTTGCCTAAGGGATCCACTCGGCGCCATTTAAGGTGATTCCTGAGAAATAAAATTTAGCGATGAGTTTTTTTGAAAATTTACCTGAATGTTCTCTACCAAGCACTGTTTCGGAAAATAAAATTGAAATGATAGATCACCATTTTCGTTTAAGAGATGTGATTATAATAATGACCTGCAAAATAGAAACCTCTCAAATAGGGACACCTCGCTCTGTCCTTTCGGTGTACGTGTGATAGAGGTATGACTGTATATGTATCTACTCGGATTTCGAAAATGTACACTCCGGTGAGAATTTATGTCTATGAGCTTCCGCGTTTCCGCGTTTCCGCGCTTCCGCGTTTCCTCATTTTTTAAAGTTTGACAACAAAATTCCCAGTACTTGTTTAGAACTGTTCATCGTTATCGCCTGCCTAATATGAAGTGCTTAAGTTAAATATTTCACAAGGAAAGTTACTCGCGTGTTTCAAAGTAGGACACTTAGCCGTATTCCATGATAAGCAAAACATGACTATTCGAAGCGCGTTTTTTCTATGATACAATTACCAATTGAATTTTGTAAACCGGTCATATAACGCATAGTTATATACTTTAGAAGAATTCAGAGCGATTTCTAGTAACAATCCAAAGGACAGGACACACAGACAGAACGTGTACCATCATTTCACAAGTGCGAAACTTCACCTTATAACTGAGCACTTGTTTAAATATGGCTGTTCAACATTTCAGTACACAGTTATAGTGTATACTTGAAAAGAGAATTCAGATTTTCAGTGTACTAGATTCTGTAGGGTTTGCTTATACGGAAGAATATAGTTGTATACCTGCTTTTTAGAGGAAATATTACACTTCGAGTTAACTATGCTCATTTTACAAAATTCACGCGCGCGGCGAACACTTGAAATTGCCGAACTCGATTTCAATTTATTTCGCATAAGCTGCACTTCTGAATCAGAAAATTCGCTCCTTGGACGGGTAAGACTTATTCCTTGCACAATTAAGAGTTTGTTCCCCCTTGTAAGCATTTTAAATCCTATAAGAACGGAACGTGGAATGTGCACACAACAGTTCCCGCGCAAACACTTTCCCATCGATTGTCTTAAAATTTCAAAGTATTATATTTCCGTGTCTTTTTACCTTTTAGCCACAAAATTTATACAAGTTGTTTGTCTGTGTCGAAGTTTACAGTGTGTATAATGTCATTTTCGTACGTTCAATTGGTCATTACTGCGCATGTGCTGCATTTTTCAATAAACATTTCCCCATACATTCTCTTCAAATTTCAAAGTATTATATTTTCGTGTGTTTTTACTTTTTAACCACAAAATTTATACAAGTTGTTTGCCTGTGTCTAAGTTTACAGTGTGCACAATTTCATGTTCGTACGTTCAATTGGTAGTTACTGCGCATGCTCTAAACATCGTAATTTTCCAATACATTGTCTTAAAATTTCAAAATACTGCCTTTTCATGTGTTTTTAACGTTTTACTACAAAATTTACACAAGTTGTTTGTTTCTGTCTAAGTTTACAGTGTGCACAATTTGAGGCGCGTACGTTGAATTTGTCGTTACTGCGCATGTACCGAATTTTTTCATACATTTCTTCTTATTTTACGATAGTCGTAACTTTGAAAATCGTAGAGCAATTGACAAATGCTTTGAAACAGAAAAACTGTGCATGATATTTACCTATTCAATATACGCAGAAGTTGTCACTGTCTTTGATAAAGTACTGCGCATGCCCTAAATATCGTCAAGTTTTCATAAGACATTTTCAGAATGCTCTATCTTCCTCATTTTTTAAAGTTTGACAACAAAATTCCCAGTACTTGTTTAGAACTGTTCATCGTTATCGCCTGCCTAATATGAAGTGCTTAAGTTAAATATTTCACAAGGAAAGTTACTCGCATGTTTCAAAGTAGGACACTTAGACGTATTCCATGATAAGCAAAACATGACTATTCGAAGCGCGTTTTTTCTATGATACAATTACCAATTGAATTTTGTAAACCGGTCATATAACGCATAGTTATATACTTTAGAAGAATTCAGAGCGATTTCTAGTAACAATCCAAAGGACAGGACACACAGACAGAACGTGTACCATCATTTCACAAGTGCGAAACTTTACCTTATAACTGAGCACTTGTTTAAATATCGCTGTTCAACATTTCAGTATTAGGACCTTCTGTTGTACGTTTTCTTGTTAGTCACCTGTACGAAGGTAAGAAAAAAAAAGCGGGCATTTTAAGCTTTCGGATGAAAATATTTTAGCGTCAATATTGTCCGCTTTTCATCCAGGAACGTTTTTAACCGCAGAATAAGGTACCTTTTCCGCGCTTTTAAAGAGATCGCTAAAAATTAATGCGGAAAGTTAAATTTTCTGCTCTTTTCAAGTGGAAGAGTTGATCTTTTTCTAGAAAAGTAGAATTGCTGGAACCTTTCACTGAGTCCATAGCCCTCACTCAACACCTTTTTAGCGTATTTAGTATTCTCTTCGTTCGAATCCAACGACTTCAAATCACCGACTTCGAAGCGATATATCTCTTTAGAGTTAATAGCTACTATACATCGGCAAAGACTAAATATGTTTCTTAGCAATCCATCTTTATTGTGTTAAAATTTCAGAAAAATCGAACGAAACCAGAGTTAATTAGAATTTTTTTTGTGAGTCCACTATGACTTCCCTTGTGGACTAACAAAATACGCAGCGGTCAGTCATAGAATGATTCCGGCAATTCTGCTTTTTTTACAAAAAGATCAACTCTGCTAATTGAAAAGAGCAGAAAAATAAACTTTCTGCATTTATTTCTCATAGAACAAATGCAAAATTGTTACCTTATTTGTTAATGCGAGTCGATTAGTTGAAAAGTTAAAAAAGGTACCTTTTAAGAAAAAAAAAAGATTTTTAACCGCAGAATAAGGTACCTTTTCCGCGCTTTTAAAGAGATCGCTTCAACCTGAAAAAAGGGTACCTTTTTCGCGCTTTAAAGCTTTGTTTGGTAAAGTGAGAAATGCATGAAAAGTGGACAATATTGGCTTCAAAATATTTGCACTCGAAAGCTTAAAATACCCGCCTTACATAACAGAAAGCGACGTTTCGGTCAAAAAAAAAGCTAGAATTATTGCCTGAGAGCTGACAATTGAATTCTTCCCACTCCACAAGAGCTGGATCCTTTGCTAGTTTCCAGCTCTCCTGGGTTAGAGGCCTCAAAAAGGGATATGGGAACGAGAATGAAAAAATTCCCGTCAGCCATTTCGTCAATGGATCTCTGTTTTGACCGAATGACCACGAAAAACTCTGTGAACTTCGATCTTTTTCACCTCTTCCCTCGGCGCCATGCAGTCCATCGTTTCCTACCGGCTGACTTCTTCAGACGAGTCGAGCTCAGATGAATCCGATATTCAGCTCCAAACGCCTTCTAAGAGGCCACGCACGAGCAATTTCATGTTGCAGACAGAAACAGACGTTGATTGCGACGATCTGATCGAAGAAGGAGCAACCACGTGCACAGAAGAAACGACAGCAGAAGAATCACCAGAAAAACCAGAAGAATCACCAGAAAATCCAGAAGAATCAACAGAAGAAAAACCAGAAGAATCAACAGAAGAAGAAAGCAACTGCGTCGTACCCATGACCGAATTCAAACTTCGCAAACAGTCATATGCATTGGACATTGGACAATTGCCGCTGGAAATGCAGACATTTCTGCGCGAACTGAAAACCTTCTTCACTCGTCCAGTCCAGCTGGAAAGACAAGCAAGACCTTTGGCAACATCGACATACCAGAAAACCCAGGAAAGAATATTATGTGAGTTTATTGTCTGAGTTATTTCGCTCGCACAGTGTTGTTCAATAATTTAACGATTTTACGATGTGCAAACGAATTGATTTTCCCTTTTCATGCCCTTAGGCTTTCTTGGATTCTTGAGGTCTCGCCCTGGTGTGATACTGCAACCCGACGTCTTCCTACGTCAGTCTCTGTTGGAATCTTATCTGGATTTTCTCAAGGTGACGTGTAATGAATTTTTTGACGTTTGCGTGGGAACTGGGCCGAAATTGAGCGGCCATGTTGTGACGTGTCATTTATGTTTCTAGTTTTGAAATCCATTTGTAAACATCTGCTCAAAGGAGACTAAAGTCTTCAGAAAGATTGTGTTTTCTGAACGGAAACTACCACAGTTTCCGTTATAAAAATTTGTGGAATCAGTTCATACTGTAAAGTTCAACGAACGTTTCAGCCTGAAATTTGCACGCCAGACACAGTCGTGTTTCAGGGTATATCGATTACAGTATCTGATGCGTGAATTCATCTTATTGACTGCAGAATTTGTTTTCCTGCAAGTACGTGAGGTCAAAATTTCACTTCTAAAAAGTGATATTTACAACTATTGTTATTCTTGTTAAAACCGTACTTCCCGGTGTACGAGTCGAGCCCTGCATTTTTTTGACCACAAAATTGAGCTTGTAACAGTTTAAGGCATGTTTACTGAACAAAAATATTTTTTTTTAGTCGTGGATACGCGGAGCGTAGAAACGACTAATTGTTAGGGGGCAGAATATGTGTCACTCGCTCAGATGTAAACAAATCAATATGTCGACGGTAAACCAATTGATATTGACTTTTCCAAACTTTGCGGAATGCCCAATTCTACCATCGAGATTACCGTGGAAGAAAATTCTGAACTTATTTACCACTGACAGTGATCAGCATTAGAAAAAATTTTATCTCAAAACCAGAAATATGTGTATATGTAAACCAGTTGGAATCACTCGTGCAAAAGGGTGAAAGTTGTATTTTGCTCTTGATTGTGTTTGTTTTCAAAACAAGAACTGCGAAACATAAAAGGGCCGCTCAAGTGTCAGTTGTCTTTGATGATGAACTTGTACATGTTGTTCAATATGAAGTGTAAGAAATGAAATCATAGCTATTGTGCTTCAAGGGCAAAGTTATTTACTTCAGGTGATATCGACTTAGACCCGGAACCTATTGTTACTCAGGGAAATAATCCAAACAATCTTATTGCATTGTTACAATTTCGATTTGCACAACATGGGATTAGCTGTAATTGTTCCGTCACCTGTAACAATTTTCCGTACACAGCTTTTTTTTCTTATTTGATTTTTCTAAATTTAAGAAATACTTGTTGCTTGTAAACATTCCAGTTCTTCAAGGTTTTCTTTCGACGGGTCATTTTCGCAATTTTTGGTACAGCTCTGTAATTTTTCATCCAAATCTTGGACCTTGGCTTTGCTGCTGTGGCCTTTTTCTTTGCTGTACTTGATAGTTATTTTCAAGTTTCAAGTTCAAGTTCAAGTTTATTATTAAATCAACAAAATTTTACAAAAACAACGCTAACCCGCAAATAGCTGAGGCTAATCTAGGCGGGTAGCGAGTAAGACTGTTTAAAGAGTAAATCAAATGTTAGTGTTACATACCAGTAAAGAGATGAAACAAATGCACGTCTAGCAAATAAATAAATAAATAAATAAATAAGTAGGTAAATAAGTAGGTAAATGAATAAATGGATGAAATAGAAATCGCAATTAGACAAAGCTATTTTGAGTATTTATTTTGAAATTTATCGATTAGAAAAGATGTGCCAACATAATCGTCCTCTTCCATTAAAGCTTGTTAGTTATTGTTTTCGACTGACTGTTCAGGGCTACTTCCTGAATCTTGATAAACAGTGTAATGCTTTTTTTCTCTCTCTCTCTCTCTCTCTCCTTTTGCAGGACCAACGAAATTTGTCAGCTGCCACCATATCCAACCACTGCTCTTCGCTTCTGTATCCTGCGAAATTCCTTCACCGGGAGAGCGCACCCGTTTACCAGGACATCCCTGTCATTAAGCAGCTAAGAACACAGGCAACACTTCTACAGCGTCAAGGCGATGTCGAACGTCCTCAAACTAAGGAAGAGCTGACGCTTCTGAACCGTTGGCTTGACTGGTAAGCGCTAGTAATATTATTTTACTGCTTTGTGTTGGGTGACAGGAGAGCTTGTCATGCAGTTTTAACGTGTCACCTGTCCTGCGAAAACGTACGGCCAAGCCAAATGGCAACAGACATGAAATAACTTTTAGGTAGAAACACACATAAGAACTCGCACAGTTATGACTCAAAAACATGCAGAACTTTGTGCTGAGAGAATGCCTTTTCCATCCTTGACAGTACCTCTGCGTCCTTTCAACTGAAAATTAAGGAGGCCATGTCAATTTAACACTTTCGTTGTAATTTTTTGACACTGCAACTGTATTCGCAACTGACGACGGATGTTGATTATCCGAAACATGTTTTGTAAACTTGGAAGTGCGTGTTTCTAACTAAAAGCTATTTTTGACATTGTAAACAGTATAAACCTTACTGATTGTCATCAGAGGGTAATTAGAATTTAGTGAATTGAAAATTAACCAACTCTTGAGACTTTGTTGAAAAACGTTTCACTTCTTTGTCATTTAATTTTAAAAGAGGATAGAGTAGTCCTCTCTACCCTCTGTGTATCCATGTCTGAAACCTACATGTATGAATAACTGCAGCCTAATATCACTATGCAACATTTTGCAGGGAACAGATTGTGAATGCGTGCAGCGTGCAGAGAGATTACTTTGAGATGGCTGTCAACAAAAGAGATAAGGCCCGGGAATGCTGCGACTTGGTTATCTTGGCAATGTATGTTTTCATTCCGCCGGGCCGCGGCGTCGAAGTTCGCACGCTAGAGATTCAAACCAACTGGCAACAATTTCATCCTGCGCAGGTCAAAGATAAGAATGTCCTCTTGGTGAAGGGATCAGAAGAGGTCACGCTTTACTTCCACAACTATAAGACTGCAAAGTTCTTTGGCCGCCAGGAGCTTACTCTGAAGGTAAGACAATGCAGCAGATATTTAGTACGAATATTCAGTTGTTTTTTGTTTCTTTTTCTCTCTCTCTCTGGGATAAACCAGTAGTTGTTTCATAGTCCCATATGCTGTGATTATTTTTCTAATGATATCACGATACTTCCTAAGATGTTGCACTTAAAGGGAAACTCATCCATACCATTTTCTTCTGACCATAGACAGATCATGAGCTGTGCAAAATACTCCTCGACTTTGTGAACAATCACCGTCCCCAATTGGTTGGCAAAGAAAGTGGCGACATCTTGCTTCTGGTAAGTAGTCTCAAGCTATAATGCAGTAACTTGCTGTCAATCCATTAGGTGTGATTAAAAGGGCAAATTCACCCCCGATTCTACTAGAAATCTAAACCCTAACCCTAACCCTAACCCTAGGGTTAGCTTCTCTGTAGGGTTAGCTTCTCTGTAGGGTTAGCTTCTCTGTAGGGTTAGCTTCTCTGTAGGGTTAGCTTCTCTGTAGGGTTAGCTTCTCTGTAGGGTTAGCTTCTCTGTAGGGTTAGCTTCTCTGTAGGGTTAGCTTCTCTGTAGGGTTAGCTTCTCTGTAGGGTTAGCTTCTCTGTAGGGTTAGCTTCTCTGTAGGGTTAGCTTCTCTGTAGGGTTAGCTTCTCTGTAGGGTTAGCTTCTCTGTAGGGTTAGCTTCTCTGTAGGGTTAGCTTCTCTGTAGGGTTAGCTTCTCTGTAGGGTTAGCTTCTCTGTAGGGTTAGCTTCTCTGTAGGGTTAGCTTCTCTGTAGGGTTAGCTTCTCTGTAGGGTTAGCTTCTCTGTAGGGTTAGCTTCTCTGTAGGGTTAGCTTCTCTGTAGGGTTAGCTTCTCTGTAGGGTTAGCTTCTCTGTAGGGTTAGCTTCTCTGTAGGGTTAGCTTCTCTGTAGGGTTAGCTTCTCTGTAGGGTTAGCTTCTCTGTAGGGTTAGCTTCTCTGTAGGGTTAGCTTCTCTGTAGGGTTAGCTTCTCTGTAGGGTTAGCTTCTCTGTAGGGTTAGCTTCTCTGTAGGGTTAGCTTCTCTGTAGGGTTAGCTTCTCTGTAGGGTTAGCTTCTCTGTAGGGTTAGCTTCTCTGTAGGGTTAGCTTCTCTGTAGGGTTAGCTTCTCTGTAGGGTTAGCTTCTCTGTAGGGTTAGCTTCTCTGTAGGGTTAGCTTCTCTGTAGGGTTAGCTTCTCTGTAGGGTTAGCTTCTCTGTAGGGTTAGCTTCTCTGTAGGGTTAGCTTCTCTGTAGGGTTAGCTTCTCTGTAGGGTTAGCTTCTCTGTAGGGTTAGCTTCTCTGTAGGGTTAGCTTCTCTGTAGGGTTAGCTTCTCTGTAGGGTTAGCTTCTCTGTAGGGTTAGCTTCTCTGTAGGGTTAGCTTCTCTGTAGGGTTAGCTTCTCTGTAGGGTTAGCTTCTCTGTAGGGTTAGCTTCTCTGTAGGGTTAGCTTCTCTGTAGGGTTAGCTTCTCTGTAGGGTTAGCTTCTCTGTAGGGTTAGCTTCTCTGTAGGGTTAGCTTCTCTGTAGGGTTAGCTTCTCTGTAGGGTTAGCTTCTCTGTAGGGTTAGCTTCTCTGTAGGGTTAGCTTCTCTGTAGGGTTAGCTTCTCTGTAGGGTTAGCTTCTCTGTAGGGTTAGCTTCTCTGTAGGGTTAGCTTCTCTGTAGGGTTAGCTTCTCTGTAGGGTTAGCTTCTCTGTAGGGTTAGCTTCTCTGTAGGGTTAGCTTCTCTGTAGGGTTAGCTTCTCTGTAGGGTTAGCTTCTCTGTAGGGTTAGCTTCTCTGTAGGGTTAGCTTCTCTGTAGGGTTAGCTTCTCTGTAGGGTTAGCTTCTCTGTAGGGTTAGCTTCTCTGTAGGGTTAGCTTCTCTGTAGGGTTAGCTTCTCTGTAGGGTTAGCTTCTCTGTAGGGTTAGCTTCTCTGTAGGGTTAGCTTCTCTGTAGGGTTAGCTTCTCTGTAGGGTTAGCTTCTCTGTAGGGTTAGCTTCTCTGTAGGGTTAGCTTCTCTGTAGGGTTAGCTTCTCTGTAGGGTTAGCTTCTCTGTAGGGTTAGCTTCTCTGTAGGGTTAGCTTCTCTGTAGGGTTAGCTTCTCTGTAGGGTTAGCTTCTCTGTAGGGTTAGCTTCTCTGTAGGGTTAGCTTCTCTGTAGGGTTAGCTTCTCTGTAGGGTTAGCTTCTCTGTAGGGTTAGCTTCTCTGTAGGGTTAGCTTCTCTGTAGGGTTAGCTTCTCTGTAGGGTTAGCTTCTCTGTAGGGTTAGCTTCTCTGTAGGGTTAGCTTCTCTGTAGGGTTAGCTTCTCTGTAGGGTTAGCTTCTCTGTAGGGTTAGCTTCTCTGTAGGGTTAGCTTCTCTGTAGGGTTAGCTTCTCTGTAGGGTTAGCTTCTCTGTAGGGTTAGCTTCTCTGTAGGGTTAGCTTCTCTGTAGGGTTAGCTTCTCTGTAGGGTTAGCTTCTCTGTAGGGTTAGCTTCTCTGTAGGGTTAGCTTCTCTGTAGGGTTAGCTTCTCTGTAGGGTTAGCTTCTCTGTAGGGTTAGCTTCTCTGTAGGGTTAGCTTCTCTGTAGGGTTAGCTTCTCTGTAGGGTTAGCTTCTCTGTAGGGTTAGCTTCTCTGTAGGGTTAGCTTCTCTGTAGGGTTAGCTTCTCTGTAGGGTTAGCTTCTCTGTAGGGTTAGCTTCTCTGTAGGGTTAGCTTCTCTGTAGGGTTAGCTTCTCTGTAGGGTTAGCTTCTCTGTAGGGTTAGCTTCTCTGTAGGGTTAGCTTCTCTGTAGGGTTAGCTTCTCTGTAGGGTTAGCTTCTCTGTAGGGTTAGCTTCTCTGTAGGGTTAGCTTCTCTGTAGGGTTAGCTTCTCTGTAGGGTTAGCTTCTCTGTAGGGTTAGCTTCTCTGTAGGGTTAGCTTCTCTGTAGGGTTAGCTTCTCTGTAGGGTTAGCTTCTCTGTAGGGTTAGCTTCTCTGTAGGGTTAGCTTCTCTGTAGGGTTAGCTTCTCTGTAGGGTTAGCTTCTCTGTAGGGTTAGCTTCTCTGTAGGGTTAGCTTCTCTGTAGGGTTAGCTTCTCTGTAGGGTTAGCTTCTCTGTAGGGTTAGCTTCTCTGTAGGGTTAGCTTCTCTGTAGGGTTAGCTTCTCTGTAGGGTTAGCTTCTCTGTAGGGTTAGCTTCTCTGTAGGGTTAGCTTCTCTGTAGGGTTAGCTTCTCTGTAGGGTTAGCTTCTCTGTAGGGTTAGCTTCTCTGTAGGGTTAGCTTCTCTGTAGGGTTAGCTTCTCTGTAGGGTTAGCTTCTCTGTAGGGTTAGCTTCTCTGTAGGGTTAGCTTCTCTGTAGGGTTAGCTTCTCTGTAGGGTTAGCTTCTCTGTAGGGTTAGCTTCTCTGTAGGGTTAGCTTCTCTGTAGGGTTAGCTTCTCTGTAGGGTTAGCTTCTCTGTAGGGTTAGCTTCTCTGTAGGGTTAGCTTCTCTGTAGGGTTAGCTTCTCTGTAGGGTTAGCTTCTCTGTAGGGTTAGCTTCTCTGTAGGGTTAGCTTCTCTGTAGGGTTAGCTTCTCTGTAGGGTTAGCTTCTCTGTAGGGTTAGCTTCTCTGTAGGGTTAGCTTCTCTGTAGGGTTAGCTTCTCTGTAGGGTTAGCTTCTCTGTAGGGTTAGCTTCTCTGTAGGGTTAGCTTCTCTGTAGGGTTAGCTTCTCTGTAGGGTTAGCTTCTCTGTAGGGTTAGCTTCTCTGTAGGGTTAGCTTCTCTGTAGGGTTAGCTTCTCTGTAGGGTTAGCTTCTCTGTAGGGTTAGCTTCTCTGTAGGGTTAGCTTCTCTGTAGGGTTAGCTTCTCTGTAGGGTTAGCTTCTCTGTAGGGTTAGCTTCTCTGTAGGGTTAGCTTCTCTGTAGGGTTAGCTTCTCTGTAGGGTTAGCTTCTCTGTAGGGTTAGCTTCTCTGTAGGGTTAGCTTCTCTGTAGGGTTAGCTTCTCTGTAGGGTTAGCTTCTCTGTAGGGTTAGCTTCTCTGTAGGGTTAGCTTCTCTGTAGGGTTAGCTTCTCTGTAGGGTTAGCTTCTCTGTAGGGTTAGCTTCTCTGTAGGGTTAGCTTCTCTGTAGGGTTAGCTTCTCTGTAGGGTTAGCTTCTCTGTAGGGTTAGCTTCTCTGTAGGGTTAGCTTCTCTGTAGGGTTAGCTTCTCTGTAGGGTTAGCTTCTCTGTAGGGTTAGCTTCTCTGTAGGGTTAGCTTCTCTGTAGGGTTAGCTTCTCTGTAGGGTTAGCTTCTCTGTAGGGTTAGCTTCTCTGTAGGGTTAGCTTCTCTGTAGGGTTAGCTTCTCTGTAGGGTTAGCTTCTCTGTAGGGTTAGCTTCTCTGTAGGGTTAGCTTCTCTGTAGGGTTAGCTTCTCTGTAGGGTTAGCTTCTCTGTAGGGTTAGCTTCTCTGTAGGGTTAGCTTCTCTGTAGGGTTAGCTTCTCTGTAGGGTTAGCTTCTCTGTAGGGTTAGCTTCTCTGTAGGGTTAGCTTCTCTGTAGGGTTAGCTTCTCTGTAGGGTTAGCTTCTCTGTAGGGTTAGCTTCTCTGTAGGGTTAGCTTCTCTGTAGGGTTAGCTTCTCTGTAGGGTTAGCTTCTCTGTAGGGTTAGCTTCTCTGTAGGGTTAGCTTCTCTGTAGGGTTAGCTTCTCTGTAGGGTTAGCTTCTCTGTAGGGTTAGCTTCTCTGTAGGGTTAGCTTCTCTGTAGGGTTAGCTTCTCTGTAGGGTTAGCTTCTCTGTAGGGTTAGCTTCTCTGTAGGGTTAGCTTCTCTGTAGGGTTAGCTTCTCTGTAGGGTTAGCTTCTCTGTAGGGTTAGCTTCTCTGTAGGGTTAGCTTCTCTGTAGGGTTAGCTTCTCTGTAGGGTTAGCTTCTCTGTAGGGTTAGCTTCTCTGTAGGGTTAGCTTCTCTGTAGGGTTAGCTTCTCTGTAGGGTTAGCTTCTCTGTAGGGTTAGCTTCTCTGTAGGGTTAGCTTCTCTGTAGGGTTAGCTTCTCTGTAGGGTTAGCTTCTCTGTAGGGTTAGCTTCTCTGTAGGGTTAGCTTCTCTGTAGGGTTAGCTTCTCTGTAGGGTTAGCTTCTCTGTAGGGTTAGCTTCTCTGTAGGGTTAGCTTCTCTGTAGGGTTAGCTTCCTTAGCACGTCAGCGCATATTTCTTTCACTCCTTTTACCACCACCCCACCCACCTCCACTGGAACTTTTGGCCTCATATATCGTTCTATTTATGACTCATTATACTTGTGGTACAATGTACCGTGACCGCCTGGAAATCTTTCTGCGTTTTTGCCATGTTTATTGCTTGCAACATTTTGTACGGGAAAAGATAAATAAAGGTCAACTGCATTAAAATTTAATTTTAGTCACAATTTGATTTTAATGAACAAAGAAGTTTTTTTATTATTTTGAGCGCTTTCTGTTGAAGCGGCGAATGTCTCTTAAATCGTAATGATGGATGTCTATTATAGGGAAAAGCGTATGTGTTTATAATTCAAAATTATAAAGAAAAAAGTGCTAGACTTTGATGAGTTGCTTGTACGAAATGTTAAAAAATGGCAATTTTAGGCCGTTAGTTTTTAGCCGAAATTTAATAGCAAACAATCTTAACTAAATACATTTGAATTGAATTATGTAAACACAATTCGCGTCTCGAATTATTTCTCTTTATGCATTGTTAATATTGGACACGGAAAGCATTGGACATTCATTACCATTACTCACGCGTATTTAACTTAGAAATCTGTAGAGTTGTAGTCGATAAAAACAATTACTTAAGTCGATAAACATGGTGATTTCCAATGATAAATGAATCGTATTGCAATTCGAGCGCGGGAACTACAGTGAAATACCGCATGATGTTTTGGGTGTTTAACGTGTTGTAACCTCTAGATCGTGACATACTGCAAAATCAACATTCATCTAACTTTCCAATGGCGTGTTTAACTTAGAGATCTGTGGACTTGTAAAAAAATAACTCTTTTTTATTTAAGTCGGTTAGCACTGTGAATTTCAGCGATAAATGAACCGTGTAACAATTCGATCGTAGTAACTAGTGAAATGCCTCGTGATGTTTTGTTGTTTAACGTATTTTGGCCTCTAAATCGTTATCAAATGCGGACTCTACACCAACCTAGCTTTCAAATGGCGCATTTAACTTTGAAATCTCTAGAGAGATACTGCCCAAACAAAAGGTATTTATATGACATGGTTACCAATGTTAAGTTAATCGTGTTGTTGAACTTTGAACTTATCTTGATCATGCTGCAATTTGACAGGCCAGAAACACGGCACGAGTTATATGAAAAAATAACTGATGAATAGAACGAAAGACATCACACAGAGCTAAGAGATCTACAGTCTTTGATATCGATCTGGAAAGGGAAAGGGAAAAAGGAAAAGGAAAAAAGAAATTATTACTACACGGGGTATTCGCATTCGGTCACCCAGCCAAGTATGAACCCCGCCGAACAGGGCTTAACTTCGTTGATCAGACGATACGCGATGCGGTCCTTGGGGTATATGGATTTCACGCTCAACACAGTTTTTAATTTCTAATGATCTCACAAAGGATAACAAAGAAGGAAAAACAAATCTCGAAGCCTGTGCCTAGAATTGATACCCCGTGCCTTAGTGAACATCAGTTTTATATCTCATTAAAGATGTGTATATACAAAACCTTATGTAGATGGAGCGTTCAAACTCTCCCTATCCGCATGAGGCAATGGAAGGGTATCACCACATCATGATTTTGGCCTCTCAAGCCGTCTAAGATGGCCGACATCTCGGCCAACTTTAATTGAGCCTAGGAGATACTTTGCACCACCTCCAGAAACGTATTTCTAGCGATAATATTTTTCCGCCTATTGGTTCACTGAAATATAAGTCTTTCGTATCTATTTTCGGTTTTCACGATGTACCAAATATCCCCGCCGAATCGGTAATGAGCGTGACCCAAATACAATGTTATACTGTTGATTGTTAAAAATTGTCAAACCGCTCGACAAGATAATAGGCTGCACGTGTTTGTTGAAATTCCTATCTTAGTTTTGAACCAGCGAAGAAAATTAAGAAAACTTTAAGCGTTCCAAGAGACAACTGAAATCAGGAAAGAAGCAGTTATGTGATTTGATCTCTAGCGCCTTCGTGTTAAAAGGACGATTTTTTTAAAACCATATAGAAGCGTTTATTACCAGCGAAAACTTATGAGTTATAATTCTCGCCAGTTTCCTATTTTACAACTCGATGTATACTTCGGAATTCGCATTTACGTAGCTTTTCAGATGACATCTTAAACTGAGAAATCTGTGGAGTTGAAATAGTCGGTTAGCATTGTGACTTCAACGATAAATGAATTGTGTTGTAATTCGACCGCGAAACCTACAGCAAGATATGGCGTGATGTTTTCATCGTTTAACGTATCGTAGTGTAGGAAAAAAGAAATCATTACTACACGGGGTATTCGCATTTGGTCACCCAGCCAAGTAGGAACCCCGCCGAACTGGGCTTAACTTCGTCGATCAGACGATAGATATATCGCATCGAAGTCAAGGTTTTGAAGAAATTTATTTGCGAAGCGTAACTTCGGTTTGACTTTGTAATCCGAGATTTTGGTTAATCCTGAACAAATAAATCTCGTCTTGACTTTCTTTAGATGCGTTGTTGTTAATCGACACAGCAAGCGCTGGATATTTATCGGCATTATTCTGTTTGCTTTGGGCCTCATTAAATGGGGAACTCTAAATGCGGTAAACTATTTTCCGGCAATGTGCTATTCTCGTTGGCGACCTTGGCTAGCGCTATGTCTGAGAGCGGCGAAAAATGTTATGCATGTTATCGAATAAAACACAAAACAAACCACACTTGGATGACTTGTAAACAACTTGAAAGGATGCAAAATCTTACCTATTTTACTTTAATTTCTACAAACACAGATTCTAAACAGGAGCGGTTTGATTTTGCTTTACGTACATATGGATTTAATTGGCAAGTGTCACGTTATGAATCATGCAGAACACAACAAATGTGATACTGTCGATTGTCAAAAAATTGTCAAACCGCTTAACAAAATAATAGGCTGCACGTGTTTGTTGCATTTCATATCTTAGTTCAGGAAGAACAAAATTCTCTCAACTTGTAGCGACGAGTACTGGCATTAGTGAGATTTAAAATTCTGTTGAAAGGACCAATTTTTCTAAAACTACAATGACCCGTTTATAACAAGCAAAAACTTATGGCTTATAATTCTCGTCGCATACTGCGGAGTTTGCATTTACCTAGCTTTCAAATGATATCTTAAACTTAGAACTCTGTGGAGTGGTAATGGAGAAAAATGTTTTAACTATGATCGGCTAGCATTGTGAATTTCAACGATAAATGAATTGTGTTGTAATTCGACGGCGGAACCTACAGTAAAATATGGCGTGATGTTTTCGCCATTTGAAGTATCTTAGCCTATTAATCGTTACGTACTACAAATTCTACATTGATATATCTTTAAAATGACGAATTTAAATTAGAAATCTGTGGAGTTGTAGTAGAAAAAATGTACTACTTAAGTAGATTAGCATGGTGAATTTCAATGATAAATGAATCGTTCTACAATTTGAGCGTGGAAACTACAGTGAAATAGGCCAAGATGTGTTGGGAGTTCAACGTATTGTAGCCTCTAAATCGTGACATACTGCACAATCTACATTTATCTAGCTTTTAAATGGCGTATTTAACTTAGAGGTCTGTTGAGTTGTAGTGGAGAATAAATTCTTTTTATTTAAGTCGGTTAGCACTGTGAATTTCAGCGATAAATGAACCGTGTTTCAATTCGGTCGTGAAGTGCTTCATGATGTTTTGTTGTTTAACGTATTTTGGCCTCTAAATCGTTATCGAATGCGGACTCTACACCAACCTAGCTTTCAAATGGCGCATTTAACTTTCAAATCTCTAGAGAGATACTGCCCAAACAAAAAGCATTTATAGTAAATGGTTTGAACCGTGAAAAGCGACAGGCGAGCCGACAAAACGACAGACCGCGTTCGTTCTGAACAAGAACGAAAACTGACAAGACTTCAACGCAATAAAGACAAAAACCGACCAAAAACTGACGATAACTGGGTCAGGAACATCTCTTCCCGTCCCTTGGACAAAACCGAGACTCACGTACTGTCCTACGGACTTAAACACTCAGTGACGCCTAAACGGATACCGACCGAGTCTATTGTATCCAGTGTTGAGGCGGCTCTGTCTCGCCAACGAGACTTATCAGAATCTGCCAAGGATAACATCAGAAGCAGAATTGCTTCCACGGTACAATCAGCCTCTATACCTGACAACAACTTGACAAAAGACGAACAACAAGCACTGAAACGACTCAAAAACGACGATAACATTGTTATACTACCAGCCGACAAAGGACGTGTAACTGTTGTTATGGACAAGACTGACTACTTTGACAAAATGGACGCACTTGTTAGCGACAAACAGCCTTACGAAGAACTTAAACGCGACCCGACGCCAGCACTTTTACGTAAACTCAACAGCAAAATACTTACGCTTAAGAAGACTGACGCTATTGACACTCAACGCTACTACCGACTGAGATGCTCAGTGCCACAACCACCGAAACTTTACGGTCTACCGAAACTGCACAAACCTGGTATACCGATGCGACCTATAGTCTCTTTCTGTGGGTCCCCTACGTATCAACTGTCCAAGTACTTGACGACCATTCTGCAACCCCTTACTGACAAATCAAGACGCAAACTGCAATCTACAGAGAACTTTATTGACGCTATTAAGACAGTACAGATACCCGACGATTACAAACTTGTGTCTTTTGATGTGAAATCACTGTTCACCAGTATTCCACTTCAATTGGCTTTACAGTGTACCGAGACCGCTATCCAACAATCTACCGTTGAATTACCGTTACCGACAGCAGACATCATGGACTTACTGAACCTTTGCCTTACATCGACTTACTTTCAGTACAACGACAAACACTACAAGCAGTTGCATGGAACAGCCATGGGGTCGCCTGTTTCTGTTGTTGTCGCCGAAATTGTGATGCAACACGTAGAGGAACGCGCCCTTGCAACTTGCCGTCAAACGATACCGCTTTGGTTACGATACGTTGACGACACTTTTACCGCCGTTCACAAAGACGAAATTGACGCTTTTCACGACCACCTTAACGAACAGAACGCCGACATCCAGTTTACCAAAGAAATCGAAGAAAATGGAAAACTTCCTTTTCTAGACTGTTTGGTAAGCCGCGACAACAACGAACTGCGAACGACAGTGTACAGAAAACCGACGCATACCGACAGATTACTCGACGAATCATCCTACAACCCGACTTCACACAAAGCCACGACTATAAAGACTTTGACGAGACGAGCGCAACTAGTTTGTGACACACCGGACAGTTTACGTGACGAAAACAAATACCTTGAGCGTGTTTTTCACAAGAACAACTACAACGCTGACTTTATTAGACGAAACATTTACCGACCTACCGAAGCTGACGCAACGAACAGGAACCCGACACCTGTTACTACAGTGACTATACCTTATATTAAGGGAACTTCTGAGACCATCTCACGGATCCTACAGCCCTACAACATCCGCGTTGCCCACAAACCTACGACTACGTTACGACACTTACTGACCAACGTTAAAGACAGGGACGAACCCAACAACAGACAGGGAGCAGTTTACAAGATCAAATGCTCCGATTGTCAGGCTTCCTACATTGGTGAGACTGGCAGAAACCTGAACACGAGACTGACTGAACACAAACGAGCCACAAGAAATGGTGATGTCAACAATCACATTGCTGTACATCATCAACTGACAAACCACAACATTGACTGGGACACTGCTCAATGCTTAACCTACAGTACGAACTATTTTCAACGACTGACCCTTGAAAGCTGGTACACTAACTTAGAACAAACGCCTCTTAACAGATGTCAACAGCTACCGGCGCCTTACAAACGACTTATTCACGACGCAAACGAAACCGACAAACGGACTTCTAACAGACCGACTTAATTTGACTGACTATACACGGACCACAACGCTAGGAATTTGACTAACAAAAGACGGATCGAAACTGACCAATGACTGATGACAAACTTTACACGAGTCTTTCAGCCAATACCATCATGGCTAAAGTGACCAATCACTTTCAACGGACCAAACTTATAACATCATCGACTGACAAACACTATTCACTTGACTCTGAAGATGACTTCCGCTCAGGTTGTCGAAACGTCAGTCATCAACAACAGTTCTTCTCAGAACTACACTCACCCGGACGATCATACTATACGAACTAAAAAGCATTTATATGACATGGTTACTAATGTGAAGTTTATCGTGTTGAACTTTGAACTTATCTTGATCATGCTGCAATTTGACAGGCCAGATTTCACGCTCAACACAGTTTTTAATTTCTAATGATCTCCTAAGGGATAACAAAGAAGGAAAAAACAAATCTCGAAGCCTGTGCCTGGAATTGATACCCCGTGCCTTAGTGAACATCAGTTTTATATCTCATTAAAGATGTGTACATACAAAACCTTATATCAATGGAGCGATCATACTCTCCCTACCCGCATGAGGCAATGGAAGGATATCACCACATCATGATTTTGGCCTCTCAAGCGGTCTAAAATGGCCGACATCTCGGCCAACTTTAGTTGAGCCTAGGAGATACTTCGCACCACCTCCAGAAACTTATTTCTAGCGATAATATTTTTCCGCCTATTGGTTCACTGAAATATAAGTCTTTCGTATTTATTTTCGGTTTTCACGATGTACCAAATATCCCCGCCGAATCGGTAATGAGCGTGACCCAAATACAATGTTATACTGCTGATTGTTAAAAATTGTCAAACCGCTCGACAAGATAATAGGCTGCACGTGTTTGTTGAAATTCCTATCTTAGTTTTGAACCAGCGAAGAAAATTAAGAAAACTTTAAGCGTTCCAAGAGACAACTGAAATCAGGAAAGAAGCAGTTATGTGATTTGATCTCTAGCGCCTTCGTGTTAAAAGGACGATTTTTTTAAAACCATATAGAAGCGTTTATTACAAGCGAAAACTTATGAGTTATAATTCTCGCCAGTTTCCTATTTTACAACTCGATGTATACTTCGGAATTCGCATTTACTTAGCTTTTCAGATGACATCTTAAACTGAGAAATCTGTGGAGTTGAAATAGTCGGTTAGCATTGTGACTTCAACGATAAATGAATTGTGTTGTAATTCGATTGCGGAACCTACAGTAAGATATGGCGTGATGTTTTCATCGTTTAACGTATCGTAGTGTAGGAAAAAAGAAATCATTACTACACGGGGTATTCGCATTTGGTCACCCAGCCAAGTAGGAACCCCGCCGAACTGGGCTTAACTTCGTTGATCAGACGATACGCTATGCTGTCCTTCCACGCTCAACACAGTTTTTAATTTCTAAGATCTCCTAAAGGATAACAAAGAAGGAAAAAAAACAAATCTCGAAGCTTGCGCTTGGAATTGATACCCCGTGTTAAACTAAAAATCAATTTTATATGTCATCAAAGATATGTCCATACAAAACCTTATATCGAAGGACCGATCACACTCTCCTTACCCGCATGAGGCAACGGATGGATATCACCACATCATGATTTTGGCCTCTTAAGCGGCCTCTTAAGCGGATTTCAACTCTCCGAAGCCCGCGTAATGACATCTTGTCTTTCGCCTCGTAAGCCGCCGTTTAAAAGAAGTTTAACAGTTTGCTGAGATTCTAACTGACCCAAAGTCTACTGGTAGCCCTTAAAATCCTCCTCTTAATCGAGGATTCTCATCAAGAACTCGTCTAAGTTCAGTTCTGTTTCGATCTGTTGAGCACCCGCCATTATTCCCCTGATTGCGTTACATATGAGAAGTGCACATTCCAACGGGTATCGGTAAGGTGGGTAGGAAGTAAAAATATAACCGACTTTAACGGAATTTTAAGCATTTCAGTGACTAAACTAGTAACTAGCTTTCCCGGAACACCCGTACTATATATGTAAAGAACTATTCTAAGTTCATTGACAACCATTAGTTTTTGGTGAATTTTTTAATTTAAGCCTCTTACTTGTTTTTTTTTTTGCTCAACATTAAAGGAGTACTGTCACCGGGATTTTGAGCTTTTGTTGGTTCAATTCTGTCAAAATTACTGCCTTTTACCTGTTATCGTTCAAAAAATGCTCCTGCAGAACCAGCAAGATGAATTCCAATGAAATTTTAGCAGGAAGAGCTAACCATAATTTTTGGGTGATTTTTCGATGGATAGCTTGAAATTTTGAAAAAACTGGCAAGTTTTTTCAAAGTGCAATCGATTTCCATCCTCGCCATCTTAGACAGAATATGTAAGTTTATATTGTCAATGCAGTTTTACAGTCTTTGGCAACAAAACTAGACCATTATTTTAAGGTTTCCACTGATGCATTGGCATTTAAAGTGATGGTACAATAGCGTGACATTGCCCTTTAAAATTCTCGTTATTCTTTCTGTATTCTTGTTTTCACCGGCGCTACCGAAGCAGACATGAATTTAACTAAGGAGCATGTTGTCGCATAAACCACAAAATAAGCCACACTTAGACACTGGAGAACGGCTGTAAACAATATAAACGAACAGAAGGTCTACAAACAAATGAGTTTGGGCTGCGCGTAAAGGTGTAAATCAAGCAATCTCCTTCCAAAAAGAACACCGAAGCTTGGTACGTGTTAGAAGCATGCTGAATACATTTAATGTAGAAAGCATTATTTTGATTTGGGTCTGTCATGAACAACTTTTACTGAAATTGCGAAATAGATTTATTTGGCAAAGAGGTACCTGCCTTCTGTGTATTAAGTCAATCTATAAAGAATGCTTGCAAACTCAATGTCCAGGGCAATAATTTTGTAAAATATGGTTTCATAGTCTTTGATCGTGCAATCTCCAGCCCGCACTTTGTATTTTTACGCTATTTACTTACCTTGAATACTCGTAATAGAGTGTTTACTGAAACAAAGACTCTGCTTGTAGTACCTGAGGGGAGAGCTCTATAAATGTAATCATGGCGATCGAATGGTAAATTCCAGAATTAGACAATTTTATGTTAGTGAATCTTGACCACAACATCGTACTGACGTATTGGGCGAAAAAATATGTGCAGATATGCTGGAGAAAACAAGTTATCAAAATCAAAATATTTAAAACATGCACGGATCATGTTGCAATTTGATGGTAATTTTAGTGACAAAGGCATGATGTTTCGGCTGTTAACGCATCGTGGCCTCTAAGTCGTGGCATACTGCGGAAACTGACGTATCGTAGCCTACTGGTCGTTATATAGTGCGAAATCTACATTTATCTAGCTTTCAATTGGCGTCTTTAACTTATCTGTGGAGCCGTAATGGCGTACTGGCCATTTCCATTGGATCAGAAGGCTAATACGTCAATCAAAATTTTTGGTAATCTCCCAAGGGACCGCTCCAACAAACAAGACCGATATTAGGCGCGTATTTATTTTATATATATTTTATATATATTTGTATTAACAAGAAAATGACAGAGACAGACAAAGCTCTCTCGAAAGCGTTATCACGTGAAGATCACGAAATTGTTCTCAAATCTGAACAAGAAACAGCTGTAAGCGAGTTACTTCATGTGAGAGATGTGATGGCCGTCTAAAATGAGGCTGACTAGCCTACACGACTCCTTCGGTTCGTGACATTTGTACATTTGCCGTTCTCTGTTTGATCTCTCGACCTTTTGGTTGCTTCACTCGTGTTTATCAAGGGCACTTCATGTTGTGTTATAAAGAGGAATTTTTGGTAGAGCTGAGCCGGTAGACTGTGCCGGCTTAGTTCAGGCAACTGCGATGAAATGTAAAAGAGGTCTTCTTAAATTCTCTGAATTTGATTTTAAGCAGACAACAACAAAGTCGACAATTATCTTTTCCATTTCTATCGATTTCGCCTTTGAGAGACTTTTTCGGCGTTTTGCCCTTCGCCGCCATCGAGCAAACTACTGTTTTGATATGTTTACCTGCGAACCATTTCGCTTCAAATTGGAAGTTTCATATTACGATCTGCGCTGTGATTGGCTGGGATAACACGATCCACAAACCTGTCATCAGGTTGACAAAATATGTCATTGGGGGCGGCAATAAAAAATGTAGGTCATCCGGGCAGGCGGTTCCTCGCGGCTTCGCCCCTCGTTTCAACGCGCTCGAATTGCTAACCGCCAAGCCAAGCAGGCTATCTAGCTTTCAAATGGTGTGTTCAACTTAAAGATCTGTGGAGTCGTCGAGCAGAAAAAAGTTTACTTAAGTCGGTTGACCAACCTACACACCGGGATAGGCACATACTAAATCTAATCATCACACGCATGTCCGAGAATCTGGTCACCTGTGGTTGACCAATTAATATCAGATCATTTAAAAATGACAATTTAAAAATGAAAAAAACTTGTGGGCATCACGCAGCAACAACTAGTGATCTTGTACAACTGAGTTTATTAACCGACCGGTTTCGTCTCTGCTAGTGAGACTTCTTCAGGATTAAACTACAAGATACAGAAATGGAACTTATTTTATACTAAATCTTTGTAGTACAAAGTATGCTCCTACAGGGTGTGAACAACAAAACACCCACAAGAAAGACGTGCAGGATATGACTAAAATCCTGCGCTAGAAAATGTGCAATGTAAGCGGGGCTCACGGATTTAACGTTAAATCCGTGAGCCCCAAAAATTTAATTACTTACATAGATGATGTGCTAATGTGTTGGTTGATTTGTAACTAACAATAGAACTAAGGTTTGGCAAGTATTTAAGAATAACTTTTTTGATACCAACATGGCTACAATTAAAGACAATAGACTGCAAGGCTGATACTACGTGAAAAACGTTTCGAGACACCAACATGACAAGAACCGATAAAGGAGGATCGCAACAGTGGACAGCTGTTTCGCCCTTGTTGGGGCTCGTCAGCACTGTGTAGCGAAGATATGTAACGCCAGCCAAAGAGCCAACGCACATAAATTGCAAAAATGACCCGTTCCATATCAAGTTCCGTACTTTGTACTCACTTGCGCCCTGAAACACGCGTTGCCACATCACGTGTTTCAGGGCGCAAGGAGACCAAAGTGTCACGATAGGTGTCTCGAAAAGCAAAAAAATAAATGTGGCTGGACAAAACCAGCCTAAACAGCAAGTGGATATTTTTCCGCCTATTGGTTCACTGAAATATAAGTCTTTCGTATTTATTTTCGGTTTTCACGATGTACCAAATATCCCCGCCGAATCGGTAATGAGCGTGACCCAAATACAATGTTATACTGCTGATTGTTAAAAATTGTCAAACCGCTCGACAAGATAATAGGCTGCACGTGTTTGTTGAAATTCCTATCTTAGTTTTGAACCAGCGAAGAAAATTAAGAAAACCTTAAGCGTTCCAAGAGACAACTGAAATCAGGAAAGAAGCAGTTATGTGATTTGATCTCTAGCGCCTTCGTGTTAAAAGGACGATTTTTTTAAAACCATATAGAAGCGTTTATTACAAGCGAAAACTTATGAGTTATAATTCTCGCCAGTTTCCTATTTTACAACTCGATGTATACTTCGGAATTCGCATTTACTTAGCTTTTCAGATGACATCTTAAACTGAGAAATCTGTGGAGTTGAAATAGTCGGTTAGCATTGTGACTTCAACGATAAATGAATTGTGTTGTAATTCGATTGCGGAACCTACAGTAAGATATGGCGTGATATTTTCATCGTTTAACGTATCGTAGTGTAGGAAAAAAGAAATCATTACTACACGGGGTATTCGCATTTGGTCACCCAGCCAAGTAGGAACCCCGCCGAACTGGGCTTAACTTCGTTGATCAGACGATACGCTATGCTGTCCTTCCACGCTCAACACAGTTTTTAATTTCTAAGATCTCCTAAAGGATAACAAAGAAGGAAAAAAAACAAATCTCGAAGCTTGCGCTTGGAATTGATACCCCGTGTTAAACTAAAAATCAATTTTATATGTCATCAAAGATATGTCCATACAAAACCTTATATCGAAGGACCGATCACACTCTCCTTACCCGCATGAGGCAACGGATGGATATCACCACATCATGATTTTGGCCTCTTAAGCGGCCTCTTAAGCGGATTTCAACTCTCCGAAGCCCGCGTAATGACATCTTGTCTTTCGCCTCGTAAGCCGCCGTTTAAAAGAAGTTTAACAGTTTGCTGAGATTCTAACTGACCCAAAGTCTACCGGTAGCCCTTAAAATCCTCCTCTTAATCGAGGATTCTCATCAAGAACTCGTCTAAGTTCAGTTCTGTTTCGATCTGTTGAGCACCCGCCATTATTCCCCTGATTGCGTTACATATGAGAAGTGCACATTCCAACGGGTATCGGTAAGGTGGGTAGGAAGTGAAAATATAACCGACTTTAACGGAATTTTAAGCATTTCAGTGACTAAACTAGTAACTAGCTTTCCCGGAACACCCGTACTATATATGTAAAGAACTATTCTAAGTTCATTGACAACCATTAGTTTTTGGTGAATTTTTTAATTTAAGCCTCTTACTTGTTTTTTTTTTTTTTTGCTCAGCATTAAAGGAGTACTGTCACCGGGATTTTGAGCTTTTGTTGGTTCAATTCTGTCAAAATTACTGCCTTTTACCTGTTATCGTTCAAAAAATGCTCCTGCAGAACAGGCAAGATGAATTCCAATGAAATTTTAGCAGGAAGAGCTAACCATAATTTTTGGGTGATTTTTCGATGGATAGCTTGAAATTTTGAAAAAACTGGCAAGTTTTTTCAAAGTGCAATCGATTTCCATCCTCGCCATCTTAGACAGAATATGTAAGTTTATATTGTCAATGCAGTTTTACAGTCTTTGGCAACAAAACTAGACCATTATTTTAAGGTTTCCACTGATGCATTGGCATTTAAAGTGATGGTACAATAGCGTGACATTGCCCTTTAAAATTCTCGTTATTCTTTCTGTATTCTTGTTTTCACCGGCGCTACCGAAGCAGACATGAATTTAACTAAGGAGCATGTTGTCGCATAAACCACAAAATAAGCCACACTTAGACACTGGAGAACGGCTGTAAACAATATAAACGAACAGAAGGTCTACAAACAAATGAGTTTGGGCTGCGCGTAAAGGTGTAAATCAAGCAATCTCCTTCCAAAAAGAACACCGAAGCTTGGTACGTGTTAGAAGCATGCTGAATACATTTAATGTAGAAAGCATTATTTTGATTTGGGTCTGTCATGAACAACTTTTACTGAAATTGCGAAATAGATTTATTTGGCAAAGAGGTACCTGCCTTCTGTGTATTAAGTCAATCTATAAAGAATGCTTGCAAACTCAATGTCCAGGGCAATAATTTTGTAAAATATGGTTTCATAGTCTTTGATCGTGCAATCTCCAGCCCGCACTTTGTATTTTTACGCTATTTACTTACCTTGAATACTCGTAATAGAGTGTTTACTGAAACAAAGACTCTGCTTGTAGTACCTGAGGGGAGAGCTCTATAAATGTAATCATGGCGATCGAATGGTAAATTCCAGAATTAGACAATTTTATGTTAGTGAATCTTGACCACAACATCGTACTGACGTATTGGGCGAAAAAATATGTGCAGATATGCTGGAGAAAACAAGTTATCAAAATCAAAATATTTAAAACATGCACGGATCATGTTGCAATTTGATGGTAATTTTAGTGACAAAGGCATGATGTTTCGGCTGTTAACGCATCGTGGCCTCTAAGTCGTGGCATACTGCGGAAACTGACGTATCGTAGCCTACTGGTCGTTATATAGTGCGAAATCTACATTTATCTAGCTTTCAATTGGCGTCTTTAACTTAGAAATCTGTGGAGCCGTAATGGCGTACTGGCCATTTCCATTGGATCAGAAGGCTAATACGTCAATCAAAATTTTTGGTAATCTCCCAAGGGACCGCTCCAACAAACAAGACCGATATTAGGCGTGTATTAACAAGAAAATTACAGAGACAGACAAAGCTCTCTCGAAAGCGTTATCACGTGAAGATCACGAAATTGTTCTCAAATCTGAACAAGAAACAGCTGTAAGCGAGTTACTTCATGTGAGAGATGTGATGGCCGTCTAAAATGAGGCTGACTAGCCTACACGACTCCTTCGGTTCGTGACATTTGTACATTTGCCGTTCTCTGTTTGATCTCTCGACCTTTTTGTTGCTTCACTCGTGTTTATCAAGGGCACTTCATGTTGTGTTATAAAGAGGAATTTTTGGTAGAGCTGAGCCGGTAGACTGTGCCGGCTATTGCAAATTTAGAGGTCATTGGTCTGCACGGTTTCCGCTGTTATCGGCATGTCGCTTTGCAGAGTTTGACACCTCTGTAATTTGCCATGTGTTTATGCATTACAGGCTCATTTCGTTTGCAAGATATGTCTCCAAGAATTTGCTTTCGAGGGACAAAATATGAAATTTACCGTGAACTTGTTGCTTACTTGCATCATATAGTGTGACGCCGGGCCCGGCTGTTTGATTAAAACTGCATGCAAGTACAGTATGTAGATTCTTATCACGGATATCATATTTGTCCTCTTCGGAGACGCCGTAGGTTTACTTCAAGAAAGCTATACGTTTGTCTAGAGACGTTCTTATGTTTCTTTCATATATCTGATCGAGCTTATGTTTATCGAGCTCGATGTATAGGTCTATTCCTCCTTTTGTTCGTTTTGACACCTCATGATTCAAATGTAGCTGTTTACGCACAAGTCTGTTGACTGTGTTGCGTGTTGTATATGCCATTGTTCGGCTTAGTTCAGGCAACTGCGATGAAATGTAAAAGAGGTCTTCTTAAATTCTCTGAATTTGATTTTAAGCAGACAACAACAAAGTCGACAATTATCTTTTCCATTTCTATCGATTCCGCCTTTGAGAGACTTTTTCGGCGTTTTGCCCTTCGCCGCAATCGAGCAAACACCGCATGGCATAGTACTGTTTTGATATGTTTACCTGCGAATCCATTTCGCGGCAAATTGGAAGTTTCATATTACGATCTGCGCTGTGATTGGCTGGGATAACACGATCCACAAACCTGTCATCAGGTTGACAAAATATGTCATTGGGGGCGGCAATAAAAAATGTAGGTCATCCGGGCAGGCGGTTCCTCGCGGCTTCGCCCCTCGTTTCAACGCGCTCGAATTGCTAACCGCCAAGCCAAGCAGGCTATCTAGCTTTCAAATGGTGTGTTCAACTTAAAGATCTGTGGAGTCGTCGCGCAGAAAAAAGTTTACTTAAGTCGGTTGACCAACCTACACACCGGGATAGGCACATACTAAATCTAATCATCACACGCATGTCCGAGAATCTGGTCACCTGTGGTTGACCAATTAATATCAGATCATTTAAAAATGACAATTTAAAAATGAAAAAAACTTGTGGGCATCACGCAGCAACAACTAGTGATCTTGTACAACTGAGTTTATTAACCGACCGGTTTCGTCTCTGCTAGTGAGACTTCTTCAGGATTAAACTACAAGATACAGAAATGGAACTTATTTTATACTAAATCTTTGTAGTACAAAGTATGCTCCTACAGGGTGTGAACAACAAAACACCCACAAGAAAGACGTGCAGGATATGACTAAAATCCTGCGCTAGAAAATGTGCAATGTAAGCGGGGCTCACGGATTTAACGTTAAATCCGTGAGCCCCAAAAATTTAATTACTTACATAGATGATGTGCTAATGTGTTGGTTGATTTGTAACTAACAATAGAACTAAGGTTTGGCAAGTATTTAAGAATAACTTTTTTGATACCAACATGGCTACAATTAAAGACAATAGACTGCAAGGCTGATACTACGTGAAAAACGTTTCGAGACACCAACATGACAAGAACCGATAAAGGAGGATCGCAACAGTGGACAGCTGTTTCGCCCTTGTTGGGGCTCGTCAGCACTGTGTAGCGAAGATATGTAACGCCAGCCAAAGAGCCAACGCACATAAATTGCAAAAATGACCCGTTCCATATCAAGTTCCGTACTTTGTACTCACTTGCGCCCTGAAACACGCGTTGCCACATCACGTGTTTCAGGGCGCAAGGAGACCAAAGTGTCACGATAGGTGTCTCGAAAAGCAAAAAAATAAATGTGGCTGGACAAAACCAGCCTAAACAGCAAGTGGATATTTTTCCGCCTATTGGTTCACTGAAATATAAGTCTTTCGTATTTATTTTCGGTTTTCACGATGTACCAAATATCCCCGCCGAATCGGTAATGAGCGTGACCCAAATACAATGTTATACTGCTGATTGTTAAAAATTGTCAAACCGCTCGACAAGATAATAGGCTGCACGTGTTTGTTGAAATTCCTATCTTAGTTTTGAACCAGCGAAGAAAATTAAGAAAACCTTAAGCGTTCCAAGAGACAACTGAAATCAGGAAAGAAGCAGTTATGTGATTTGATCTCTAGCGCCTTCGTGTTAAAAGGACGATTTTTTTAAAACCATATAGAAGCGTTTATTACAAGCGAAAACTTATGAGTTATAATTCTCGCCAGTTTCCTATTTTACAACTCGATGTATACTTCGGAATTCGCATTTACTTAGCTTTTCAGATGACATCTTAAACTGAGAAATCTGTGGAGTTGAAATAGTCGGTTAGCATTGTGACTTCAACGATAAATGAATTGTGTTGTAATTCGATTGCGGAACCTACAGTAAGATATGGCGTGATATTTTCATCGTTTAACGTATCGTAGTGTAGGAAAAAAGAAATCATTACTACACGGGGTATTCGCATTTGGTCACCCAGCCAAGTAGGAACCCCGCCGAACTGGGCTTAACTTCGTTGATCAGACGATACGCTATGCTGTCCTTCCACGCTCAACACAGTTTTTAATTTCTAAGATCTCCTAAAGGATAACAAAGAAGGAAAAAAAACAAATCTCGAAGCTTGCGCTTGGAATTGATACCCCGTGTTAAACTAAAAATCAATTTTATATGTCATCAAAGATATGTCCATACAAAACCTTATATCGAAGGACCGATCACACTCTCCTTACCCGCATGAGGCAACGGATGGATATCACCACATCATGATTTTGGCCTCTTAAGCGGCCTCTTAAGCGGATTTCAACTCTCCGAAGCCCGCGTAATGACATCTTGTCTTTCGCCTCGTAAGCCGCCGTTTAAAAGAAGTTTAACAGTTTGCTGAGATTCTAACTGACCCAAAGTCTACCGGTAGCCCTTAAAATCCTCCTCTTAATCGAGGATTCTCATCAAGAACTCGTCTAAGTTCAGTTCTGTTTCGATCTGTTGAGCACCCGCCATTATTCCCCTGATTGCGTTACATATGAGAAGTGCACATTCCAACGGGTATCGGTAAGGTGGGTAGGAAGTGAAAATATAACCGACTTTAACGGAATTTTAAGCATTTCAGTGACTAAACTAGTAACTAGCTTTCCCGGAACACCCGTACTATATATGTAAAGAACTATTCTAAGTTCATTGACAACCATTAGTTTTTGGTGAATTTTTTAATTTAAGCCTCTTACTTGTTTTTTTTTTTTTTTGCTCAGCATTAAAGGAGTACTGTCACCGGGATTTTGAGCTTTTGTTGGTTCAATTCTGTCAAAATTACTGCCTTTTACCTGTTATCGTTCAAAAAATGCTCCTGCAGAACAGGCAAGATGAATTCCAATGAAATTTTAGCAGGAAGAGCTAACCATAATTTTTGGGTGATTTTTCGATGGATAGCTTGAAATTTTGAAAAAACTGGCAAGTTTTTTCAAAGTGCAATCGATTTCCATCCTCGCCATCTTAGACAGAATATGTAAGTTTATATTGTCAATGCAGTTTTACAGTCTTTGGCAACAAAACTAGACCATTATTTTAAGGTTTCCACTGATGCATTGGCATTTAAAGTGATGGTACAATAGCGTGACATTGCCCTTTAAAATTCTCGTTATTCTTTCTGTATTCTTGTTTTCACCGGCGCTACCGAAGCAGACATGAATTTAACTAAGGAGCATGTTGTCGCATAAACCACAAAATAAGCCACACTTAGACACTGGAGAACGGCTGTAAACAATATAAACGAACAGAAGGTCTACAAACAAATGAGTTTGGGCTGCGCGTAAAGGTGTAAATCAAGCAATCTCCTTCCAAAAAGAACACCGAAGCTTGGTACGTGTTAGAAGCATGCTGAATACATTTAATGTAGAAAGCATTATTTTGATTTGGGTCTGTCATGAACAACTTTTACTGAAATTGCGAAATAGATTTATTTGGCAAAGAGGTACCTGCCTTCTGTGTATTAAGTCAATCTATAAAGAATGCTTGCAAACTCAATGTCCAGGGCAATAATTTTGTAAAATATGGTTTCATAGTCTTTGATCGTGCAATCTCCAGCCCGCACTTTGTATTTTTACGCTATTTACTTACCTTGAATACTCGTAATAGAGTGTTTACTGAAACAAAGACTCTGCTTGTAGTACCTGAGGGGAGAGCTCTATAAATGTAATCATGGCGATCGAATGGTAAATTCCAGAATTAGACAATTTTATGTTAGTGAATCTTGACCACAACATCGTACTGACGTATTGGGCGAAAAAATATGTGCAGATATGCTGGAGAAAACAAGTTATCAAAATCAAAATATTTAAAACATGCACGGATCATGTTGCAATTTGATGGTAATTTTAGTGACAAAGGCATGATGTTTCGGCTGTTAACGCATCGTGGCCTCTAAGTCGTGGCATACTGCGGAAACTGACGTATCGTAGCCTACTGGTCGTTATATAGTGCGAAATCTACATTTATCTAGCTTTCAATTGGCGTCTTTAACTTAGAAATCTGTGGAGCCGTAATGGCGTACTGGCCATTTCCATTGGATCAGAAGGCTAATACGTCAATCAAAATTTTTGGTAATCTCCCAAGGGACCGCTCCAACAAACAAGACCGATATTAGGCGTGTATTAACAAGAAAATTACAGAGACAGACAAAGCTCTCTCGAAAGCGTTATCACGTGAAGATCACGAAATTGTTCTCAAATCTGAACAAGAAACAGCTGTAAGCGAGTTACTTCATGTGAGAGATGTGATGGCCGTCTAAAATGAGGCTGACTAGCCTACACGACTCCTTCGGTTCGTGACATTTGTACATTTGCCGTTCTCTGTTTGATCTCTCGACCTTTTTGTTGCTTCACTCGTGTTTATCAAGGGCACTTCATGTTGTGTTATAAAGAGGAATTTTTGGTAGAGCTGAGCCGGTAGACTGTGCCGGCTATTGCAAATTTAGAGGTCATTGGTCTGCACGGTTTCCGCTGTTATCGGCATGTCGCTTTGCAGAGTTTGACACCTCTGTAATTTGCCATGTGTTTATGCATTACAGGCTCATTTCGTTTGCAAGATATGTCTCCAAGAATTTGCTTTCGAGGGACAAAATATGAAATTTACCGTGAACTTGTTGCTTACTTGCATCATATAGTGTGACGCCGGGCCCGGCTGTTTGATTAAAACTGCATGCAAGTACAGTATGTAGATTCTTATCACGGATATCATATTTGTCCTCTTCGGAGACGCCGTAGGTTTACTTCAAGAAAGCTATACGTTTGTCTAGAGACGTTCTTATGTTTCTTTCATATATCTGATCGAGCTTATGTTTATCGAGCTCGATGTATAGGTCTATTCCTCCTTTTGTTCGTTTTGACACCTCATGATTCAAATGTAGCTGTTTACGCACAAGTCTGTTGACTGTGTTGCGTGTTGTATATGCCATTGTTCGGCTTAGTTCAGGCAACTGCGATGAAATGTAAAAGAGGTCTTCTTAAATTCTCTGAATTTGATTTTAAGCAGACAACAACAAAGTCGACAATTATCTTTTCCATTTCTATCGATTCCGCCTTTGAGAGACTTTTTCGGCGTTTTGCCCTTCGCCGCAATCGAGCAAACACCGCATGGCATAGTACTGTTTTGATATGTTTACCTGCGAATCCATTTCGCGGCAAATTGGAAGTTTCATATTACGATCTGCGCTGTGATTGGCTGGGATAACACGATCCACAAACCTGTCATCAGGTTGACAAAATATGTCATTGGGGGCGGCAATAAAAAATGTAGGTCATCCGGGCAGGCGGTTCCTCGCGGCTTCGCCCCTCGTTTCAACGCGCTCGAATTGCTAACCGCCAAGCCAAGCAGGCTATCTAGCTTTCAAATGGTGTGTTCAACTTAAAGATCTGTGGAGTCGTCGCGCAGAAAAAAGTTTACTTAAGTCGGTTGACCAACCTACACACCGGGATAGGCACATACTAAATCTAATCATCACACGCATGTCCGAGAATCTGGTCACCTGTGGTTGACCAATTAATATCAGATCATTTAAAAATGACAATTTAAAAATGAAAAAAACTTGTGGGCATCACGCAGCAACAACTAGTGATCTTGTACAACTGAGTTTATTAACCGACCGGTTTCGTCTCTGCTAGTGAGACTTCTTCAGGATTAAACTACAAGATACAGAAATGGAACTTATTTTATACTAAATCTTTGTAGTACAAAGTATGCTCCTACAGGGTGTGAACAACAAAACACCCACAAGAAAGACGTGCAGGATATGACTAAAATCCTGCGCTAGAAAATGTGCAATGTAAGCGGGGCTCACGGATTTAACGTTAAATCCGTGAGCCCCAAAAATTTAATTACTTACATAGATGATGTGCTAATGTGTTGGTTGATTTGTAACTAACAATAGAACTAAGGTTTGGCAAGTATTTAAGAATAACTTTTTTGATACCAACATGGCTACAATTAAAGACAATAGACTGCAAGGCTGATACTACGTGAAAAACGTTTCGAGACACCAACATGACAAGAACCGATAAAGGAGGATCGCAACAGTGGACAGCTGTTTCGCCCTTGTTGGGGCTCGTCAGCACTGTGTAGCGAAGATATGTAACGCCAGCCAAAGAGCCAACGCACATAAATTGCAAAAATGACCCGTTCCATATCAAGTTCCGTACTTTGTACTCACTTGCGCCCTGAAACACGCGTTGCCACATCACGTGTTTCAGGGCGCAAGGAGACCAAAGTGTCACGATAGGTGTCTCGAAAAGCAAAAAAATAAATGTGGCTGGACAAAACCAGCCTAAACAGCAAGTGGATATTTTTCCGCCTATTGGTTCACTGAAATATAAGTCTTTCGTATTTATTTTCGGTTTTCACGATGTACCAAATATCCCCGCCGAATCGGTAATGAGCGTGACCCAAATACAATGTTATACTGCTGATTGTTAAAAATTGTCAAACCGCTCGACAAGATAATAGGCTGCACGTGTTTGTTGAAATTCCTATCTTAGTTTTGAACCAGCGAAGAAAATTAAGAAAACTTTAAGCGTTCCAAGAGACAACTGAAATCAGGAAAGAAGCAGTTATGTGATTTGATCTCTAGCGCCTTCGTGTTAAAAGGACGATTTTTTTAAAACCATATAGAAGCGTTTATTACAAGCGAAAACTTATGAGTTATAATTCTCGCCAGTTTCCTATTTTACAACTCGATGTATACTTCGGAATTCGCATTTACTTAGCTTTTCAGATGACATCTTAAACTGAGAAATCTGTGGAGTTGAAATAGTCGGTTAGCATTGTGACTTCAACGATAAATGAATTGTGTTGTAATTCGATTGCGGAACCTACAGTAAGATATGGCGTGATATTTTCATCGTTTAACGTATCGTAGTGTAGGAAAAAAGAAATCATTACTACACGGGGTATTCGCATTTGGTCACCCAGCCAAGTAGGAACCCCGCCGAACTGGGCTTAACTTCGTTGATCAGACGATACGCTATGCTGTCCTTCCACGCTCAACACAGTTTTTAATTTCTAAGATCTCCTAAAGGATAACAAAGAAGGAAAAAAAACAAATCTCGAAGCTTGCGCTTGGAATTGATACCCCGTGTTAAACTAAAAATCAATTTTATATGTCATCAAAGATATGTCCATACAAAACCTTATATCGAAGGACCGATCACACTCTCCTTACCCGCATGAGGCAACGGATGGATATCACCACATCATGATTTTGGCCTCTTAAGCGGCCTCTTAAGCGGATTTCAACTCTCCGAAGCCCGCGTAATGACATCTTGTCTTTCGCCTCGTAAGCCGCCGTTTAAAAGAAGTTTAACAGTTTGCTGAGATTCTAACTGACCCAAAGTCTACCGGTAGCCCTTAAAATCCTCCTCTTAATCGAGGATTCTCATCAAGAACTCGTCTAAGTTCAGTTCTGTTTCGATCTGTTGAGCACCCGCCATTATTCCCCTGATTGCGTTACATATGAGAAGTGCACATTCCAACGGGTATCGGTAAGGTGGGTAGGAAGTGAAAATATAACCGACTTTAACGGAATTTTAAGCATTTCAGTGACTAAACTAGTAACTAGCTTTCCCGGAACACCCGTACTATATATGTAAAGAACTATTCTAAGTTCATTGACAACCATTAGTTTTTGGTGAATTTTTTAATTTAAGCCTCTTACTTGTTTTTTTTTTTTTTTTGCTCAGCATTAAAGGAGTACTGTCACCGGGATTTTGAGCTTTTGTTGGTTCAATTCTGTCAAAATTACTGCCTTTTACCTGTTATCGTTCAAAAAATGCTCCTGCAGAACAGGCAAGATGAATTCCAATGAAATTTTAGCAGGAAGAGCTAACCATAATTTTTGGGTGATTTTTCGATGGATAGCTTGAAATTTTGAAAAAACTGGCAAGTTTTTTCAAAGTGCAATCGATTTCCATCCTCGCCATCTTAGACAGAATATGTAAGTTTATATTGTCAATGCAGTTTTACAGTCTTTGGCAACAAAACTAGACCATTATTTTAAGGTTTCCACTGATGCATTGGCATTTAAAGTGATGGTACAATAGCGTGACATTGCCCTTTAAAATTCTCGTTATTCTTTCTGTATTCTTGTTTTCACCGGCGCTACCGAAGCAGACATGAATTTAACTAAGGAGCATGTTGTCGCATAAACCACAAAATAAGCCACACTTAGACACTGGAGAACGGCTGTAAACAATATAAACGAACAGAAGGTCTACAAACAAATGAGTTTGGGCTGCGCGTAAAGGTGTAAATCAAGCAATCTCCTTCCAAAAAGAACACCGAAGCTTGGTACGTGTTAGAAGCATGCTGAATACATTTAATGTAGAAAGCATTATTTTGATTTGGGTCTGTCATGAACAACTTTTACTGAAATTGCGAAATAGATTTATTTGGCAAAGAGGTACCTGCCTTCTGTGTATTAAGTCAATCTATAAAGAATGCTTGCAAACTCAATGTCCAGGGCAATAATTTTGTAAAATATGGTTTCATAGTCTTTGATCGTGCAATCTCCAGCCCGCACTTTGTATTTTTACGCTATTTACTTACCTTGAATACTCGTAATAGAGTGTTTACTGAAACAAAGACTCTGCTTGTAGTACCTGAGGGGAGAGCTCTATAAATGTAATCATGGCGATCGAATGGTAAATTCCAGAATTAGACAATTTTATGTTAGTGAATCTTGACCACAACATCGTACTGACGTATTGGGCGAAAAAATATGTGCAGATATGCTGGAGAAAACAAGTTATCAAAATCAAAATATTTAAAACATGCACGGATCATGTTGCAATTTGATGGTAATTTTAGTGACAAAGGCATGATGTTTCGGCTGTTAACGCATCGTGGCCTCTAAGTCGTGGCATACTGCGGAAACTGACGTATCGTAGCCTACTGGTCGTTATATAGTGCGAAATCTACATTTATCTAGCTTTCAATTGGCGTCTTTAACTTAGAAATCTGTGGAGCCGTAATGGCGTACTGGCCATTTCCATTGGATCAGAAGGCTAATACGTCAATCAAAATTTTTGGTAATCTCCCAAGGGACCGCTCCAACAAACAAGACCGATATTAGGCGTGTATTAACAAGAAAATTACAGAGACAGACAAAGCTCTCTCGAAAGCGTTATCACGTGAAGATCACGAAATTGTTCTCAAATCTGAACAAGAAACAGCTGTAAGCGAGTTACTTCATGTGAGAGATGTGATGGCCGTCTAAAATGAGGCTGACTAGCCTACACGACTCCTTCGGTTCGTGACATTTGTACATTTGCCGTTCTCTGTTTGATCTCTCGACCTTTTTGTTGCTTCACTCGTGTTTATCAAGGGCACTTCATGTTGTGTTATAAAGAGGAATTTTTGGTAGAGCTGAGCCGGTAGACTGTGCCGGCTATTGCAAATTTAGAGGTCATTGGTCTGCACGGTTTCCGCTGTTATCGGCATGTCGCTTTGCAGAGTTTGACACCTCTGTAATTTGCCATGTGTTTATGCATTACAGGCTCATTTCGTTTGCAAGATATGTCTCCAAGAATTTGCTTTCGAGGGACAAAATATGAAATTTACCGTGAACTTGTTGCTTACTTGCATCATATAGTGTGACGCCGGGCCCGGCTGTTTGATTAAAACTGCATGCAAGTACAGTATGTAGATTCTTATCACGGATATCATATTTGTCCTCTTCGGAGACGCCGTAGGTTTACTTCAAGAAAGCTATACGTTTGTCTAGAGACGTTCTTATGTTTCTTTCATATATCTGATCGAGCTTATGTTTATCGAGCTCGATGTATAGGTCTATTCCTCCTTTTGTTCGTTTTGACACCTCATGATTCAAATGTAGCTGTTTACGCACAAGTCTGTTGACTGTGTTGCGTGTTGTATATGCCATTGTTCGGCTTAGTTCAGGCAACTGCGATGAAATGTAAAAGAGGTCTTCTTAAATTCTCTGAATTTGATTTTAAGCAGACAACAACAAAGTCGACAATTATCTTTTCCATTTCTATCGATTCCGCCTTTGAGAGACTTTTTCGGCGTTTTGCCCTTCGCCGCAATCGAGCAAACACCGCATGGCATAGTACTGTTTTGATATGTTTACCTGCGAATCCATTTCGCGGCAGATTGGAAGTTTCATATTACGATCTGCGCTGTGATTGGCTGGGATAACACGATCCACAAACCTGTCATCAGGTTGACAAAATATGTCATTGGGGGCGGCAATAAAAAATGTAGGTCATCCGGGCAGGCGGTTCCTCGCGGCTTCGCCCCTCGTTTCAACGCGCTCGAATTGCTAACCGCCAAGCCAAGCAGGCTATCTAGCTTTCAAATGGTGTGTTTAACTTAAAGATCTGTGGAGTCGTCGCGCAGAAAAAAGTTTACTTAAGTCGATTGACCAACCTACACACCGGGATAGGCACATACTAAATCTAATCATCACACGCATGTCCGAGAATCTGGTCACCTGTGGTTGACCAATTAATATCAGATCATTTAAAAATGACAATTTAAAAATGAAAAAAACTTGTGGGCATCACGCAGCAACAACTAGTGATCTTGTACAACTGAGTTTATTAACCGACCGGTTTCGTCTCTGCTAGTGAGACTTCTTCAGGATTAAACTACAAGATACAGAAATGGAACTTATTTTATACTAAATCTTTGTAGTACAAAGTATGCTCCTACAGGGTGTGAACAACAAAACACCCACAAGAAAGACGTGCAGGATATGACTAAAATCCTGCGCTAGAAAATGTGCAATGTAAGCGGGGCTCACGGATTTAACGTTAAATCCGTGAGCCCCAAAAATTTAATTACTTACATAGATGATGTGCTAATGAGGCCTTCCAAGGGTGGTAGCCGTGTCGCCAAGTCGCAATCTTTCCGTGTAGCGATGTCGCCTAACTAGCGAAAACAAATGTCGCTGTCGTTTTTCTGCCTGAAATCATATGTCGCTGTCGCTACAAGGTTGATTTTGTTAGAGTTTATTCAATGGAAAAGCACACAAGTTGCTGACATTTACATAGTTTAAAGAAAATAGGATTTTCCTAAAAAGGCAAAAAAGTCCAAAAGGGGCAATGTCGCTGTGTTTTCTAGTGCTTTTCGTGTCGCTGTCGAATTTTAGCGGCACATTCTATTCGCTTGTCGCTGATTAGAAATTCCCGTGTCGCTGATTTTGAGAGTCGTGTCGCTTGTCGCTTTTACCCCTTGGAAGGCCTCGCTAATGTGTTAGTTGATTTGTAACTAACAATAGAACTAAGGTTTGGCAAGTATTTAAGAATAACTTTTTTGATACCAACATGGCTACAATTAAAGACAATAGACTGCAAGGCTGATACTACGTGAAAAACGTTTCGAGACACCAACATGACAAGAACCGATAAAGGAGGATCGCAACAGTGGACAGCTGTTTCGCCCTTGTTGGGGCTCGTCAGCACTGTGTAGCGAAGATATGTAACGCCAGCCAAAGAGCCAACGCACATAAATTGCAAAAATGACCCGTTCCATATCAAGTTCCGTACTTTGTACTCACTTGCGCCCTGAAACACGCGTTGCCACATCACGTGTTTCAGGGCGCAAGGAGACCAAAGTGTCACGATAGGTGTCTCGAAAAGCAAAAAAATAAATGTGGCTGGACAAAACCAGCCTAAACAGCAAGTGGATATTTTTCCGCCTATTGGTTCACTGAAATATAAGTCTTTCGTATCTATTTTCGGTTTTCACGATGTACCAAATATCCCCGCCGAATCGGTAATGAGCGTGACCCAAATACAATGTTATACTGCTGATTGTTAAAAATTGTCAAACCGCTCGACAAGATAATAGGCTGCACGTGTTTGTTGAAATTCCTATCTTAGTTTTGAACCAGCGAAGAAAATTAAGAAAACTTTAAGCGTTCCAAGAGACAACTGAAATCAGGAAAGAAGCAGTTATGTGATTTGATCTCTAGCGCCTTCGTGTTAAAAGGACGATTTTTTTAAAACCATATAGAAGCGTTTATTACAAGCGAAAACTTATGAGTTATAATTCTCGCCAGTTTCCTATTTTACAACTCGATGTATACTTCGGAATTCGCATTTACTTAGCTTTTCAGATGACATCTTAAACTGAGAAATCTGTGGAGTTGAAATAGTCGGTTAGCATTGTGACTTCAACGATAAATGAATTGTGTTGTAATTCGATTGCGGAACCTACAGTAAGATATGGCGTGATATTTTCATCGTTTAACGTATCGTAGTGTAGGAAAAAAGAAATCATTACTACACGGGGTATTCGCATTTGGTCACCCAGCCAAGTAGGAACCCCGCCGAACTGGGCTTAACTTCGTTGATCAGACGATACGCTATGCTGTCCTTCCACGCTCAACACAGTTTTTAATTTCTAAGATCTCCTAAAGGATAACAAAGAAGGAAAAAAAACAAATCTCGAAGCTTGCGCTTGGAATTGATACCCCGTGTTAAACTAAAAATCAATTTTATATGTCATCAAAGATATGTCCATACAAAACCTTATATCGAAGGACCGATCACACTCTCCTTACCCGCATGAGGCAACGGATGGATATCACCACATCATGATTTTGGCCTCTTAAGCGGCCTCTTAAGCGGATTTCAACTCTCCGAAGCCCGCGTAATGACATCTTGTCTTTCGCCTCGTAAGCCGCCGTTTAAAAGAAGTTTAACAGTTTGCTGAGATTCTAACTGACCCAAAGTCTACCGGTAGCCCTTAAAATCCTCCTCTTAATCGAGGATTCTCATCAAGAACTCGTCTAAGTTCAGTTCTGTTTCGATCTGTTGAGCACCCGCCATTATTCCCCTGATTGCGTTACATATGAGAAGTGCACATTCCAACGGGTATCGGTAAGGTGGGTAGGAAGTGAAAATATAACCGACTTTAACGGAATTTTAAGCATTTCAGTGACTAAACTAGTAACTAGCTTTCCCGGAACACCCGTACTATATATGTAAAGAACTATTCTAAGTTCATTGACAACCATTAGTTTTTGGTGAATTTTTTAATTTAAGCCTCTTACTTGTTTTTTTTTTTTTTTGCTCAGCATTAAAGGAGTACTGTCACCGGGATTTTGAGCTTTTGTTGGTTCAATTCTGTCAAAATTACTGCCTTTTACCTGTTATCGTTCAAAAAATGCTCCTGCAGAACAGGCAAGATGAATTCCAATGAAATTTTAGCAGGAAGAGCTAACCATAATTTTTGGGTGATTTTTCGATGGATAGCT
>CAXHUQ010000633.1:37500-69365 GCA_964020085.1 Micromussa lordhowensis | reverse complement strand
TCAATTGGCACTGAGTAATTAAATAGTTCAGCGCAATCAGTTGCCGCTGAATGTATCATAATTGAACTGAGTCCATGGCCATAGACAAAATGAACTCGTTGTTCCATTCAGCTTTTAATAAAAAATGCAAAATATATCGCATTTTTTTGAAAATATTTATAGCCTGCAATAGAAATAGCATGGACAAAAATTGAATCAACATGAGTAAGACCTAGAAAAGGAAAATTTGCGATAAATTTATTACTTTATTGCTGTTACTGTTCACTGTTGATGTTTTCTTGCTAGTTCAACTGTCAGAGTATTGACAGAACCACAATGACAGCAAGGGCCAAAGATATGATGTATTCTACTTTTTACTCTAGAACCTGTGGAAAAACTAATATCATAATGAACGTATAAAATTAATACAATGGCGAAGAGCAGTCGTAAATAAAAACACTTCACGCAAATGGATATAATTGTTTAAAATAATCCATATAGTATATTTAACTGCATTTCTTCTAACTGAAGTCAATTTAGGCAGCTTCAATGATTTGGAAGCTTTCAAAACCTACGAAGTTTTGGAATCCCTTGCAAGATCACAAACACTTCTCTAAAGTAAGTCAGTTGAGATGTTACGAAGTTTCGGAATCCCTTGCGAGATCACAAACGCTTCTCTAAAGTAGGTCAGTTGAGATGTTCAAACGAAGTTTCGGAATCCCTTGTGAGATCATAAACACTTCTCTAAAGTAAGTCAGTTGAGATGTTACGAAGTTTCGGAATCCCTTGTGAGATCACAAACACTTCCCTAAAGTAATTAAGTCAGTTGAGATGTTCAAAAGAAGTTTCGGAATCCCTTGTGAGATCACAAACACTTCCCTAAAGTAAGTCAGTTGAGATGTTCAAAAGAAGTTTCGGAATCCCTTGTGAGATCACAAACACTTCTCTAAAGTAAGTCAGTTGAGATGTTCAAAAGAAGTTTCGGAATCCCTTGCGAGATCACAAACACTTCCCTAAAGTAAGTCAGTTGAGATGTTCAAAAGAAGTTTCGGAATCCCTTGTGAGATCACAAACACTTCTCTAAAGTAAGTCAGTTGAGATGTTACGAAGTTTCGGAATCCCTTGTGAGATCACAAACACTTCCCTAAAGTAATTAAGTCAGTTGAGATGTTCAAAAGAAGTTTCGGAATCCCTTGTGAGATCACAAATACTTCCCTAAAGTAAGTCAGTTGAGATGTTCAAAAGAAGTTTCGGAATCCCTTGTGAGATCACAAACACTTCTCTAAAGTAAGTCAGTTGAGATGTTCAAAAGAAGTTTCGGAATCCCTTGCGAGATCACAAACACTTCCCTAAAGTAAGTCAGTTGAGATGTTCAAAAGAAGTTTCGGAATCCCTGCTTGTGAGATCACAAACACTTCTCTAAAGTAAGTCAGTTGAGATGTTCAAAAGAAGTTTCGGAATCCCTTGTGAGATCACAAACACTTCTCTAAAGTAAGTCAGTTGAGATGTTACGAAGTTTCGGAATCCCTTGTGAGATCACAAACACTTCTCTAAAGTAAGTCGGTTGAGATGTTCAAAAGAAGTTTCGGAATCCCTTGTGAGATCACAAACACTTCTCTAAAGTAAGTCAGTTGAGATGTTACGAAGTTTCGGAATCCCTGCTTGTGAGATCACAAACACTTCTCTAAAGTAAGTCAGTTGAGATGTTACGAAGTTTCGGAATTCCTTGTGAGATCACAAACACTTCTCTAAAGTAGACAGTTGAGATGTTACGAAGTTTCGGAATTCCTTGTGAGATCACAAACACTTCTCTAAAGTAAGTCAGTTGAGATGTTACGAAGTTTCGGAATCTCTCGGGAGATCACACTTTTTTGTCTATTACTATTACTCAAAACGGAAACGTGAAAAGAAGTGAATTTGTCGAGTTCGACGGGAGAAAGTCGAACAAATGTTCGAGATATCGCGGTATCTTTTGCAGGAGCTCAGTGATCTTAATATCACTGAGTCCTAACATAGTAGCTGTCTCCCTTTTCAACGCCTTTTCTGCAAAGAATGCAAGTTTCTTCCTGATCATGAATATTCGTGTACTCGGGAAAAAACCGCAAATGTTAATTTATGCCTATTTTGCAGATTGAGGCAAGATTACAAGGTTCACACTTACGTCATCAGTATGGAATTTTCGGCAGTAAATCACAGACGTCCTTCTCGCGAAACGCCACTCGGGCTGGGAGCGACGAAGGACGGCTGTTTTCGTAGGCTATACGCAGACCCCAGCTCAGTTGGTGAACCTAAAATTACCAAAAAATGAGCCAAAACAAACGGTGTTAAAGGTGTCAAATTCCGTCAGGCCAAATAAACACCGGAATCCAAGCAGACCTGTAAGCTGTTAAACATTTGCCAGACCACAACAGCTACCCTGATTCAAATTTAAGCGCTTATAAAAGTGCTTGTCTCCCTGCTTGGGACACATTCAAACCGAACTCATGCTAACAAAATATAGGTATTTGGGCGCGCTTCTACCCTAAGACTTCAAGAAGCTCATGGCAAATCCAATGTATGACCAGGGGCACCCAACAGAACATGTTGGTTTTATCCTTTCGAAAGGAATGCAGCCTGCAAACAGGCTCCCGGCGAGGACGGAAATAAATTCGGCGAGCGAAGCGAGTAGACTCTGTAGACTAGCGCGAAACTGAAGAACTCGATCGCCGGGAGCCTGTACGCAGGCTAGAAGAAGAGTAACCAAATTAAAGCTGATTAAAGGCAGGACAACAGCTCGCAAGTCCAGATAATAAGATTTCGTTCTCTTGATGTTTCTGCCACATTAGCATTCAGCTAAAAAAATCCGAACAGACTAAACTGCTTTTCCAAAAATTTCCTTTTAAAAGGCCCCGAACGATATAGCGGGAATAAAACGACCTTCCGAGACTTTTGCTTAAATGCCCTGGTCTGTCCGTGGATGTTTATTGTATGGTAAACACACACTCAGACGACCTAAGTTGAACTGTTCATGATATGATGAGATTAACTGTGTATAGAATTTGAGTTAAATTCTTTAAATTTAACTACTAAACGTATATATATATAAGCTTACCGGCTTTACAGTAAACATCTTGCATCTAAATGAGTTGGCGCGCATATTTTGTCAAGGCGATACTATTTCCGGTACTATTGCAGTGACATATTCGAACATACCTTAAATGATCTTTAGCTGCCCTCCAGGTAGTGTAACACGTTATGATTTCTGAAACAAAATTGTAAATATCTCAATAAGTAAATCAGGAATTTACCAAGTGTTTTAAACGACAAAGAAGATCTGGTTATCTAAACTCTAAACAGAAAGCACACCAAGGAGATAATGCACAATTACATAGAATCTATTGTTATCTAACTTGGTAAAACAATAACGGAAAACCCACAATAGTTACGTCCAGGGATGAGTAGGTTTGAAACTACACAGATAACAGACATGAGAAAGCACAGGAAACTTACCTTGCTGAAATAAAATCAACCCTCTTATCAAGAAACTAGTCCCGACTCTGTGGCCAAAACGCTGGACGTGACCGCGCCTGCAATATAACCGTTTTGTCTTTCCAAGTCGACAGCTCAGCTGTCACGGGGCACAAACTGCTGTGTGATACGACGCAGCAACTGTTCTCCCCGCGAAATGCGTCCGGAATTGACGCGTGCAAGCTAATTTCCGGGCGTTAATTTTCGAGAGCGGCGGCTGGTAATCGAGTCTACCATGGACAACCTCGCATTAAAATTTACCAGCCAGGTTCATCCCGAAAATGAGCATTTTCCAGCTAGGAAATGCATCTGAGTAAACACCAGTCAGCAAGCAATTGTTTTGAAGCGGGCTTTCCAGCAAGTTTCATGCCAGTGCAATTGAATGCCAGCCAGCACACTATGCCCTGCGGAGCGGATATTTTGTATATCGGCTCCGGTGAGCACTCCTGACTTTTGCACCAAAACTGATAACGTTGTTTTCATTTTGCTATGTCAGAATGTCGTCGATATCCAAAACCGACTGTTGTGCGGATAGACCTGGCTCTACTAAATGCTTATCAAGAATATCTGGTAACATCTAAATCGATGACGTCACAAGTGGTACAAAGAGCACTACGGTTAGTAACCGTATATACTTGCTTGGGAGTCACAGGGTTCAAACTCACCACTTTCAAACTAAACCTGATTTATCGTTCGCCAGCGAGCAAGTAATTTGGTTTGGAATTCCACCTTTTATCTTGAGTCATTTGTAAACAATAAGACTTCGAGAGCTCCGCCACGCGTAGCACTAGTTTGCTGAGGAGATATTCTGCAGGTATTCTAGTTTGGAATTTCACGTTTCTGCGTGAAACTCCAAACCAGAAAGTCTGCTTAGCAGGACCTCAACGTAATGTGACCATTATACTTACATCATTTGACACACGTGGTCAACAAAAACGCCAGAAAAAAAGTAGGGTGTTTTTGCGCTGTACTTTCCTACAGGTGGTAGTTGACAAATGACACTGGATTTCTTTGTTCGTTGACAAAACGAGAAGCAAAGGACGACCATCAATATGACCATTAGACTGGTGTCTTTAATTTGACCCTCTTGGGAGAAACAGGGAGTGTTTTGCTGTGTACTTTCTGCGGACGGTAGATGACAGATTTAACCAAATTTACCGTGTATTGGAGAAAGGAGGGCTACAGCCTGCGAGCAAGAATTCTGGTTTGGTATTTCACGTTTTATGCGGAAACTCCAAACCAGATTGTATGCTCGCTAGGATTGCCAGCAATGTGATTATTCAACACTCTTGGAAAAGAATAGAGTGTTTTCGCTGTAGAAACCCGTAGTCCTTCTAATGACGGTAGATGTCCTTTGATGGCAACCAAATTTCTAAATTTTGATTATTGTTCTTATATCTCAACTTATGCTGTGTTTACACTCAAGCGTTTACCAAGGTAAACATTAACTTACTAAACCCTGGTACATTTGTACAGTGTTTATACTGGCTCAAATAACTAAGGTAAATCTGTCATCAATCACAATCTTATCGAATTGGCGGCAAATTCTAAATCCACGCATAAAATGCTCGCGTTTAAAAGAGAAGCTGTGGCTCTTGTAGTCCTCGCGTTCTATTTTCTTGTTCTTGATCAGCAAACCCAGGAATCGAGATTGCAGCAGCTCTTACTTTTGCAGCACCTAAAGAGGTCGAGACGAAAGCGATTAATTCTGCTACAAATTGCCCTTCGCAAGACAAGGCGCGTTAGACGTGCGTGGTCGTGGCCGAGAAACCAATTCTGGTTCGAAGCTCTATTAAACGGAAATTTTGTTGAAGAATGGTGGAAGGAGAACTTTAGAATATCAAGATGTACGTTCGAATACATTGTCCGATTGGTTGGTCCGGATTTGGCAAAGAAGGACACTAGATTACGCGAATGCATACCGGTAAACAAGCGAGTGGCTGTGGCGTTGTGGCGATTGGCGACTGGAGACACATACAGATCAACGGGCCTGCAATTTGGTATTGGAAGATGCACGGCAATGCTTTTAAAAGCTGATTTTTGTAAGGCCATTACCAAAAGAGCCCCTCAATTTATAAAATTTCCAGAAACTGAAGAGGAGCTTACCCGAAACATTCGCTTATTCGCACAGAAGTCTCCATTTCCACAAGTGGTAGGCGCAATTGACGGAAGCCATATCCCTTTAAAAACAGTACCCGTGAACGAACGAATAGAATACTTCAATCGCAAGCAGGACTATTCTATTGTAGTCCAAGGTGTTGCCGATGCGTCCTTTAAATTTCTCGATGTAAGTACAGGCTTTCCTGGCAGCGCCACTGGAAAAAAACGATAAATTTACATGCACTGTAAATTTTTCTTTTTTTATGTAAATAACATGTAAATCAGCTGGAGAATACTTCATTTTACAGCTAAAATGCCTTTTTACAGGATCTCAGGAGATACTGTAAAGAAGCTGTAAATATTACGAATAGAGTATGTAAAAAGTAAGAGAGATCCTGTAAATGTTTAAGAGACTGCAGCCAAGATCGTGTAAAAAGGATGTAAAAATTTACCTCTAACCTGTAAATAACTTGTAAATATTGGACGAGACTGCCTTTGACCTTAAAAATAGGTTGTAAATATGGCCACGACTCTGTAAAAACTCTGTTAATCTCCCATACGGACCATGTAAAAACCCTGTAAATCCAAAAAGGGGGCCTGGCTTGACTATGTAAAAACCTTGTAAATCCAAAAAGGGAGCCCGATTTTGCTCTGTAAAAACCCTGTAAATCCAAAAAGGGGGCCTGCTTTTACTCTGTAAAAACCCTGGAAATCCAAACTGGTCACCTGGCTTGACTCTGTAAAAGCCCTGTAAATCCAAAAAGGGGGCCTGATTTTACTCTGTAAAAGCCTTGTAAATCCAAAAAGGGGCCTGATTTTACTCTGTAAAAACCCTGTAAATCCAAAAAGGGGGCCTGGCTTGACTATGTAAAAACCCTGTAAATCCAAAAAGGGGGCCTGATTTTGCTCTGTAAAAACCCTGTAAATCCAAAAAGGGAGCCTGCTTTTACTCTGTAAAAACCCTGGAAATCCAAACTGGTCGCCTGGCATGACTCTGTAAAAGCCCTGTAAATCCAAAAAGGGGGCCTGATTTTACTCTGTAAGAGCCTTGTAAATCCAAAAAGGGGGCCTGATTTTACGCTGTAAAAGCCCTGTAAATCCAAAAGGGGGTCCTGGCTTGACTCTGTAAAAACCCTGTAAATCCAAAAAGGGGGCCTAGCTTGACTCTGTAAAAACCCTGTAAATCAATAAAGGGGGCCTGGGTTTACTTTGTAAAACCCTGTAAATCGAAATAGGGGGCCTGACTTGATTATGTGAATCAAAGAAAGGGGCCTGGGCTTGTCACTGTTAAAAGCCTGTAAATCTAAAAGGGGGAACGTTTAAATCTAGAAAAAAAAGAGGAATTTCAACCCACAAGTCACAAGAAGCATTTGATAGCAGTAATTGATCAAACACCATTTTCATGACTGCTTTTAATTGCTATAAAAAGAATTTCCATCACCATGAATGACAATAATCAATAGAACAACAGAAGCAATGCTGCAATTATAAATATACATGTAATCTATTTGCTAAAACTTATTTAAGCTTTGCTTTAATTATAAGATTTTGTTTAAAATGCCTGTATAAAAATAATTTCATCATCATGAATGGCAATAACCAATAGAACATCAAAAGCAATGCTGCAATAATAAATACAATTCATTTGCTAAAACTTATTTATGCTTTGCCTTTAAATTGCAAGATTTTGTTCAAAATGTCTGTATAAAAATTCTCCATCAGCATGAATGACAATAATTAGTAGCACATCAAAAGCGACGCTGCAATAATAATAAATACAATTCATTTGCTAAAACCTTTTTATAATTTGCTTTTAATTACAAGGTTTTGTTTAAAATCTGTCTGTATAAAATTTTTTTCATCACCGTGAATGGCAGTTAAGTAATGGACAATGTCTAGTGTACGTCCAACCAATTCCGGATGCATGCAGATAGTTGGAATAGCACGAAGCAAATCATTTTTACTAGAATTTTTTTCATATGGAATGCAAAGGCGTTTGCATTCGGCTTTCAGTTCTTTGGATGAGACACTGGAAATTGTCTTCGCTTGGAAATAATGGAGGGAAACCATTATTGCTTTATCTCTGGCAACCTACAGGTAGAGCAAATATATTTTATTAGGGCTTGTGACAACTTCTATTGTATAGGATTATGCCTGCAAAATACACATGTATGGTTATTAGATTTCTCCCTTTTGATTCAGATTTTTTTGGGTTTACCTTGGTGTAAAAACCTGTGAAGTTTTTCTTTGTTTTGTAGCTATTGTTAGGGTTAGGATCTATTGTGTTGACTCCTTTGTACTCTTTGTCTTACGCCACTGGCGAGTTTTACAGGTTTTACACCGAGGATGAGCCATTTTTTTCCAAAATTATTTATTTCCAATATGATAATAAAAACACTTATGGGAGAGATTTCTTTTTTACACTACACTGTATCAACATGTAAGATATAAAAAAAAGTTGCATTTCAACCCCATAATTAAATGAAGTACCCAAAACATCAGAATAAATGTCCCTGAAATCAGCTGTCAGTGTACTTACATGTACAAAACCCATCTTTAACATCTCCAACTCATTCTCCTTTATATTCTTTGCCTGTTTTTGTTCATACTCTGAATTTTCTTCATGCATGAAAAAGAAATAGATAATATCACTGTTGTTTATAATAAGCAAAAGGTTTAAAAAAGTTTACTTCAGTGCTTGGCTGCCACTAGGGCCTGTTTCCCAGAAATCTTAGTGGCACAGGTCAAGACAAATTAGCCCTTCTGATGTCCTCTAGTCTAACATGAAAACAATCTATTATCAGAAGCCCAGATCTTTTAGAATTAGACCAAAAGTGGGCAAAATAATTTATAGCCAGCGATTCACGAGATAACGCCCGCTGGAGTCCCGGCAGTCACTGGGTCTTGTTGAAAGGACTGCCATAGATTTTAACTTTTGGTCCCAGAAATAGAGCAAGGATCATTCCACTTTTTTCACTGTGACAAGGATCAAATTCTAGCCCCCCACAGAGTAGGCATGACCAAACCTCATCCTGACACACGTAATTGAATATTCAAACTCTCTATTGGTATAGACATTGCCTCATAAACTTTGGATAGAAAATTTGTTTCTTGCATGAAAGTAGATGTACAAGCAGTGTCGTGTAAAAATGAGTTGCATAGACATTTGGGAAGATCATGGGTCACATGTCATTAAAATCAAAATGGCAACTGGAAAATCATGGAGCATCTGTAGCAATCTTAAACTCGTGAACAGCTTTTTTGTTCCTCACAGCTGAGGTAATCTTTTTTGTTTTTAAATTTAATGGTTGGCCATTACCCATTTTCAATAGGCCCCAGAGTGTTGAATCAAAGAGAAATAACATCAAATTCTCACTCCAAAAGATGTTAAGCCAACACACTTTCGGAATTTGAGTAAAAGAGAAATGATTTCTCCACCGCAGTGGCACTCTAAGCCATCCTTGCACCAGAAAAAAGTATATTAAAGGGGGAAAACCCTGGGAGTAGGGTTACCATAACTCCTTGAAAACAGGGCCTTACAACGAACATTTAAGTGGGTTTCAAACTTCACCTGGTTGCGTTAAGCGAACAAAATATACTAACCATGTAACTTGAACTTCAAGCTATGACACTGGACTCTCGCGCATTCACAGAAATGGATGTTTCCTAAGTTTACGCCTGTAGCAACCACGGAAAACGACTTAGCACAAGTATAAGCAGATGATTTTACCTTGTCAACTTGTAAGGACTTTGCATTTGTTGAAGAACTCATCGTTTTCAAACCCAACGAACAACGTACGAAATTCCGCCAAAATGTCGGAAAGGTTACCAAGCTTTGAGCGACCGCATTGTTGAGGACAGCGGCTTCCACCCTACCACGTGAAGGACACTCGAGGACACGGCGAAGTGACGGCGAAGTAAGATTCGTTTTAATTTGGTTCTTTTGTAGGTTAAGATTTAGTTTATAAGATTGTAGAGGTAGGTTTGCTTACTTTGGAATTGCTGTCTATCTTTAAATAAAATAAGCTGTTTTAAAGGTCTAAATTAAAAGATATAAGTCAAGAAGACTCGTCTACCGAAAATGAGAACATCGAGAATCGTAAAATCGATGAGCAGCAGAAGGTCTCGCTGGATGCCGCGAATTCGTATGGATTTTACAGAAAAGCGGAAGACGTTGAAGTACGGTTTTATCGTATGGTAAATGCGCATATAGCGAGCGAAATGATATAAACACAGAGCAATTAAGAAAAAAAAAGAAAATAATAATTTAAAAAAATCAGCCTACACCTGGAGTCGATCGCTGTACACTTGAACGGCAGAGGTCCGCAGTACCACTGAGCTATGTCAACATCAAAAAATACACATCTTTATTAGTATCAACTATAAAACCTCGTACAACTCAGCGGGCTCGAGTCTATACGATTTTCTGTTGGTTAATTTCCTCGTACTCTAAACATGAAAACCAGCCAAAATATTCCCAAAACCAACACTTTGATTCGATTTAATGGTTTTTACAGTGTCAAGCCAGGCCCCCCTTTTTCGATTTACAGGTTTTTACAGAGTCAAGCCAGGCCCCCTTTTTCGATTTACAGGATTTTTACAAAGTCAAGTCAGGCCCCCTTTTTCGATTTACAGGGTTTTTACAGGGTCAAGCGAGTACTGCTTTTCAGCGATTGTAAACACTTTTTTACATGTTATTTACACAATCTTGCAAGAAATATTTACAGGTTCTTTACAAAAAAAATGCTGTAAATATATGTTATATATTTTACAGTATATTTACATGTTTCTCAATTAATGACTGCAAAAACGGACCTTGTAAATAATTTTTACAGTAAATTTCTACGCTGGGGTATGACTGTAAATTTCATGTAAATCAGTTTTACAAGTACCAATCTTGTAAATTAAAATTTACAAACCATGTAAACTAACGTTTACATAGTGTAAATCCGATTTACATGTATTGTAATTTTTTCAATTTTTCCAGTGATGATGCCCGCATCCTCCGATTGAGCAAACTGCACAGCGAGGTCGGTCAAGGTAACTGGCTAAACGGGCCATCTAAACAAATTGGGGCTTGTGAAGTCGGACCTTTGCTTGTTGGGGACTCAGCTTATCCCTTATCAAAGTGGTTAATGAAACCTTTCAAGCAAACTCGTACATTAACCGAGAGTCAGTTGCAGTACAATTGTGCCCTCAGTCAAGCGCGGGTTGTTATAGAACAAGCCTACGGAATTTTGAAAGGTCGCTGGAGGTGTCTCTATAAAGCAATGGAGGAAAAGATAAGTAGCGTCCCCCTCACTATCTTGGCTTGTTGTGTCCTGCACAACATCTGTATTATTGTGGGAGACCCAAGCACTATAGACCCAGTTGAGGACGACTATGAGGATGAAGATTCTTTCAATGGGGATATGCAGTTTGGCGCTTCGGACATTAGAGATAATATAATGCAGTATCTATCATAGCCCAAACAAAACATTAAATAAAGACTACTTTTTAATTACCACTTTCAAAAGTACAGCTTCTTGCTAGGCTAAAACTTTGTTCCGTTTTTCAATATCCACTTTTTTGTAAATATGTATTTATTATAATCTTACTGTTACTGTTACGTTTTCAATGTAGAAATTGAGAATCTTATTTTTGCTAAATCATGTACCTAATTAATTGTAGTCTCTTTCGTTTTTTATATCTTGTATCACGAGAGGAACAGTCTTCCCTAAAATTAATTAACAATTTGTCTGGCTGATATTCCATTATTTAAATTCGTGCTTATCAATTGGGGCTTCTCTTTCCCTCGTTTTCTTGAAAAATGAAAGGAGACTCTGCTCGCAGGGAAATAACTGATTTCATTTAAACTATAATTCCTTCCATAAAAAATCCATATAGATATAAACAACAAATTAGAAACGTCCAGATTGTCACTTAATGATGATTATAATGATCACCGTCAACGAACAGAAACGATTGAAATGCAAGGAAAAAACGAATAAAAGACTCTAGTTATTTATTCTTTGCTTTTGGTGACATCCTTAAGAATATTTCCTAACATCGCCAATGCATCCATTGAAAATTTTTGCTGTTGTTGTCCGCTTACCCTTTCTGCTTCAGCCATCCTCTCCATGAAGGCCTCATCCTTTTCTTGTGCCCTTTCAAGGAACGAAAGGACTGCGCTTTGTTCCTCTGCGCCAGCCCCACCTTTGGTCTTCTTTCTAGAATTCTTTTTCGCCGATTTCGCCGATTCTACCGCGCGACTGTTTGGATTGGGTGTGCTCGTGCTCGAGCCCTTCCTTTTTCCGCTTTTGTTCTTGAAAAACAGTGATTTCGCGAAAGCCATATCTACGTCCTCTTCTTCAGAGCCATCAACGCCAGAAGTGCCAGGCGTATTCCTCTCCTTTTGGGCGCGAGCAGCCGCCAACATCTCCTCATCTAAGGCCTCCTTTTCCAGCAAATCTTGATCAATTTCCGGGGAACTGTCAACGTGTTGTGAGCTGCTTTCCAGTACGTGCTTGGGATTAACAGCTTCCCGGTTGCCTAAAATGTCATCCATATCGTGAAAATGTCTTGGTATGAGCTCAGCTCCACTCCTGGTTTCCTTTTCTTCGTCTTCTTCGTCTCCTCCCTTTCCATATCCAGTGGTCCTTAGTTTATCTTTCACGGTCTTGTACTTTTTGGTGAGGTTCGCCATTTTATTTTTGCACTGCTGGGCAGATTTCTCGCATTCGACGTTCTCTCGTCTGCACCTTTCTTGCAGTTGCCTGGCGATAGACTGCCACTCCGGGGAATTGAACGACCGGTAGCGAAGTTTATCCTCGTTCTCGCCGAACAGTTCAATTAAAATCTTTTCTTCGGTGTCAGTCCATCGATTTGTTTTCCTTTGCGCTCCGTTTTCAGCGTTTCCTTGACTCGATGTAGGCGTATCCGAATACTGCGAAGCCTGAACCGCATGGGCAGGCGAATGGGTGAATGGTGCCATCATCTGCATCGAGGACATCATTGGCGGAACATAGTATTGCTGTGGCATGAACTGTTGATTGTACGGGGAGGGTTGTAACCCTGGTTGTCTTGCATAGGAAAATGGCGACAACGTGGAATATGCATCTTCCCTGGCGAAACAATTGATAGAAAATAAATACAGGCGCGAGGATGAACAATCACCACAAGAAAGAAATATTTATATGCACAAATTAGCTATACAACGGTGTTAACTTTACCTTTCGGGTTGGTCGCATTCGTAAGGATTGGTGTTTTTGTTTTTTGCCATACCTTCTTCGTAGACCGAAACCAGACGTGGAAACTTGGTCGAAAAACGTGATCGAATGAGCCTGACGCAATCCCGACACCACAGGATGTGAAATTCTATGCGACCGCAAGCGGATGTATCTGTCATCCAAACCTTGGTTACCGACCTTAACCATGCCTGCTCGCAGAGTAGACCGAACTTTTACCTTAGTTAACTTTCTATTGTCTTGAGCGGTGTTTACTACGGTATCAGTTGGCGTTTACACACGCAAAATATTAACCTAGGTAAGTAAACTCTAATAGAGTGTGTGCGGGTGACGTCATCAAATTCTCAAATCCAAAACTAAAGAGCCACTAAATGTTTTATCCTCATCAGGCTTAAGAGGTTCCAAATTTAGCTCTGTTTACAACCTTTCTGCTCAATAACATCCTTCGTTTGGAAACCATAACATTTTGAATTTCGAAGTTATGGCGGTGCGTAACATAATGCGAAGCTCGCTTTTGTCGAAAAATATACACTTATCTCGTGATTTTCGTCCATTTTAGGAGTTTAAGTATCAGGAAAAGTGTTTTTGTAAATATTTTTTGGTTCGGTTTAGATAATCAGTTGACTAGAGAGTCAAAGTAAGTTCCAGATGTTTACACTATTTACTGGCCGCCATGTTGGAGGAGTAAAGAGGTCCTCCAACATGGCGGCTCCATACTACACTCTGTAATTTTGTGCGGAACATTTCGACGAATATCTCAGCTTTGGGACAACGCACATAGCTTAAACTTGGAGAACTGTCTTCTTTATTTATCGTCTACAATATCACAATTTTTTGACTTTGTCCGTTGCATAGTTTTTATTTTATTTTTTATTGCGTGACAGCCGCACACACTCTATACCTCGGTAGCACGCTCAAGTCTAAACACGGCATTAATGTAGTGCAGTTTAAGTAAAGTATTGTAATTTAGTAGTTTGTTGTAAGAATTAGTTTTTCTGTAGGTAGTTTATTGTATGTTATGTACAGTGATAAGTGTACTCTAAGTACTACATGCATACATTAAATAGCTTATTCTATGTAATGTAGAGTAAGTAGTATTGTCAGTAACGCACTGTAGGTATGTTTGTTGTAATTATTATATTGCAAGTAGTTTATTGTACTTATGTATTGCAAGTGGGTTTTTTCAAATCATTAAAAAAGCACATTACAACAAAAAATCACCCAGAATTGGAGGAAGGAGAACTATAGCTGGCGAGCAGGAATTTTGGTTTGGAATTTCACGTTTTATGCGAGAATCTCTTAACCAGATACCCTGGTCGCTAGGGTCACCGGCAATGTGATCATTAGACTTACGTTTTTCGACACTGTTTGAATAAATAGAATGTTTTCGATGTAGACTTTCTACTGACAGTAGATGTCCTTTGATTCAACCAGCGCCATATTTGGTATTGTTATTTAGTCAGGTAGCGTGACACATTGTGCATGCTGTCGCTCCGCTTCGTATGCACGCTGTTATTTAGTTAGTCTCATTGTCACACGGTTCGCGCATAATTAGCTTGCTACCTTTATTACCGTTTTGGCCCACTTCGTTTGCTCCGTATTAGCATCTTGTCTTCAGTTAGTAAACGTGATCTCTTTTGCTCGGAGTTTTGGCTTAACTTACTGGCGCAGATCAGCCCTTATTCATTTATTGGACGGAGGGCTATATATATAATCTGCGAGAAGGACTTCTGGTTTGGAATCTCATATTTTATACACGAAGCTCCAAACCAGAGTCTGCCTAGCTGGATCTTACCATTGTATCACCACTACAGTAAAATCATTTGACACACGTGGTCAACGCACACATGAGAAAAACAAAAGGGCGTTTTTGCAATGAACTTCAGTTTTACTAATGCAGCTGACAAATTCAACCGGATTTCATCGTTCGTTGATGAAGGGAGAACTAAAGCCTACGAGCAAGTGATTTGGATTGGAGTTCCACATTTAATGCGAGAAGCTCCAAGCCAGATTATCTGCTCGCTAGGACGACTATCAATGTGACCATTAGACCGTTTATCATTCGAGGCTGGTGGGATGATTAACCTTAGCGTCTTTCTTGTGCACTACTCTACTTATGGCAGATAACAAGTTCATCTGGATTCATCATAAATTAGATGAAAGAGGGCTATAGCCTGTAAGCAGGAACTCTGGTTTGGAATTTCACGTTTCATGCAAGAAACTCCAAACCAGAGTGTCTGCTTAGCAGGTCCTCAGCGGTAATGTGACCATTATACTTACACCATTTGACAAACCTGGTCAAAAAAAACACCAGAAAAAAGGAAAGGTGTTTTTGCGGTGTACTTTCCTACAGGTGGTAGCTGACAAATGACACTGGATTTCTTTGTTCGTTGACAAAAAGAGAAGCAAAGCCTGCAAGCAAGCGATTTGGTTTGGAATTCCACATTCAATGCGAGATGTTCCAAACAACATTGTCTGCTTGCTATGATAGGACGACCAGCAATATGCCCATTAGACTGGTGTCTTTAATTTGACCCTCTTGGGAAAAACAGGGAGTGGTTTTGCTGTGTACTTTCTACGGACGGTAGATGACAGATTTAACCAAATTTACCGTGTATTGGAGAAAGGGGGGCTACAGCCTGCGAGCAAGAATTCTGGTTTGGCATTTCACGTTTTATGCGGAAACTCCAAGCCAGATTGTATGCTCGCTAGGATTGCCAGCAATGTGATTATTCAACACTCTTGGAAAGAAGAGAGTGTTTTCGCTGTAGAAACCCGTAGTCCTTCTAATGACGGTACATGTAGATGTCCTCCGATGGCAACCAAATTTCTAAATTTTGATTATTTTTCTTATATCTCAGTTTAAGTAAAGTAATGTAATTTAGTAGTTTGTTGTAAGAGTTAGTTTTTCCTCTAATGGAAACAAAATTCCTTTTAAATTAAGTAAAGTATTGTAATTTAGTAGTTTGTTGTAAGAATTAGTTTTTCTGTAAGTAGTTTATCGTAGGTTTATCGTAGGTTTTGTACAATGATTAGTGTACTCTAAGTAGACTTACGTTTTTCGACACTGTTGGAATAAGTAGATTTTGATGTAGACGTTCTACTGACAGTTGATGTCCTTTGATTCAACCAGATCAACCATTTATTGTCAGCCCTCCTTCATTTCTTGGACGGAGGGCTATATATATAGCCTGTGAGAAGGATTTCGGGCTTGGAATCTCAAACTTCATACACGAAACTCCAAACCAGAGTCTGCCTAGCAGAAACTTAACATTGTATCGCCGCTACAGTAACAGCATTTGACACACGTGGTCAACGCACACATGAGAAAAACAAAAGGGTGTTTTTGCATTTAGCTTCCGTTTTACTAATGGAAGCTGACAAATTCAACCGGATTTCATCGTTCGTTGATGAAGGGAGAACTAAAGCCTACGAGCAAGTGATTTGGATTGGAGTTCCACATTTAATGCGAGAAGCTCCAAGCCAGGTTATCTGCTCGCTAGGACGACTATCAATGTGACCATTAGACCGTTTATCATTCGAGGCTGGTGGGAAGAATAGCCGTAGCGTCTTTGTTGTGTACTTTTTACTTATGGTAGATGACAAGTTTACCTGGATTCATAGAGGAAGGAGCGCTATAGCCTGCAAGCAGGAACTCTGGTTTGGAATTTCACGTTTTATGCGAGAAAATCCTAGCCAGAGAGTCTACTTAGCAGGACCTCAACATGATTCGACCGTTAAACTTAACGAAAGGTCTTTTTGTGGTGTGCATTTTGTGCTGGTGACAGCTGACATATTGAACTGGACTTCATTGTCGTGTAAAAGGAGAACCAAAGCCTACGAGCAAGTGATTTGGTTTGGATTGGGGAAAACTGAAGGTTGTTTCTTCTTTTTACTAACCTACTAAAATTGTTAATTAGTGATACGGGATATTTAAGCCAAAAATTTAACGGAATGTGGGATATTTAGTCGCTTCCCTCCACCACCTCCCCTCTCCCCGCCCTCTTCACAGTTGGGCTTCGAGAGTGTTCGCTTGGAAGACCACCAATGCGATCGTTAGGTCTATTTCGGCAATTTTTTTTTTTTTATTGATACACATACACCCATGTACAATATAATGCAAAAGGTTACAATTTTAACAGTTGCATAATTAATACAACCACAAGAAATAGTAGATAAAAATAAGAGAGAGATTTAACAACAATAATAGTGATTTAACGAGAGCAGACCAAGACAGGAGCATCATTACATGTTAATTTAAATTTAAATTTTCTAGCCTGTATTTGGAGGAGACTTTGCTGACAAAATCAGTGATCAGAAGAGAATTATTGTGTAACTTATTTGTATAGATGAAATAGCGAGCATAAAGCAAGGTGTAGTTAATTTTTTCAGAAGTTCTTTATTGGCAGGATTAGAAAAAATCCCAAATAAAAGTTCTTGATTTGTTGGTTTAAAAGAACACTGATTACAGTTGTTGAACCATTGCACCACTTTTGACAAGAAATCTTTAGTAAACGAGCAGTCTAAAAAGGTATGTTCTATCGAGTCCTGTTCTCCACAATAGAGGCATTCACTGTCATCTTTGATGCCAAATCTACAGAGCTCTCTTTTAGTTACAACAATTCGATGGAGAAATTTGAACTGAAATTCCCTTAGCTTATTTTCTCTGGAAACCTGTTTAATCGATATAAAATATTGTAAGTATTTATCACTTGATAATGGACTTACAATGACTTCGAAACGTCCAAGGCAAAGTTATTTGTATAACATTTTTTACAACACCCAGTATGCAAATTATGCTTTCCATCTATTTAAACTCTAGCACTTGTAAAATATTTTTCCCATTGTTTTGCACATATTGGCATAGATTCGGCAAATATGCAAACTGTTTCGACACAGTCCTTGGGAAATAGAGAGGTTCCTTTTGTAGTTAACTCCCTGAAATGCGCTAGATCAAAAACTTACCCGGAATCATCATACGTTTGTTGAAGGCTTGAAGGAAGGGCATCTGGATACTCGTGGGAAAGACAAGGTTAGCAGCACAACAGACACATTACGATATATTAAAATTCAACCTAAAACAATAGACCTCATTACGAGGCTCTTGCAAATTCTCTACTTGCACAATCCCATAATACACCTCTTTTATCCAACAAAAATTTGCATAGGCATTCTTTTCGATTCCTTTTGGGACACCTTCATGTCCCATGAGCTTGCAAACAATGATTATGCAAAATTTTGGGGGTAAAAGAGATGTATTATGGGATTTGTGCAAGTAGAGAATAACTAAAGAGTTTGTGGCGTTTATTCCTCAGAGCCTCGTGCTGAGGTCTATTGTGTTAGGCTGAATTTTAATATATCGAAATAGCTAGCGCCAACGAAAGGTGCATCATGTTAAAGAGCAGAGAGGGCAACTCTTATCCTTGAATGATATCGAAACCACTATTTCCGTAGCTAAGCACCAAATATGAGACGGTCTGTCTATAAAGAAGGAATCGGTTTTCACGTGACGTCATCACGGAGTTGGACGTATGTTGCACTGCTGCATCGTACGTTTATTTGTCTCAACTAATTCTCAACTAATTCATTTCACAAATTTATACCAATATGGGTGAAGTCACGAGTCTTAGAAAAGAAACGATGAACTAAAGAAACAGCTCCAGGAAATTCAAAAAGATTGTTAACTGTTAAAGGGATACTCCACACCTCAGAACAACATTTAAAGATAGTTTATAACCCCAATAAGAGGTATTGCACAGATATAAGTGGTCAATCTTCGTATTTTTTGTGTAAATGAGGAACATTTCTTGACTTCCTGTTCGACCTCTGGATCGCAGGTCAAAACCGGAAGTGACGTAGAAAGGAGAACTCGCAAAACCTCTTCAATATTATTTTACACTGAGGAAAACCGGCTGTGCTACGAGAAAGCAGTCTTCGTGTCGCGTGTAGCACGAAAATATAGTGCAGGCATCACGCTTAAAATACCATATAAAACCTACTTTCTCTCTGAGTAATTTTAGCGTTAAATTTTTCACGTAATGACTAGTTTATTTTTAACAACATTAGAGCTATAAGGTGCGAAAATCTCTAAAATTGCAGCTATGTTATCTACTGAGGAAACCTCAAAGATTCTTTGTACCAATAATCATGTGTAAAAGTTTGCTTTCGTATATCAAGAAGTTAATTCAAGCAATTAAGTGTAAGAGGGCTTTTTAAACAGCAGTTGAGTTGTGTCCATATTCTGTGTGCATTTATACCAGCTCACGTAAACAGTCATACGCGACCGCAACCCCGCCGTGCATAACACTCTTCTCAGGGCAACCACGTAATATAATGCCACATTGCTGTATAGCTGGTGGTTGTTCGAACACTCGCAAAGATGGAGTAAGCCTGCACAAATGGCCTGAAGATGCCCACTTCGCTAGGCTATGGACTAATGCTGTGAAGAATACCCGTTCTGATGTTTTTAACCAGTTGACTAGCCGACTTTGCAGCGCTCACTTCACTGAGGATTCCTTTGAAGAACAGTCGGTGATAGCAAAATCTCTGGGATTGAAGATGAAAAATATTTTGAAGCCCAATGCTATTCCTACAATTTTTAAAAATGGTCCTCCACAAGCAAAGAAGCTAAAACGACATGACAAAAACGTATCTCAAGAAGCTGGCTCCGGACCATCAAAACAAGCACAGAGGCCGCCTCGAGGAGCTTATAGAAAACGAGAAGCTGCTAGGGTATGTTAAGGAGGAAATTAAAGCTTATGTTAATCAATTGAAAGTGAGGAAAACAGGTTCAGAAAATTAGAATAATACTTACTTGTGTTCTGCTATTTCAAGATCCTCGCGGAACATGAGAGGGAGGAGTTGCAGTCAACTTCCGGTGAAAATAGCGAGCAGTTAACTATAAATGCAGAGGAAACCTTGCCTGCAGTTGTAGAGGTCGCTACCCAAACCCAGAATACGGGGAAAAACGTTGCTGTACAGTTTCGAAGCAGCCGCACTGCTAAAGGCAAGTTTGGATTCTCTACTCAGAGATGCGTAATAATAGTAACGCGAAACTGCCATCATGATAATTTCCCCTGCATATCATCCAGTCAGAGGAAAAACAACTCTGTGCCAAAATATCTTTTCAGGTTGTCAAACGTCCATCGCTCGAAAAAGTCAAGAAATTCAATGCACTCTTCTCAAGGAATTTTTCACGACTTCCACCCCAGTCCAGAGTGACGAGGAGTTGTCAGACAATGATGACGTAATGGTGCAAGACGATGACCCTTCATATGTCCCTGACCCCGAAGAGATTGGTGTAGATGCCAATGATGATGATATTGGTTTTGACGACTTTGATGATTGCTTATACGAGTAAGTTATGCGAACCATCTGTCACAACCCCCTAACATTATGCACCCAATGCACTGTACCCAAACAAAAATGTTTCAAGAGAAAAAGCCTACTAAAAATTCACTATATTATTCACAGGGAATCTCCCAAAAATGCACCTCCCCACCAAGAACACCTGTTCCTAGTGGCAGATTCGTCACTTCTTGGACTCTTTCGATTTTGTCCTGTTTGCCGGTCGGAATGTGAAAGGAAGGTTGATTCAAGACTTGGTACAAAAATAACAGTGACGCAAAAATGTTTCTCCTGTACGTTTTTTACAAGTTGGGATTCTCAGCCCTCAGTTGGAGACATTCCTGTTGGGAACATCATGCTGTCTTCCTCTATCCTCTTTGGTGGTGGAAGCCCAACAAAGGTGCTAAGGATACTGAAACATATGAATGTTCCAACCATATGTTACTCTACGTTTATGAATCACCAAAAGAAGTATCTCCATACTGCTGTACAGAGGACATACCAACAGCAACAGTCCACTCTGCTGAACAACATCAAAACTGAAGGGAGGGAATTGATTGTGGGAGGTGATGGCCGCTGTGACAGCCCTGGTCATTCGGCTAAGTATGGAACCTACTCCCTTATGGATGCTGAGCAAAATAAAATCCTAGTTTCCCAATTGGTACAGGTTTGTACTAGAGTAAATTGCAAATGGGTTCTTGTCTTTTTGTGCTAAGGAGAACTGCATTTTGATTAACACTTACCTTTAGAGCAACGAAGTGAAAAACTCAGGAGCTATGGGAAAAGAGGGGCTTGCAAGATCACTAACATTCTTAACTGGAGAGGGATTGTCCATAAACACCTTAATAACAGACAGGCATGTACAAATAAGAAAATACATGAGGGAGGGATGGCCTGGAGTTAAGCACAGGTTGGATGGTTGGCATGTTGGAAAAGGTGAATATTTGCAAGAACGATAATTTGGATTGTTATTATCTGGCACAATTTTCGGCAACTAACAATTGTAATTTTGTTAAGGAACTGGTAAGAAGATTGATGCCCTTGCTAAAAAAAAGGATTGTTCTGTGGTTCAGAAATGGAAGAAGAGCATTGTCAACCACATGTTCTGGTGTGCCTCGTCAACAGATGATGATGACCGTGACCTCAAGGAGGCAAAATGGCTGTCCATAACAAATCACCTCATGAACAGGCATTCTGGACATGAAAACCCACTGTTTCCCAAGTGCGCTCATGGGAGGTTGCATGGGAGAGAAAGGAAGAAAAATGGCTCAAGCCAGGTACATAATAAACCCTAAAAGTCTCAATATCAACATTAATGTCTCATTAATAGCCCCCATATATAAATGCATCTTCAGGGGAATGCTTGGCATACAGTTATTTCATATGTATAATGATCTTTCATAGTGCTAGGAGGGATTACATGCTTATCACTAAAAGGGAAATAATTTATTTTTGCAGGTACACCACCCTATGAAAATCTCACAGAGCTGCTGACGAAGGGGTCGCTCTTGAAAGATATAAGGCAAATTTCTGGACATGCCACATCTTCTCTGGAGGCCTTCCATTCTGTCTACAACCACTTTGCTGCCAAAATGATGGCCTTTTCATACCATGGAATGACAAGCAGGTATGAATCCTTAAACACATGATTCTCATTATCATAACATCATAATGCACACTACAGTAACCTTGGTTACAAATGTGAGAATTTCAGGTTGCAAAAACAAAAGAAAACACTCTGAATTTATGTCACATTGAATGGAACACAAAACAAAACCAAAAATATCGTTGTTTTTTTTTTAATAGATTGCAGATTGCAATCCTGCATTTCAATGAAAACAGTGACCGAGAGCAGGCGACATTGCAAGATGGCAGTGAACGGTTTAACATTGCTTTCCCAAAGTACAAAAAAGGAGAGTATACAGTAAAGAAGATTTTAGTGAAATGTACATATGGTGAGTTAAGAATGAAAAAAATCTAGAAAATTGACATTTAAAACTTCTTCATTTACATATTTATATTACATGTGCATGGTTATACCTCACATACAGTTTAATTTTTCTTGCAGAGTATGTTGCTGACCTGAAAGAGAGTATTGTACAAATTCTCCAAGGCATTGAAAGTCCAGTTTTAGAGAGAGCTGATGACCCCCGATCACTCTCATCAAATTATGGCCGCCCTGACAAACAGGCTGCAGTCAATGCATTAAAATCAAGATTCAGGAAGTGACTTTCTTCACAAGGATCCTCCTCATCCTAAAAATCTTTATTGCAATATAGTGATAAGCGTATAAAGATGCTGAATTTTAAGCTCAGTTATTCAATGTGAATGGTGAACTGATCAACATGGCATGAGCATGGAACTCATGGAGAGTAAGGTCATTTAACTGAGTTCTTATGTGACAGGCGTCCTGCATACTGCAAGGATCAGCACTGCCAAAGTCATCACGAATAATGATAAGTAAATAGAGATGGTAAATTAAATAATGACGACTTTGATCAAGTCGCCTTTCCTTGACAAACATTGCTAAACAGCCATACAAATTGTGGAAGCTAGTCATAGTCAAAATTAATTTCATTAGGATTATATTCCACCGATCAGATAAATTAAATGGAAGGAGTCGATCAGTCTTCAAAATCACAAAGAACAGATTAGATAAATAAGTGACTCAAATTCAGTGACACAGACAAAGGAAAATCGAAAATACACTTTAAATGAGGATTTTATGTTATGTTCACAATCTAAATATGTTACTCAAAGTACGTATATATATAACTTACCGTACGTCAAGTTATGGTAGATGCAATGGAAATTATTTCGTCAAATATAATCTCAAGGAAGTCCTAATAGACTAGTAAAACAGGCTCAATTTAAATAATTCAAAAGTATTACAACTATTACTCGTCTGGAAAGTGAAATCCTTCAAATATGAAGTCTTCTTCGCGCCCTGGAGGCGGGAAGTGTGCTCGTATGCAACACACGGCACATGATAGCAGAACCACTCGAACTTCCTTTCCCAAAAGACCCCAGCACCACCTCGCCAGCTGCCTGTAGGCTATGTGTCTATTTTGTTTGTGAGATGGCCCTTCGTAAGAATCTTGGTATTGTTGCTTATACTGGTACCATGCCGTCTGCAGAACCCAGCGATTCAAACAAACGGCATGGAAGCCTGGATGCTGTGTTATGCAAACGGGGGGTTCGGCCAGTCCTTCTGCCTCGACAGCCTCATTGTTTTTGGCCACGCCACAGTCAATTTCGGCACAACAAACGCACTCCACAACTCGATTTAGTCTCTGGCAACTTCCACACTCACACCTAGAATTTCCAATCGAGATTTTACTTTTGACTTATGCATTTGAACGAAACCATATGAACACAAAAACACATTCCAGCCGAGAAACATTTCACACATCGATATTGTGGATGTCTGCACACGAAAATACAGGTAAAACAATTCCATCTCCTAGACTATGACAAGAAACCTTTGTTGTCATGTTGACCTCATTTATTCGCTTAAGAAATCAAGTTACAACTGAAATTACGGCTTGTAAAGGGAACGCACCACAGGTTGTTAGTAAAACGCGTAACGGGTAACGGCGTAACGAGAAACCGCGTAACGGGATTTTTTCCTTTTTTTTTTTTTTGCTGTTGTTTCTGAATTTGTTTGTTCGTTTGCCTTTTTTATTCTTTCTTAGTTTTTCTCAGTGAAAAAAAATGTGAACATATTATTATTCGTGTTTGGCGAGGATTTTCCCGCCCTTTGGCCAATTTACCGCATTTTCGGAGCCACTTTTTTCCGCGGGCGCACTTTCTCACGCTTCCAGGATCAGGATGGAGGAGAATGATGACGGTAAGTTTTCGACTTTCATTTTCAGTCACCTTAGTTTCCTCTCTTTCTGCTTGATCTTTTCAGTTGCAATTTGTTTAGTGTAGTTGCAGGTTTCGGTAATTCTGAGTAATTTCTGAACCGGCGCGCTATTTTTAAGTTATAACAACTTGCGTTTACGATTTTCTGCAGAGGTTATTTTCCTTGGGGAGAGAAGGCTTTCTGATAAGTGAAAGTTTAATAACCTTACTTAATGTCATGGTATATTACATTTTTTATTAAATATGTAGGTCATCTTTAACGCCTATTAATAGTGGTCTCTGTAGTATTTTTTAATGTAGATTAGAAGGTTTCACGGTCGCCGACGTCATCTTGGTTGTGGGGCAAACACGGCAAAATTTTTATTTTTTTTCACTGAGAAAAACTAAGAAAGAATAAAAAAGGCAAACGAACAAACAAATTCAGAAACAACAGCAAAAACGCGGTTTCTCGTTACGCCGTTACGCCGTTACCCGTTACGCCGTTACGCGTTTTACTAACAACCCGCGCCACAAGAAGTAAATTAATCGCTTACCAGTCTGTATTTTGCAGTCGTTCGAATTGTTCATCATTGGACTCATTTGTGGAGTCCGTGTCTGAGCTAGCCTCGCTGTCGTAAGGTTCAAAGAGGTACGGCTGCGTTCCTTGACAGTCTTCCCATGTTGTGGCTTCTGTAGAATTTTCTTGAGACGACACAGAAGAAGAACTACACGAATCCCCCGATTCCATGTTAAATAACTCTGAGATAATAGTTCTCCTTTCTACGTCATTGATCACGTGGCTAAGAATCGTCAGTTTCACTTCCGGTCCTCGACTTGGGCGAAATTTCGCTCTTCTAGCGCAATTTTCAGCCGTTAAATTTTTTTTTCTCCCGTTTTTTTGTCTCTCATACGTTTTTATACTGCATATGCTACATTTTGAACAAAAGTCGAAATATGGTGTGGAGTATCCCTTTAAGAAGAAAGTAACGGCGCCATCTAGAAAGCAACATGGCGCGGAGATGCTAAGCTTGTTATCGCTCAGCCGGATGACAAACCAAATCAGAACGATATTCAATTCTTGAAGAAAATATATTGAGTAAATTGGAAGAAATGTAGTCTAAAATCGGTGAGATAGCCCAGAATACTGATCGTATTTCGAAAGCCATCGACGATATTCAAGCTTATAGCTATCAATACAACCTTAAAATTGTTGGTGTCCCCCAAGCAGAGACCACCGAGAAAGCGACTGACACTGTTGAGTTATGTCTTAAAATTTTTGCGGGCATTGGAGTAGAAGTCTCGCCATTGGACATCGATGTGGCTCATCGAGTTCCAGCAAGAAGCCAAGATGGCCGCCGAAGAGGCAACCTGCCCATCATATGTAAATTTACCCGTCGTATGGTTCGCAACGAAGTGCTTTCCAAGAGGAGAAATTGTAATCTTTTATTACCAGCGACCTTTGGCCTCAACTCAGAAAATGAATTAAGGATTTCAATCTTCAGTCATCTCACGCCAAGACTGCAAGATATATTTTATCAGGCTAAATCGGTAAAGGAGCATGACAATTACAAGTACTGCTGGGCCAAAAACACAGCGATTTATTTGAGGAAGTCTGACAACTCAAGAGCTATCAAGATCACATCATTGCAAGATATCGAAGCGTTGCGGCACTCAAGAGACGATGCATCTAGCCACGTCAATACCACTCGATGAAAACAACCCATGATAAATATCTCAACGGGTAAAGTTGAAGTATTCAATGTTTATACTGTTTATTACCATTCCTTAGCGCTTCTATATCTAAGCTGATCCAGACATCAAATGACCACAAATAGTCTTAACAAATGCGAAACATTATCTAGTAAAAGTCTCTTGAAGGAATTGCCTTATTTTAATTTTACTGGTAGTCTTGTCATGTTACACGGTCAGTTTAATAATGGTATCCAGACATCTAAAGCAACTCGTAATCAGCTCAATAAGTTAACTAGTTTGTACGATTTAAGTCTGTTTAACCTTAACTCTAATTTAGATGTAAACATCAATCCTCTTGTGAATTTGTCTAATCTCCAAATCCGTAGCCGATATTTCTCTCCTCACAGTTTTGTGCAAACGACTTCAAAAATTTCCCAAAACGCGCTTTCGTCAAGTTTTTCCGTTTTTCATAATAATGTTATTAGCCTAAAAGGAAATCTAGAGAGCCTTCAAACACATCTCCTAGAAGAACTTGAATTTCATTTTGATGTACTTGGAATTTCGGAAACCAAAATTACCAATTCAAATGTAGATATCTTTACACCATCAATTCCAGGGTATAACTTTGAATATGTCCCAACACCTCTGGCTTCGGGAGGTGTTGCTCTATTTATTGATGAAAAACATAACTACAGAGTTCTGGAAAAAACGTCTACTGAAGCATTTCAAGCCTTATGGATAGAAATTTCTCTTGTAAAGAAAAATAATGTAATTTGCGCTATCATTTACAGACAGCATAACTCTCCCGAACGCTTCCAGCAGTACTTTGATGAATCTATAGAAAAATATACGGCTTCAGATAAAGAAATTTGCATCCTCGGTGACTTCAACATAGACCTTTTGAAGGCACAAAACTCGAATTATAGCCAGGATTTCTTAGTGTCTCTTCAAAGTTGTTATCTCATTCCGACAGTTGATAAGCCGACACGAGTAAGAAGTACATCAGCAACGTTGATTGATAATATATTTGTCAATAATCCGGAAATGGTGCTAGTTAGTGGGAACATCATTTCTGATAATAGTGACCACTTTTCACAATTTTGCATCTTGACTTCAGCTGTTAATCAAATAAAAGGCGAAAGCAGGAAAGTGCGAGATTTTTCAAAATTTTCCTCAGACTCTTTCACCGCTGACATATCCCAAGTTGATTGGAAGGAAATTGTCGAGAGAGACAATGTCAATGTTGATAGAACATTCTCATTCTTTTACAACAAATTTAACAAAATACTCAATAAACACGCACCCTTTAAAACTTTATCTAAAAGAAGATTAAAGCAATTATCCAAACCGTAGATAACTAAAGACAACAACAACAACCTTTATTTACACTATTCTGGACAAGCAAAAAAGGAGGAAAGGAAAAAAAACAAAGTACAGAAAACATAATAATGGAGATGTATAGTATATAGATACAAATTTGTGAATTAGTGTGCAGCAGCCAAAGTAGCAAAGCTTTCGAGTTGGCTGCTGCTTACTTACAGATAACGAAAGGAAAGAAGGAAACAAATAAAAATTATTAACTAAACTACTTCACAGATTTTAAGAAAATAGCATGGAAATATTATTTACAGAAAAGTCAGAAAACAAGAACAGATATGATTACAAAGTGAAACTTAGTTGGAAATTGTGAACTATGACTGACATTTGAGAAGATGACTTTTATAGCGCTTTTTAAAGCCATTAATAGAGAGCCGTTTCAAGTTTGTCGGTACCGTTTCCCATAATTTAGATGCAGCATATACAAAGGTAAATTTGCCAGTGTTGGTCCTTACTTTTGGTCGATGAAAATTACCTTTGGAGATATATCTGGTGTTATACTTGTGCAAGCTAGAGACTATTGTGAGGGAATCATGAAGCAGTGAAGGAATATAAGAGGACTTGTTAAATATCTTATGTGCGAGTGTGCATGTACTCAGTTTAACAATGTTATCAAATTTAAGAATATCAAGAAGTTTATAAAAAACTTGAGATGACTCTCTACTATCAGCAAAGAACATACAACGAATGCATTTATTTTGAAGAGAACATAACTTGTTTAAATTTGATTGATAAGTATTTCCCCACACTACAACTGCATAGCTTAAATAAGGGTATATCAGTGTATCATAAAGTTGTTTGAGAACATGTATGCTCACATAGTGTCTTAATTTATACAGGATCCCAATATTTTTAGATACCTTATTTTTAACATGGGTAATCTGATCTTTCCAATTCAAGTGTTGGTCTATATAGACCCCGAGGTACTTAATACAAGCCTTCTGCTCAAAATTTAAGATATTTATAAGAGTAACTTTTTTACGTGATGAGGTTATTAACATGAAGTTAGTTTTTTCATGTTAACAGATAATTTATTAATGGAACAATAATTAAGAACTTTAGTCATTTCACAGTTCATAACTGATTCAATATCATTTATGTCATCTGAAGTATAGAAGATATTGGCATCATCGGCAAAGAGGCGAAAAGACAATTTGTTAGATGAAGGGATTCGTACTGCAATTAAAATAAAAAACAACTTATATATGAGCGGCAATCATGCTCGATATAAATACTACCGTAACGAAATCTGCAAATTAACGCGAATTAGTAAAAAGCTCTATTATCATGAATTATTTAATAACAATCTGAACAACTTGAAAAAGACATGGGAAGGAATTAATGGATTATTAAGTCGTAAAAAGAAAACCTACATGACAATTAATAACCTAAAACAACTTCATACCAACATTACTACTAACTCAAAATCGCGTATTCCCAACATTTTGAATGAGCACATCACAAGCGTTGGTCCCAGCCTAGCTAATAAGCTCCCCCCTTTTGAGAAACATTTTACAGAATATCTAGACAAAAAGAAGTCACCCGTTACTTCATTTTTCTTTACGCCAATAAGCCCCAAAGAAATTAAATTGGAAATTCTCTCTATGCCTCAAAACAAATCATACGGTTTTTACTCGTTCCCTGTCAGCGTACTTAAATATACAAATGAAATTTTAAGTGAAGTTCTATCAAATATTTTCAACAAGTCTATTGAACTCGGTACGTTCCCCTCTAAACTCAAAATGGCAAAAGTTATACCAATTTTTAAATCTGACGATGAGACGGATCCTAATAACTACAGGCCAATTTCATTATTATCCTGTTTCAACAGAATTTTTGAAAAGCTTGTCTTTAAAAGACTGAAATCTTTTATTGATGAAAGAAAAATTATATGTTCTTCACAATATGGCTTCAGACAAGGTCACTCAACGGAACATACAATTCTTGATATTGTTAATGCCATCCAATCAAATATGGATGCAGGTAAGTTCTCTTGTGGTGTCTTTGTTGACTTAAAAAAAGCTTTCGATACCGTTGATCATAGTATTTTGCTCCAAAAATCAGCTCATTATGGATTTCGGGGGTTAATTAATGATTGGTTTAGATCTTATTTACAAGAGAGAGCACAAGTGACGATGGTCGGAAATAGATCGTCTAATAAGTCACTCATTACTTGTGGAGTTCCTCAAGGTTCAGTATTGGGACCTTTGCTCTTTCTCTTGTATGTCAACGATATTTATTGCAGCTCAACGAAATTGAAATTCTATTTATTTGCTGATGACACAAATGTTCTTCATAGCCACAAAGACCTTAAATTTCTTGACAAAGAAATGAATGTTGAACTAAATAATGTGTACCAGTGGTTAGTATCAAACAAACCCTTAATCTCATAAAAACAAATTTTGTAATTTTTCGCCCCTATCAGAAACCGCTTCCCTTTCTTCCTACAATATACATTAACGATCACATAACAAATTCATTAACTCACCTGGAAAGTAAAGATCATGGGAAATATCTCGGTGTTCATATCGATTATAAACTATCATGGAAAAACCATATTGACTCTATAACAATAAAACTTAGCAAAACTATCGGACTACTGTCAAAGATACGGCATTTCCCTTGTTCCCTTGTTGTTCCTTATTTACGATACGGCCTAATTGCTTGGGGTCAAACTGGCTTCGCTGACAGGTGTGATCACGCCATTCCTTTGTTTCTTCGTGCACAGACTCTACCTATTCACTTTTTGTATTATAAATTGCTAGCTGAAACAATGCATGATGTGAGCAATGATGTTATCCCTTCACAGTTAAAAGATTTGTTCATCCCTACAGTAAAAATTCATTCATATAATACGCGATATTCAGTTTCCGACAACTTTTATATTAAAAAATCAAACCTTGAAGTTAAACGGAAATCCTTTTCAGTAATTGGCGCAAAACTGTGGAATGAGATACCAAAAAAGCTCCGAACACTACCAAAACTCATCTTTAAAAGGAAAATTCGTATGATCTTGTTTAATATATTAGAATCTGAAGACTCCTACGAAGACTTAGAATCCATCATCTCAAAAGTTAGAAAATACTCTTAATAGCTATTAGCTTTGTTTCGTCTATCTTATGTTATTCATTTTTGTCTAGCTTATCTTATCCTCCTCTCATAACACATTGCGCAGTCAACCTCAATTAATTACCTAGCTGTTTCCGTAGACTTAACCTGTTCTGGTATTTACTAATTTTTATTCATATGTAGTTTAAAGTGTGTACTTCCTGGCTCGCCTCGATTAGCACTCAGTGCTATCTGCGGAGCCAGGGGATTAACGATTATTTACCTATAAACGAATAAAAGATCGTTGTTGTTGTTGGAAGCTGTCATTTTTCCTTTTGGACTCACCACTTTCAGACTGAACCTGGTTCCTCGGTCGTTGGTGGAAGGAGAACCAAATCTTGCGACCTGGAGATTTGGTTTGGGTTGCATATAATGCGAAAAGTGCTGACTTCCAAACCAGATTGTCAGAACGACAAGCAACGTGACCGCTAGACATCGATCTGTTATTCAATACACGTTTTCTCTACTAAAGATTGATGACAATTTCAACCGGAATTACCATTTATTGGAGGATGGAGGGCTAAGGCCTGGCAGTAGGAATTCTGGTTTGGAATTTCAAGTATTATGAGAGAAACTCGACGCCTGATAGCCTGCTTAGCAGGAATACAACAGGATGTGACCATTACACTGCAATCATTTGACTCACGTGGTCAACACGCACATAAAAAAAACTAAGGGTGTTTCTTCGGTGTATAATTTTTACAATAGTAATACCTAACAAATTCAACCGGATTTCATCGTTCGTTGATTAGAGGAGAACCAAAGCCGGCGAGCAAGGGATTTGGTTTGGCCGGATTCTTGACGCAAGAACTTCCAAACCACATTGTCTGCTCGCTAGTATAGGACGACCATCAATGCGACCATTAGACTTATGTCGTTCAATCAACTCGGAAAGAATATGGAGTGTTTTTGCTGTGTACTTCCTCCTGACGGTAGACGACGGAATTAACCAGATTCACCGTGTATTAGAAAAAGCAGGGCTACATCCTGTGAGCAGGAATTTTGGTTTGAAATTCTACGTTTCATGCGAAAATCTCATAGAGTCTGCCCTTTAGGAGGACCATCAACATAATGTTACCGTTGCACTTATGGATCATTTCGCACACGTGGTCAGCACAAACATGAGAATGTTGTTTCTGCGGTGTATTTTTTTTTTCAAGTAATAGTGACAAATTCAGTCGGATGTCATCGTTTAAACCAAATTCACCTGCGAGGAAAGAATTCTGGTTGGAATTTGACGTTTCATGCGAGAAACTCTATTGTCTGCTCGCTATGATCACCAGCATTGTGATGATTATGGAATAAGGTTATTTGAGATAGAATGAGTGTTTCTACTGACCGTAGATGCCCTCTGATTCAAGCACATTCACCGTGTATTGGAGGATTAAGGGCTATTTAACAATTGGTTCATGATTTAGCGTGCGCTATTGAGTTATGGAGCACGCGGGAAGTTTGGAGAGCACGAAAGAAGCGTAAGCGTAAGCAACTCTAGCTTCTTGACTCTACAAACTTCCCACGTATGAACCAATTGTTTTATAACATAGCCGGTGGAATTGAGCATCAAATCCGACGCGAGAAACGGACAGCAAAGCGAATCGTGACGGCGCTGATGCCGAGTCTCCTTTTCCGTTGTTTTTCTCTTTTTCTGCCTCATTTAAGGTAATTCCTTAGTATTGCATTGCG
>CAXHUQ010000633.1:5000-35000 GCA_964020085.1 Micromussa lordhowensis | reverse complement strand
TCGTGTGCCACTTTTTTGTTCTTACCACATTTTGACGTCATCTGTGATCTATTACTGAACAGACTCACGGCAACATGGAATCTATTTGTTAATTTGAGCACGCTTACGTTTACTGAACAGTTTGATTGCGCCGTTCTTCTAACTACGTTCACAGGCCCGTAGCCAGGATTTTTTACGGGTGGGTGCGATCAGTTGATTATACGGACCAACGAGCGCCTGAGGCGCTCTTTACTAGGGGGGTCCTGGGGCATGCCCCCCCGGGAAATTTTGAAAATTAAGTTGTCTGAGACTGCATTTCGTGCGTTTTGAAGGTCAGTATGATAGCAATATAGGTCGCTAAAAGCGAACCTAAAAACGTGGATATTTGTCAAATTTTGAACTTCAAAATTGATTTTTTTTTGGCAAAGAGAATGCTTTACGTATGTATTTTACAATGTAGAGAATAACAATGCCAATGTCACTATTTAAAAATAACAAAAATAGAAATAAAGTTGTAAATCCGTATTGTTCACTCAGCTGGCTGCTGATCATCACGATCTTTCAGAAGTGTGCCAAGCTCAAGCCTCCTTGGGTGCATCTTTGCAACCAGATTAACTACTCCGTCCCGGGCTACTGATCAAACATGGAATCTGTTTTGGTATATTTATTTAATTTTTACTACGCAATCAGTGAATTAGAACAGAACAAACAGAACAACACTATTATTTTTTTTTTTACTATTTATTTTTTTAACAAAAAAGTGGACCTCAGCAGTCTGCGGGGGGGGGGGGGGGGTGCGGGCGCACCCATCGCACCCCCCCTCCCTACGGGCCTGTTATAAAGCTTTGTGAACAGGAATTCTGGTTTGCAATCTTACGTTTCGTGCGCGAACCTCCGAGCCAGAGAGTCTGCTTAGGAGAACCAAAACATGATGTTAACGTTACTGTTACTCATTATTTGACAAACGTGGTCAACATAACATCAGAAAGGAAAGGATGTTTTTGCAGTGTACTTTTTAACTGGTGGTAGCTGACAAGTTCACCTGAATTTCATCGTTCATTGACGAAATGAGAACCACAGCCTGCGAGTAGGTGATTTGGTTTGCAGTTTCACATTTAATGCAAGAAGTTCCAAGCCAGATTATCTGCTCGATAGAATGACCATCAATGTGGCCATTAGAGCGTGTATTTTTTGAGGCTGGTGGGATAAATAGCCGGAGTGTCTTTCTTGTGTCCTAGTCTTACGAGTTCATCTGGATTCATCATTAGCACCTTGCTGGTGACCAACGCTTGTAATGGCTCAAACAGGAAGCGGGCAGGAACGTGACTCTGCTTGTTCACTCTGATACTTGCCGAAATTAACGGAAGCTTATAGTGATTCAATTATCTTTCAGAAGAAAGCTCTTTTTCAGGCTCCTAGATAAAAAAGTCCAGTCCTTGAATTTCACTGAGTCGATTTAGGATGATAATGTTGCATGCGAACATTATTGAATTGTTGGTTAAATCCTAAAATACTGATATTGCCCACTTTGTTATTTGATCTTTGTCTTCTTTTATACAAGGCAAGTCATAATATTTACTCATTTCGCCAAGCGCGAAGGAAAGAGTTATTTCGGGGGGCTACTCTCTTACAGGATTTACATTCAACAATTTTAATATTATTGTTCATAATATAATATCCCAGCATATTGAATCTTTGCTTCAATGGTAAAAAGTTGCCGAAAATCCAACCCTTTCTGGTATGAAGATCATTTACACTTATTTTATTTTGAATAAACCTTTTCTCTGGTGACACGGATCACAACAGAAACATGTGAATATTTTTATACAGAAATTATATTATTCCTTCTAAATAAGTAAAATAAACCACCATCTACAGAGAGTGCGTAACGTTTTCTGACAGATGAAACAGTGTAAATGCATATGCGGAAAATATATTGTACGATAAATAATGTTCCCAGGTGAGTTTTTCCGGCTTCTTATTAAAGCATTAGAAAAAGTCGTTTTGGATTGGTTTGGTTGGCAATCTTTTTCAACAGTCCTGAAACCTTAGTTGAAACGGTTAAAAGAGCATCTGTGTGATATAGCTCACGCGTGGCAAAGACCATTCCCATGACAGTTACCGCGTTTCAACCGAAAACGGTTGGAAAATTAATTTACTGAGAAACGCCGACCGTATCAACCCAAACCGATTACGGTTGAAACGGTTTACCTTAAAAGTACACGACCCAAGACAGCGAATACAACTTGACTTTTAATTAGCTATAGCTCTGTCGTAAGGCATAATTTTGCCTCTAGCGTAAAGCATAATAAGAAGCCTGAAAAACCCACGCGGGAATATTTTTTATCGTTAAATATTTTTTCTCATATTTATTCACACTGTGGCATCTGTTAGAAAACTATAAGCAGTACCAATAAATGGTAGTCTATTACATTTATTCAGAAAGAATTATTCTTTTTTTTTGTATTAAAACCTTTATTCCTTTTGTGCTCAGTATCATCAGACAAAACGTCAATTCAAAACAATAAGTGTAAATGATCTTCACATCAGAAAGGGTTGAAATTTTGGCAACCTTTTACCATTGATATGGAAAGACCTAACATGTGGCTCCTTTCAAAAGTTTCAATTTGCTGTGATATTGTGGATATTACAACTCTAAAATTGTTGAATTCAAATGCAAGAAAACATCAACAGCCCAAAATAGCTATTTCCATCGCGATGGGCAGGCGTGCCATAATCAACAGTCACGTAAACGTTTGATTTGATTTGAGGTCCATTTCTATCTTATGAGGGTCCTTATCCACTCACAATATGGTAAATGTTCGAAAGCGGGAAGAAATCACGCTGCAACACTGAATAAGACAAAATTCACATAATGTAGACAGCCAGGCGATAAATCATTAAGACGAGGTGGTTACTGAAATACCTAATGGTTTTTTCTATTTCGTTTTGCGCTCAGCGCGCTCTCAGGCATAAGACCTTGTTAATCTGCTTTTCAGCACGACGACCGAACATGTTTGATCAAAGACTGTTTTCTTCTCTTCTATCTATAAAATATTTGAGTTAGGTATAGATACCACTAGGTACTCAATTTACAAGATACTCAATTTTTTAGTAGCATATTTTGTATTTCTATGAATAAAATATGTGAAAAAACCTTCAAAGGAAAACCTTGTAATGGGAAAAAAAATCACCAAAAGAAAATCTGGGATCACTACGAGAATTCCGTACGGCCAAACCATTCAGAACTGAGGGAAAAATGTCAAGAACACTCTAGACATACTGCTGCCAATATTTTCTATCTCGGTCTTGCCTGAAACATTTGCTTGTCATGTTAAAAGACATTATAGTTATTACTACTCAGTAGTAGCACGACAGCTAGAACAATTTGCATTATAATTTCTAATGCCCTACAGTGAACACCAAGGTCGTGTTCTATTTATAGTTGGTTGGGATTTTTCGTGCTCTATTGAGGAAAAGCAGTTGGTTTGGTTGATCAACATTTTCAACCGGCTTCAAACCAAGTTGAAACAGTTGAAAAAGCATTTGCGTGATTATGTCAGGTGATTGTAGCTCACGTAAGGACTATTCCCAGGAGTTAACGTTGCCGAGTGTGTTTCATTGAGAAACGTCAACCGTATCAACCCAATTAAACCGGATTCGGTTGAAACGGCTTACCTTAAAAGAACACGACCCAAAAATTCTGTAGCAATAAGATAAACTTGACATACTCAAGCACAATGCGGCCAGGTGAAAAACTATTAAGACGTGGAAAATTACCTAAAGGTTTCCTCAGTTTTTTTGCGCTCAAAACGCTCTCGTGATATATTGAGCTGCTTGATTGCTGAGTTACTACCTTCCTGGTTTATAGTTTCTTTTAGACCTCTAATATCCTACCACTCTTTTATATTGTCCCTTATGCATGTCGTTTTAATTTTCTGTTGATTAAAAACCTTGTTAACCTATATGGATAGCCTGCCTTGATGTGGCAGTGATGGTCCAAATTATGATTTTAGCACGAGGACCGAACGTGTTTGGTAAAATAATGTTTTCCTTCTTCTTAATCTATTTAACAAGTAGATTACGAGCTCGACATTAGACTTGGTGTATATTTTGTGGAGAATATTCCAATACTAATTATGTTTTTAGCAGCATATTTTATGTTGCTAGAGTAGAACATGTAAAACAAAACCTTCAAAGCAAAACCTTGTAATGAAAAATTACTCGCCAAAAGAAAATCTGGCATATGTTCGGAACACTGATCCAGAACTGACTGCAAAATATCAAGAACGCCTTAGACTTACTGTTGTCACATTTAATTGAGGACATTTCTTCACCATATTTTTTTATGCTTGACATTTTCTAGTCCTACGGTTATGAAGGAAAGACAGGCAAAGCAAAACATAGATTTCCATCACCTTGCTCGTTACTAACACTTGTGATGGCTCAATGGTTAAGCACACTTAAAATACTCGGAATATATTACCCAATTTGTTGTTTGATCTTTGTCTAATTTTATACAAGGCATGTCATAACACTTACTCATTTCGGAAACCTTAAAATAACTGAGATTTTGCAATAAACAGATAATTTTGACTTTCTTTTTATCCCTTAAAACACAAGCTATTATATCCGTTATCACTTGAAAATGGCCAGTGACAATCAATTCACGCAGCGCGGTTAGATTAGAGAAAGAGTCACCGAATAAAATATGCATCAGAATTTTCTTGATTCCGAGAAAATCACGAAAACAGTTGAACAATTTGCATGGTAATTCGTTTCTGTTTTGCTTCTGGCAATAGACATAATCAAAATCCACAAAACGCTCAGTGGTGGGCGATATTCTTTTTTTTTTTAGAGTATGAAGTTCTTCCGATAGGCATTTACACTTTATTGTCTGTTAGAGAAAGGCAAACGTAGATCATTGTCAACTTCATTTTTTCCGATATAATATAATTGTAAAGCTTTTCAACGAAGAGGTCTCCAGGAAACCATTTCAGTGCTTATTTATTACAAAATTGGCAGTTATGGTGGGCGGTTTTGTAAAAGTTGCGTCAGCCAAATAGCGGGCCAATCATTGCATGGCACGATTTCACAGTCTGTAATAAATATCTGTGTTCCAGCCAAGCTATTCATTCGTTAAAGAGCTGCGAAACAAGGTGAGTGAACAGAACACTTCACGATGTCGTTTTTCACTCTGCTCAAGTGATGATGTGTCCTTTAGGCTGGTTTTCACTAGCGCATAAGCATAAGCATAAGCCGACATACGCAGACGCAGTAAGATGTTGATAATTAGCGCCTTTTGTTTGAAATTTTCCTAACAAAAAGCCCTAATTATCAACATCGTACTGCGTCTGCGTATGTCGGCTTATGCTTATGCGCTAGTGAAAACCAGCCTTTAGTGTTTATTACAGAGATACAAGTTCCTATCTTTCAAAAAATTGGAGTGAAGCCAGAAAGGTAAAGATTTCCTCATTTTCATATCGTTTAGAAAAAGCCAGATATAACGAGCCCTTCTATAGTTTCCTGGCCATAAGATAAAGAACCTGCCTCTTGATTATCGCAATTCATTGCGTCAGTCATATTTTAGAGCTCCAAGGAAAACGCGCAATGATTTGTAAAAACTGTGTTTCTAGAACGCGATAGAAACACATGTACAGGAATTGTCGAGGTCACGTTCGTTGTATATCGAATCACAGAAGCAATCGTGAAAGTTGACAGAACGAGTTTCAGTTGAAAGACTTTCGGCGGGTCCCGAGGTTAATCAATCGTGTCCCACTTTATTTAATGGCTTACCTTACCTTGTAACCGTCACTTCACTTGTTGCTAAATTAGCAACACAGCCAATGCTTTCTCCTTGTTTGCGCACTATGGCTGACTTATTTAACATGGATGCTTTTTTCCTTTCCTGTTTACAGCTATTCTGATCTTTAAAGGATGTCAGCCATCAAAACTATTTGCTTCTTTCTTTTGCTGACCGCGGTGATGCTGGAGGCAACTCCAAAAGGTTTTTCGATAAATTTTCATTTATTAAGAAAAACTTAAAGCATTAAGTTTGTAAACAAACGTGATCAGTAGGTGATTTGACCAAACAATATTAGCTCAACAATCATGTGAAGTGAACAACCAAGAGTATTCCACGTAAAACATGAAAAGAAAACACGTCTTGTTTATTTGACTTGTTGTTTTATCGTTGCTGTTTTTCGCTGTTTTAAACTTCATAATAGCTTATCGTGATCCTTTAGGTTGTAAGATCTCGCAGTAGTCTTGTCTCATGATCGTCTTTTTCATCAGTAAAGTAGTTACGTCGATCTCTCGTCACTGCATGTGTTGAATTTTTTTTTTCGGGGCGAAGGGGGCGGGGGGGGGGGGGGTGGGGGAGAGAGTCGCTGTCTCGCCAATCAGCTGAGTTCTTTGCAGTCCCGACAACGGAACATGTCACGAAAATTCATTTTTCTATTCAAATTGGATCATTTCTCCAGCTCGCAAACGTTTTCACGAATTATTTTTTTAATAAACCTGGAATTTTTCATGTTCCTTTTATAACAGGAGAAGCCCGCGTTATGAAGGAGCGCCAGCCAACATGCTCTGAGATCCATGGGACCTGTGTGCCAGGGGGGGATTGTTACGGCGAGGAAGACTATGGATTTTCTTGCGGTTCCCCATACGAGATATGCTGCCTTTATTTTTAAGGTAGATTTTAAAATTATATATGGGTTTTCATTTTTCTGAGGTTTCATTTTAAGAAAAGAAAAGCAATCGCAACAACATCAAGCTGCAAAACATAATTTTCTTCTGGCTAACATGCTCGAATTACCTCCCGCTTCCATTTCATTAAGTTTCATTCTTGATTAATTCTGGAAGAAGAACGAAGGTGTCAGGGAAAAATTGGATAAGAATCCGATATTTTAAGTTACTTTAATGAAGTTTAACGAAATTGCCAGAACTAAAATAACTCTGAGATATACATAAAATAGCATTTATATCAATAGGTACCTGGAATAAATCTTCCCTTGTATTATAAAGGAAAAACCGATTGATAAGTAGTAGCGTTCTAAAAACAAATGGAGATATAATTTTCATTTCTTGCGAAGTATGTAAGACTGAATTGATTATTTCTCTCGTCACTTTTCTATTAGAAATCGAATGATGCACAAATGATTTTTTTTTTTAATTCAAGTAATTCATTACGTCAGTCATGCTTGGTTTAATATTATTAACGGGTGCCCTATCAGTGTATTTTCTCGAGTTCTGCAAATATCATATATAAGGCTTACAACCGGGAGGTGAACAAATCTTTAATCACGAAACAGCTGTTATTTTACATATTTGACGTAAAAATATGTTACATTATCATTCGATATATTCTTCCTTCCTTTTTTTCGGCCGGGAGCCTACCAAGTGACCTTCAGATAAGGGTCCACAAATAATGGTCTGGTCATGCGTAGTTATCGTCTAAATGTGTTTTGCTGCAAGCAATATGCTACTCATGTGTAATTTTAGCCACGCTCTCGGAAGAAATTGGCAGATCACTTCCCTGAGCTGCCCAAGGGTGATTACAATAGAGATAACGTTTTCTATACACAATGTATTAACACCTTCTTTTTATATTTTCAGCGGCAGCAGCCAGCTCCCCACAATAAAGTAGAAAATACCATGATGGGAAAGACGTTTTACGGATGAGAGCTCTCTTAGTTAGTTGTGGGCACAGGGTGGATAAGCTATTTATTACACCATATGTAATTTTGCGATCATGATTTAAATAAAGTGTGGGGAAATAATGTTTTGTCGTACGTGTTCTCTTTGTTCTCTTCAGTCTTTTCAAGAAAAGTGCTGGTTTCATGAGATAATCCCTGCGCTTAGGCCTAGGGCAAACGTCGAATCTAAGTCGAATTGAATTCGTCGAACCTATTTATTTTGAAATAGGCGCATGAATGGTGCGACGTTTGCTGCAATTAAATTCGACTCAAATTGATTGGTTCGACTCTAGCATAGGTTCGACTTGCCAAGTCGGATAATGCGACAGTGGTTCGGCGTTTCAGCAAACGTCGCTCTAGACTCGTGCTGAACTCAATTCATAAATCATGTAAATTACAAGATAATTGATTTAAATGTGATGGACTGGGCAAATGTCATAAAAATACATACTCCCCCTATCTGTCAAACGCTATTTTTCCCCCTGGCGAGCATGCGCTGTACAACGAGAATTTCGAAACCAAGAATGGCGAACTATAGAAAGTCATAATAGGGAGTTTAAGGTGGCTCAATAGGGTTATGCAAGATCACGAAGCGCGCGCCAGTGACATCAACCGAAAGTTAATTATTCTCGTTATCTTTGCTATTTTCCAAAACAAAGCTACTGAAACAACAAACAAGGGTCAAAATTTGCTGTACAATAGTCAGCTCTGAAATCAAGGCTTTTAGTCTCAAATTAAAACTACATAAACATCGTTAATTTTCGACGATTTTTTGGCTTTGGTTTCAATTTTCTTCAATTTTCTTTGGTAAAATTTCCCGATATTCTTCGATCGGGTAGAGTCTGACAGGAAGAAACTTTCAAAAGAAAAAAGTAGGGGTTGTCTAGCTAGTTTTTTCGTTTTTTGCATTTTTGTGTTTTTTTTTTGGCTGAGTGTAAACCTTGTCTTACAATTTTTTCTGATAAATGGACAGCAAGGAAAGCTAAAAAGGTTTCACATCTCTATCAAATTTTAAGAAATTTCACCAAACCAAATTCGAGAAATCTGAGGAGAAACTTTCTATTTTTTCGTCTCAATAACAATTACGTCATCAGAATAGGAACTCGCCAAGATCGCTATCTGGCCATGCGCGAACTTTCGAACCACGCGGTTTTGTCGAGAAAGAATGTGTGAACGTGGGTAGTCACTTATCTTTAAAGGTTTTATACAAAATGCTTTTGATCTGAAAGTCAATTGAGGACATACCATAATTCATTATGTCGCAGAGTCTTTGGAAATCTCTTCGAAGTGTTTCAAAATTGCGGATACTATTCTTGTCGTGTTTGTGACCCTTGGGAGCGTTGAGCGAGTCGACAGACCATCAACAGACCAAGTAATACGCATTAAGTTCACTAGAAGTTGTTTTCGTTTTACACGCATTTCACTTAAGTTCTTAACTCAAGTTCGGGGGCGTTATGCCCTTATAGTACGGGGCGTTATGTCTTATAGGGGGCGTTATGTCTTGTAGTTAGAGGGCGTCATATCGGGGGCGTTATATCTTGGGGGTGTCATGACCGGTTCCCCCCGCATGACCTGGGTTGTACAGCTTTCCTCGAAAGGACAGGAGTCTCTGATGACGGTTGTCAAGATATTTCAGGTCTTCGGCGGCATCCTTCACAGAGATTACAGAACGTCTGTTGACCAGCATTTCATCAGACAAAGCCAGCTTAGACGAAAACAAGATTCTTCGAAGAGCGATTACGTCCTCTAGGGCGTCGTGGGCGTCAAAGGTTGTTTGAAATAAATGTTCGTAAACAGAACTCTGGCCAGGCTTTGGATATTGACCTACGGCGTTTTGGAGGGAAGAGTGCTTGCTTTTGATAAGTGACTTCAACAGTGTCAGATTGTCTGCAAACCGGATGGAACTGATGGAACTGAGCTCCGCGATAAAATCTTCGCCACCATTTCGAAGAAGTATAGGAATATCAAATGTCGCGGCGTTGTGTCAAGCCAAGATTGTGCAAACGGGCTTTGTGGATGTGTAGTCAAGGACCTTTCCAGTTGAAAGGCCCATGGCTGCAGCATGTCCGGTCTTGGAGTTGAAACCTCGCCACCGTTTCTGCTTGATAATGTGAATTGTCCACCATAAAGAGATTCGGAAGCTGACGTTTCGAGCGTTAGCCCTTCGTCGGAGCGAATCAAGGAATTGTGGCTTGTGTGTGGTTTATATACAGAAATATGGAGCTACGCTATTGGTTGGTGCCTGGCAACGTGAAAAACAACAGAATGAATTAGTTGAATGAAAAGCGTTCGTTGATACCGTGAGGATTAAGGCCGGGGTACACATGAAAGCCGTATTTTGGCTGGGTATTATGTTCTTTATGCAAATATCTTGTTTACGTTTCAAGCAATCAAGAATCTCTCTGCTCATCTCACATATCTATGTTTTGGGTTGTTTTGGAAATTAGTAGTGTAGGAAATGGGGGAACTAGGACATTTCTGGATTTTACGCATCTCAGCGTAGTTAGTGTAAAAATCTGAGTCTAAAATATATGATATAATACACTGAAACAGCGTGGTTATGCGTAGGTAGTGTAAGTAGCGTAGATATCGTAAAAATTAGACATACTATTTTACGCACAAAAATGCCTGAAATGCGTAGGATAGTGTAGGATATAGTAAAATTTAGATTGTTCTCACGATGCGTAATTTTTTAAGACTTGATAAATTTCCAACCAGCGTTCTCACCACCTAGATGTTCACAGATTTTTTTCCAAATTTTATCATGTTCATAGAGTTTTAAACGATCTTTATACAATTTTAGCTTTGGTAAAAATTCATTATATCCAAGTATTTGACAAAATTTATAAATGATATATGAATAGGAAAAGAAATTTCTTCTATTTTTACCTTTAAATAATTCAAATGGCTCCTGAATTTGTAAAAACCTCATTTTCATTTTTTCTTCCATTATAGAAGTCATTTGTAATGGAGGTATTTTTGTTATTCTATACAATATTTGGGTGGTATGATTATAATAATTTAATTTACGATGTTTTTTAAGATGTCTTTTGATATCTGATTCAGTTAACTTTTCCAAAGAATTTTCCATCCTTTCACGAATGATTTCTTTGAAAATATTATTAATAACATCTTCTGAGACTTTAAAACTTTCTTTGCCTTGGATATTGGCTAAACAGTCACAAAAATGATTATATCTTTTGTAATCATTTTCTGCGGTTTTTATAGATGATTTTTCTGGATTTGTTGAGACATTTATGCTTATTCCACAACTTAGACAAGTACTTATCCCTTCATCGACGTTCAATACTCGAAATTTTTCACATGTATAACAATAGTTATCTTCATTTATATTATTTTCACTGTATTGTAGTTCATCAGGGAAGATATTATATTTATACCTTTTATAATAAGAATTATCAACAACAAAATGTTTTGCTCTATTTTCTGTATGTAAAAAAAGTAAAATAGCATTCTTTAATAAATAACTAGTACGAAGATTTTTGATATCATTTATTTCATTTTCTAACCTTATTTGTTCAATTTGATCAATTCTAGAATAATCTTTTTTGATGGATAAATTTAGAATTTTTTTTTTTAAATCTGGTATTTTTTTTTCTTTGAGAACAATTTCTGAAATTTTTTTACGATGTAGATTGCCAATGGTCTCTTTGTTCATCATAATAATTAATATACTTTATTCTTTAAAGTAGAGTAATCTTCACTCTCACTGCTCGTTGATTCCTCACTGCTCGTTGATTCCTCACTGCTCGTCGATTCCTCATCTGAATCAGGATTATAATCACTGTCACTACTATCAGTATCATGAAGTGGGTCTTCAGTTAAAAATTTTTTAAAATTAGGGACAGGCATATATATTATGAAATATTAAAATTTCCATATGCATAACTACTGATACCATCATCTAAAATATATCTTTTATCATCAAAAGGTGATAATGATACTTTATTAATTTGGTAACTAGATATCTGATGATACTCTGACCGGATAGTTCGCATCTTATGCCTCATAGTATTACATTTTTGTAAGGTATCACGATAATCAGAGAGAGATAATTCACTCTTAATGACATTCTTCTTGACACCTTTAGCAGTCTTGTTTTCCTTGTTTTCTGTCTTGTAACTATACATTTTACTTTTTAGACCAACAAATTCAGTGATTGGATCACCAGCTGCTTCATCTTTGAATTTACCAATTACTTTTTTATTTTCTGCAAAAAAGAACTCTGACGATTTGGGATAATCACTATTGTCAAACCTTTCTTTATCTTTATATAAATCACTATAAAGATCTTCTGCTTTTATATGGTAAAATAAAGAATCAGTATCAGTAAAAAGTAACTTTGCTTCTGGGTATTTTTTTCTGATATAGTTGTAATGGAAGTCATACATTAATGTTTTACTTAGATCTAGAATAGAGAATCCAACATAAGAGGGTTTATCTAAGACTAGTCTAGCCTTTTTCATTTGTACCCCAACTAAATTTTCATCAAATATTTTACTAGAAACATACATTGGTTGCCTTGTCAATTTCAATAAATGATCCGGATCAGTTTCTAATTTGATATTAGATCTTTTTCTTAGGTTTTCCATGGTTTTGCCAAAAACTGAATTATTCATTAGTTTAAAGAAGTCTTTTTCAAAACTATTCTTAGCATTTGTTCTTTTTTTTGTGTTAAAATCAATATAAGGTTTCATCCAAGGTTTCTGAGTAAATTCTAAGACTCTGTGAACCTTTTTCAACTTTATACCAAGAGATAAATAAAGCTGTAAATTTTTGTAATGTAATACATACTTTTCTTTATTCTTTAGATTAGGAACCAACTTGTGAACTCTACCACTGCTAATATTTTCTTTTTCTTTTAAATCTTTGCAATACTTTGATAACATATTATCAGTGATTAAAATCTTTTCTGGTGCTAATGGATAATCATTATGCAAATCGTGTAGCTCTTCTGGATATTCTAAATCTACTTCTAAAATGGCACCTTTTTTTGTATTATTTTTGTAATTTTCTAAGATGAAATCTTCAGAGGGAATCCATCGGAAATCTCCAGTTGGAAGTGACTGTGACATAGCCCATCCATAAAGATTATTTGCATCCAAATACATTAAATAACTACTTTCAAACTCTGGATTGTAACCCTTCATATACTTGTTGTTTGCTACAGCATGTCTGTGTGTAATAGTACTAATACCACCTCTCATACCCTTTTCAATGAATAGTTGTTGATCTATATCTGAAATTAAATCCAGATTTACATTAGTCATTTTCAGTAATGCATCCCAAGATAACCCAGGCGCTGAATAATAATGACAAGGATCTAGCCCATAGTCCTTCAAACATATAGTTCTGAAATTTTCAAATACATCCGCTAAGAGTAGAACATCAGTCCGCAAATATAGGTCATGATACTCTCCCATGTCTCTGATTTGGAAAGTACTCCAGACCTCCTTTGCGTGTGAGTAGTCACTCTCTGAAATATTTGTATCATTCAAAATACTATAAAAATCTTCTCTTGCTGGTAAAGACTTCTCACTGAATCGCTGGAATGAGTCCATGTAATCATAAGGGTAAACACCTTTTCGCTTTATTAATCTAAATTGATCATCATTTGGAAAAGCTTTCTTTGAATAAAAGAATGCATTATCACTTAAATTACTGCTTAGTCGATCTAAACTCTGACTCATAAATGAAAAACTGTCAATGAAAGTCAAATAATTACCTAGTCTAAAGCCAATATATTTCTCAAAATTACTTGCTATAACATCAACATTAATATTAAAATCTTGTCTTATTAAATGACCAATATTTTGCATGATAAAATGGCAGTCATAACCTTTAAGATTATGAAATATTACTGGAATTTTTAAATTTTCTGCACTAATAGACCATTTAAGATTACAATTACTATGAGCAGCACCACGATATTTACCTGTAATATGGCAGTGATCTCTAACTTTTTGTTTTGAAGGTTTATGCTCATTAAATTTTCTCTCACAAATATGACATATAGTAGAATTTTGGAAATGTGTTTCATTTTTATCAGTCATAACTAATGGTTTCTGGAAATGTTCTATAACTATTTTTATACAATCTTTTACTTCACTCAACATTTTCATGATAAATTTTTCGATACAATCTTCTCCACGGTATATTTCTACTGGTTTGGAATAACTATTATCATATCTACAGACTAATTTATATCCGTAACTACAAGCCTTATGACTTTGATAAGTACTAGTGTAAGATTTATCATCACTAGGTAGGCAACCGTCTATTTTTTCTGTGATTGATTCAAAATCAGCGTAAATTACGAAAGGTGCAGGTAACATTTTTTTGTGATTTTTAAAATAAATTTTTGATCCTGCCTCGGGCATCTTTATCGCTTGAGCTCCATTAAGGAGCAGGCAATCTTGCTTGTGATCTTCTAGGACACTAGCAGAACTACAACAATGTAGACAACGCAAACAAAAATATTTCTTTTCTTTGTGATCATTGAATGAAAACATAAATCGATCGAAATCCTTGATGAGCACATAGTGGCTCTTGTCTCCTTCTTCAATCCATAGTAATTCCAAGTGGTCTGTAAAATTAGTTTCTGATATTCTGATAGGATAAGCTTCTCCATCATAACCAAATACACAGATATTAATCTTATTTTGCTTTTCAATCTTATAAATATCTTTTACAGTGACTGGAAAAGTGATACCAGTGTAATCTAACCGTTTGACAGATTCTCGATCTGCCTTGGTTATTCTTTCCGGATGAACTATAAGTGGATTTAAATGCCTATTATGACACCATAGGAAACATTTATTGTCTGTATTTTTGAGATTGATTAAACCCTTCATAGGGTTACGTAGTTCTTCAGGTAGTTCAATATATGATGATCCTCTTAATGGAAAGTAAGAGACAATATTAATGATATGTAATTTTACTGATTCAAAGACCCAACCAGAACCTTCAGATAGCCAAACAGCTATTAACTCTAAAATTCTTTCAATACCATTATCGATAGACTCTTCTATATCTAGTCTATTGGTCACCGTAAAAGGGCCAGCGTTAAAATAAGGTTCTCTGTAAATGACACCATCCTCAGTACTCTTTGATAATCGAACCCTTAGTGTAGTATTGTATTTGAATCCCCTTTTGACTGTTAATAATTTCATTAAAAGATCAAATATTGCTCGTTTAGTACTATTTAACTGTACCCCTGGGTCATAAGTATTAATAATTGGCACTTCATAAGATTTGACATTACCTCTTAATGCATTGGATCGCTCAGTAATAGTGATGTCTTTAGGTATAAATTTCAAATTTCTTCTGAATTCTCTTATAGTTTCAGGCCTATAATATGGAGCGATTTGATCAATCACATTTTTAACCTTTCTTTGAAGTCTTGTAGGTACAGGTTTTATAGGTCTTATTATTTTTAGCCTCGGTAAAGGCACTGGAGCGGTTGGTGGTTTTGTACGTGGTTTTGGTACTGGGGCAGGTGGTCTATATTCAGTAGGTCTTAATGGTTCTGGTAAATTGACTGAGGGACTTATCTGATCATCTATTAAAGTACCTCCAAGGTATGAGTCTCTTAGTCTCCTTTCTGCAATTGATCGGATTAGTCGATTTTCAACATAATCTCCATGTTTCTTAGATCTTCGTGGTTGTGGGTTGACAGGTGGGACTGGTAGTGGCTGACCTTGCGGACCTTTTTTTGCTTCATTAAGCTTATGAAAATCTGTCTTTAAATGCTGATATTTTCCCCCTTTTGAATATTTTTTCTTGCATGTATTACAATACCAATGAGATGGTTTTGGTAATGTGTCCACAGATATCTTTTTGGGTTTAATTTTAACTTTAAAATCCATCTATATATAATAATATATGTCTAATTTTTTTTTAAATTCTTAATTTTTTATTTATTATAAATCAATTAGTGTACCAGTAACTGGATTAGTGTATTTTAGAATGTTACGCTCATGTTTCTTTGTCTTTAGATGCATATATTTTCCTCTATAAGTGTAATTTTTTCCATTTCCACATACATCACAGTACCATTCAGTATTTTTCAGTCTCTCATTTGTAATTTTGTTCCATTTTTCTCGTTTCAATTGTTCTTCTGTTTTTTCCATCTATATAATTATTTATAATATTCTAATTTTTTTAAATAATTTTTATAAATTTTTTAAATCCCCAGCTGGCACCCAACTGTTAAATTCGTCTGGGTAACCTTTCCATTTGACTAATGCTTTTCCTTTTGACTTTCTGATAATTTTCTCTATTCTATAGACCTCCTGATCTGTCTTTTGTAACTCTTCTCTGTAGAAAGTACCCTTAATCACTTCACCATTTAAGTCTTTTATCTTATAAGTAATAGGATTAGTGAATCTAATTTCGTCTATGATGAAAACTTCTTCAGTCCAATTAGGAGTATAGCCTTTATCAAAGGTCACCCTTTTGTATTTGCTTATTCGGACTCTATCACCTACTCTAAATTCGGGTTTTCTATTTGTTTTTGTTTTTTTGATTTCTCTCGCTAAATCACCATATAAATTAAAATAAACTTTTCCATAGTTTTCAGGTTTTCTAGCTTGGATAGGCGTCATTCCTATTGATCTATGTCGGCTGTTGTTATAAGAGGCGAGTATTTTCGGAAGGATGTCAACGTAGACTGTATTGTTTTGCATAGTGAATCTCTTATACATTTTATCTTTGATAGTTCTATTCCATCTCTCACAAACTGATGATTTCTCTTCATTTTCAGTGGAATAGACCTTTATCTTATCTTTAGCTAAGAGATCCAACACATTTTTGTTATAATATTCTTTTCCTTTGTCTACCCATAACATTTTAGGCTTATTAGAGAAAAATAAGCTTTCAAACGCTTTAGCGACTTCTAAGCCAGTTTTTGTCTTTAGAGGTACTATCCAACCATATTTACTGAAAAGGTCTAAGACCATTAGTAGATATTTATAACCTCGGTTCCATTTGCTAAGCTTTTGCATATCAACTAAGTCTGAACACCAGATATCATCTACATTATGTGAAATGACTCTTCGCTTGGTAAAATTTCGTTTTATAGGTTTGTGTAACTCATTAGCCAGACCTTCCCATGTGTCTAAATTTTTAGCGTTTTTTTTTTACTCCTAAACCAAGTTTTTGCTTTGTATTAATAGTGTTTCTAGCTAACCAATGGCCCCACTGTCTCTCATTCCAGGGAATTGCATCTAAAGCTCGGACCATTTTCTTGTCAGCAACATTTTTACATGATTTTACATTACCTCCCTTATCAGCACATACTGAGTAATCAACATCGTGTTGCATGGCTATAGCATCTGTCTTACCTGTTGGCTGATCATAGATTTCATAGATTTGCCCAGTATCACGATCCCATTTTACTTGTCGTTCTAAATCATTGTAAGGACCAGTATATTTGTGACCTGGAAGAGTCCAACCAGCTTTCGGTTTAGGTAACTTACCTATTGCTTTATGAATATCAAGACCCCTTCCCCTTCCCCTTCCACTGATTTTTTTAGAAAGATCATCTGCCAGTGAGTCAATTGCTCTATTCAAATACCTTTTACCAATGCCTTTAACTTTGTCTTTTACATAGTCAGATTTTATTGCTCTACTAGCTCCCCTTTTACCTAGGTTGTACAATCCTTTTGCACCAGCAGCCAACCCTTTGACAATTAGTTCATCAAAACCGCTTCCTTGCATTTCCGCTTTAGATATAAAACGAAATTTTGTAATTCCACATTCAGCACAAATACATCGCATTGCATTTCTACCATTTTTTGTAATTACAAAAGTTTCAGAATTAGGTATACATTCTGTCCTTTTTCTTTGTCGAACGCAATAAGATAACATATATTAATTAATATTATAATAAATATATGTTAATCTATTGTTAACAAAGTTACTTTACTATAATATAGCTCCTATGAGGGGAATTCCCTTAAATGGACTGTTTTTACCCAGTAATAGCCCTTTTCCTTTTCTACCTCTTCCTACCGTACCTGAAGGGACAAATTTAGTTTTTGTTATCCCACATTCTGCGCATTTACATTTCATCATGGCACGACCATTTCTTGCCTGTACAACCCTTTCTGAACCAGGAACGCACTCTGTCTGTTTTCGTTGTTTTACACAATAGCTTTTCATCTATATAATAATTTTTATTATTTTTTTTATTTATTTTAATATATTATATAATGGAACAAATTGTCATTGAAAAAGAAATACGTAGAATAGAAGCGATGTATAAACATTACAAACTTCTTTATAGAAAACTTGCCTTTTTATGTTGTTCTGGAGAAGCTAAAAGAGTGAGAAATATGAGAAATAGTTTGAAACGAGATTTAAAAAACATGAGAAGTCTTCAAAGTAATTTAGCAAAATAGTTTTCTATGAATTTTTCATTCTCTTTGGTGTCAAAGCTAAAAACTTGCAATAAATCGAAATAATCTACTCCTTTATGCATTTCATTCAAGAAATACAAGCAAAAATAGCCACAGGTTGTAGTATTGAGATTCTGTATTTGATCGTTTTGGTGTACTAAATTTAAGTTTTTCTCTTTTGCATGGTTTACCAACTCTTGAAAAGGTGGCATACCAAAAGAGTCAAAGTAATTTATTGTACCATCACGAACATAGGTTGTAACCCAATGACTACCACTCATATAATGAGGTTCTAAATTATAGATAAAAAGCGCTAACTTATGCTGATGTGGTACAGTCTGATCTCTACTTAAAACATTCTTGATAGGTATCTCTAAGTATTTACACCAATCTAAAAGATCAAAATTACTCATTGGGATATCTTTATGGAATTTAGGCTTTTTTACCTTTTTTTTTTTTTTTTTCCCCTGCCCCAAGTACCAATAAAAGGTGGTGGAGCCATAGGCATTCCCATACGAGGACCTCCTCCTCCATTTGATCTTGGACTGCCCATTCTAGGAGCTCCACCTTTTATACTTCCTCCTTTTAATGCATCAATAAGCATTGGAATACCAATACTAGCTATTAAAGTTCCAATACCATTACCTACTTGTCGTTGTGTCAGTCGGAAAAGTAAGTCTTCTCCACCTTTATGAGCTCGTGCTAAATCTCCTATTTGTCCTTTAGTGAGTAGATCGCCCAATTGAGCTAACATAAATAGTTTATTATTTGGTACTTGATACATTTGTCCGCCACTAATTTTCTTAACTATTTGACTTGCACCTTCAGAAGCTAACCCTGCTAGAGCAGACAATCCTAGTGTTTTACCGATAGTTGGTGCTACATTCTTTAATACGGGCAATATTGAGCTAAAGATACCAGACCCAGTTTGTCGCCTGATATTATACTTTGATATAGTAATTACCATTCCTCGATCCATTGATTTGGCCTTAGCGAGTCTCTTAACAGTATTCATTGGTACCATAAGAACATCAGAACCACTTAACGCATTTTTACTTAAGCGTAAACTTATTTCTTCTCTGTTTCTGTAAGCATTAGATAGTTTTCGTTTTTGCCCTTCAGAAAGTTTGACAGAAATTTGATGTAGTTCAGTCATTATATATTATTTATGGACTTTTTTTAAATTCATAAATAATATTTATTCTATGACTTTGGAATAGTCTATGACTTTGGAATAGTTGTTATTAATCAGATCCAATAGTCAACTTCTTCATCTTCTTCTTCATCATCATCTAAGAGAAACTTATCGAAAATATTTTCTTCCTCTAGAAATGTTACTTGCATTATTTTTGGTTTTAAAGTAGCTCCAAAATTTCCAGTTGTTATAGAAAACCAGGCAGCAATAAATTTAACTGTATTTCGCGGACCTATTTCTTCTGTTTCAATCTTTTCTTTATCCCATGTAAAAAATGTTGTAAATAGTTTGTCATTGCGATAAAAAAAATTAAACTCCATCTTTGATGGGTAATCTGTATACATTCTTTTTTCATTAACAATTATATATGGTTTTCTACAAATTCTTTTCCAAGAACCTCCTTGTCCATATTCATCATATCCCTCTACAACCTCTCTTGGTATTTCTTCATCATTAAAAGAATGAATATAATCAATGAAGAATTGGTCTAATTCTTTAGCTTTTTTTAGATATTCACCCTCACAATTAATTTGCATACTAGTACCTTGGTACTTACCATCTTCATCATATTTTTCTCTTGAACCGAATTGTGTAAATCCTTCATATTTAACAAACAATGGCTTTCGATTGTATAATATTCCTATCTGTGCTCCATTATGCTTATTTGGTTTTGGTTTTGTAAAAGTTATCTTTGAAGGGTCAATATGAAGAAAATCGACTATTTGTTCTTTTTCTGCTCTTTCATTCTGACTCTCTTTAACTCTCATATATATTATATTAAAATATTTTTTTTCTAAATATATATTTTTTTTTATTTTTTTTTAGACTATACAATAACTAATTGATCTCCCACCTTATCAACAACAACATCTTCTTCATAGAGAACAATTGCATGCACTCGGAAATCAGCAGCTGCGGCTTGTGAGAGGCGAAATCTTATGTTAAGTTGCTTTGGATCTCTGCTTACCTGTTCTGTTTGATAAGTTAAATCAAAATATAACATTGGGTAAAGACTCGAAAAATTACTGATATTGAGCTGAGTACCTGTATTATAATCATTCTTTTTCCATGAATAATTCATTAAATCATAATAGATTCTTGTTTTACTTTCTGTATCATATTCAAGTTCTGGATAGAAGACACCATTACCATATTCAAGACGACATGTGCTAAGATGACTATTATTGTTAGCAGCATTAAGTTTAAAAGTATCAAAAATATAAGGATTTGCTGACATATCATTTGTCTTAAGTCTCTGGAAGTAGAGGAAAACATGTTGTACTTTATCAATACTAGCTGAGATTCTGAAATCACCACTGTTTCTGGTAGTATCTGAAGTTTGGTACATTTCTTTGAGGTATTTCCATTTACTGGGTTTTTGGTATTCACTGATGAATTTAGTCATAAGAGCATCTTTTGGTTCTAGTCGTGGTACCCATAGATAAAAACGATCAATTACTAATCTCAATGTATCAACTGCCCCATATAAGACTTCAGCGTCTGGTGTCAGTTCTATTTCAAATTGGAGATCCATTGGAGGTAACAATCGTCCTTCTAATTCTTCGAAAAAAGAATACCTATTTAATGGTATACTTGTATTAACATGAGCTCTGTTAGCTGTTAATAAACGCCTACTTTCCAAACCAGTGTTTGTATCATCTGAAGTGGCATCTGTATCTAAATACCATAAGCTATTTTTGGCTGTACTACGCCCAAAATCATCTGAATATTCTAAAAGATTTTTTGCAAAAGTTACAAGATGAAGATTATCAGTGTCATAGACGATTTTTCCTGCACTCTTTATTACCATATGCTTAATTAATGAATGCGATCCATTAATAATTGTTGTTCTGGCGTCTGCATTGTCTCCACCATTTGCTCGAAGGTCTAATTTGAATCGCACTTCAAAAAAGGCGTTAAACCAATCAAGCATAATACCACGATCAGTAACATGAAATTTGTATCCTTTCTTATTTTGCTCTTGAGTATTGGCAGGAGCTCTTATAGCGTCTTGAAGACGAAATTGAACTAGTTCGTTTCTCTGAACATTCTCTGGTGATCTAAATGCCATTATATATTTTTTATCAGATTTTTTTTTCTTTAAGATCGCGCTATAAGATTATTAATCAGTGTATAAACTTCCTCCTGCGTTTTTGGCTTTGCTCTACCTGGCTTTGACTTTGTTGACTTTGTTGACTTTGTTGACTTTGTTGACTTTGTTGACTTTGTTGCTTTTTTAGATCCTGAGGATAGCCTTTTTCGGATAAGCTCACCTGATCGCTCTATAACTTTATCAGCTGCCTTTTTACCAACTCGTTCTCCCGCATGAGCGACACCAGCTTGTATTGCTTTTTTAGCAAATGGTTTTAAAACCTGTCCAGTTAAAGCACTAGCTACCTTTTTTAGTGGTTTCATAAGATTGTCTACTATAATTCCATTGCCGCGGTGTTTGTAGACATATCGTCCCGTTCTTGGGTGATAAATCTTTTTGAACTCTCTTGACTTCATTATATATTAGTATTAATAAAATTAATTAGAATGGAACTTTTTTTAAGATTAATGAAAATGCTGTGTCAGCATGATTTAAATAGACTGGTCTTCTTAAACCATCAGTTACATAGATTCGAACGCTTGAAACTCTTGTTTTATTGATAGGATTAAATATAACACGACGCGGTTCAAGTGTAAAATTGTAAGAAGGTCTCAGCGTTCCTGTACCAAAACTAAAAACAATATCTGATTCTCTCCCATCTACTAATGAATCAGAGACTAAATCACAATGAATATTTAAGACATCTGTATCTTCTGATAGGTTAGGTATCTTAGTACTAACGTTTCTCTCATCTCTTAAGATCACCTTATCGAATCCTATTAGTTTACCAAAATTAGATTTACGCAGGTCAAGCTGATAGTTAGCGTCTAAAGTCACTAAGACTCTAAAAGTTGGTTCATCAAAAGTCACCGTAATTGGAAATTCTTCATCACCATCACCGCGGACTGTTTTAGTCTTTTCCTTAATGTAATTATCAATATCAGTGTAATCCCAAACTCCTTTTGGAAAATCAATATCTGTAAATGTTTTCCCACCGTCTTTACTGTAAGCTATCTTTTGATTGCTATAACCAGAATTTATATTTGTCCATGTAAAAGCCATTGAAATAATTTTATTAAAACCAATATACCAAATCCCATCACTGTGTTCATAGTCCAGCGTTCTAGAAAACCTTGTAGTAAAATCACCAGGTCGATTACCAGGTTCATCTTTAACTGCAAAACTGCTTAATGAGATTTCTCTCTCCATATACTAATGTAAATAATATTTACTAGACCCCGAAATATTTTTTCACTAACTTTTGATATTGCGACTTATTTATTGATTTTGTTCTTAATAGAGCGTCTAAGATAGTTTGACCCATATTTCTCATCTTGACACTTGTATTGCCTGCTTCCATTTCGCCAATAATTAGTGTTAATTTCTTTAGTAATTCTTGAGCATCATTATAGAAATAGACACCACTTCCCCTCTTGACGCCACTTCCCTTTGTACTTTTCTTTTTCTGTACTTTTAGATAGTCTCTATATTCTTGAATAGGTTTTAGTCTACTATCAGCAAATTTATGAGCCATATCCTTTTCTCGCTCTAGCTTTTCTATTACATCTTTTGGCAATCCTTTTTTTATGGCTTGTTTTAGTCTATTAGTTGTATTTGTCTTAAATTTACTTGTAATACTGCTTATTTCAGAATTTGCTCTTTTTATGTTACTCTCGAGATATTTACTACGTTTAACTGGTGTCATTTCTGGTTGGGATAATCTCATTTCAACATCATCATAGTTAGGAAGATTTGCACTATCTAAAATTCTATTAATATCTCCTCTATCTAAATCTTCATCATCATCAGGTGGTGATTCAATTGCTAAAGGTCCTTCTTCCACAAAAGAATATTCTGGTGGTAAAGATTCATCTCCTCTCCAAAAACTAGGATCCATTTCATATTTTGGTGGCGCGCCTTTAGGTATTATTTGTTTTTCTGCCTGGGGCGCTACGTAATCTTGGAGATCTAATAATCCTTCCACATCCATATCTTCATATGGATCTACTTCAGGTGCATAATCAATTTCATCTGGTTTACCTGCGGGGGCAGGACGTATTCTCATTTGCGGTCTATTCTTAGGCTTTTGTGCCCTTAAACCCTCTATGATTTCATCAAGTCTAAAAGATTTTGTTATCCTTGCGTCAGAGGTCTTACTCTTTATCTTCTCTTCAGTGATCTCATCATATAGCTGATTCTTCATCTTTCCAGTCTCTGTCCGCTTCTGAGCTAATCGTTTCCAATTTGAGAGACTCATATAATATTTATATTTTTTATATTATGTGAAATAATATGCAACATTTATTAAAAAAATATTAATTATATAGATGAAAATTCCTAATTATGATTCAGCTTCTAATAATGACCGCAATTTCAAACGACTGCTACCTTATATGCCTTCAGACACTTTTCGAATGTTAATTTGTGGACCAAGCGGTTGTGGTAAAACTAACGTTCTTATGCATATGCTTTATAATCTACTCTACTATGATAAGATTTACTTGTTTTCTAAAAATCTCGAGCAACCGAAGTACAGACAACTATTAGAAACATTTCGACCCATTTCAGAAGAGGCTGGTTATGATGTTATAGAAGAGAGCAATAGTGATGTCATTCCTCTAGAAAGCCTAGATAATGATAATCAAAAAATAGTTATCTTTGATGACTACGCTTGTGAAAGAAACCAAAAACCACTCATTGAATATTTTGTTGGTGGTCGTCATAAAAATTGTAGTGTAATCTATTTAAGTCAATCTTATTATCTCACTCCCAAAGACATCAGGTTGAATTGCTCTCATTTTTGTATTTTTGACTCTCCAAGTAATGCAGAGACAGCAAGAATGTGTAAAGAAGTCAATGTACCTAAGAAGCGATTCGAGAGTGCGACTAGTGAGCCTTATAGTTTTGCGTACATTGATAAGACAAAAAAGACAATCAGAAAAAATTTCAATGAAAATATATAGGATGGATAATGGAAATGGTAATGACAATGGCAATGGTAATGGTAATGTTAATGAAAAAGTAAATGATAAAGAAGAATGTAAGAGACTAACAAATTCAATAATAGTTGATTTGTCAGAAATGGATTTTTATTATGAAAATATTAGTGCTATGCTACTAAAACTAAAATCAATTGAGGAAAAGTACAACGAAGTTATTGACGATAGAATATTGTCGTTAACTAAAAGTCTTTATAGCTTACATATCGATTATTTGAGAGACACATCTGAATCTGAAGATTCTGAAGATTTTAATATTCATCGGAAAATGTTACGTCTTAAGGGTCTGGAAGTAGAAGAAGAAGAAATTTAATTTAGTATATTATATATGGGTGTTACTAATGGACAACTTGAATCACCATCAGCAACTGGTAAAGGTGAAAAAGGTGATCCTGGTTTACCTGGAATTGGATTTAGTCTAACTGATGATGGTAATTTTCACATTGATAGTAAGCGATTAACTGAAGTAGCCCTTCCTATCGATAAAAATGATGCAGCTACAAAGGAGTATGTAGATAATAACCTACTAGCTATTGATTTGTCACCTTATCTGAAAAGAGATGGAACAACTTCAATGACTGGTCATTTAAATATGAATAATCATAAGATTAGTGATTTAGAAGATGCTACTAATGATAATGATGCTGTACCTCTAAAACAATTAAAGGAGATGACAACAGATCATAGGACAAATTATCATTTGCAACCTAGTTTTACTTTTTATAAAGATTTTGGTGATAAAGCAGAATGTACTAAAGGATCTATACCTATTCCTGGGCACACTGATCATTTTGAACTATTAGAAGCGCCTCGAGAAGGGGCGCAATCTGGTTATGCTTATTCTACTGTTCGACTAGTGAACAATTTAGAAATAGATCCTAATTATTCTATCGTTTTTGAAATATTTGGATATGATGGAACAAATATAGTTACAGATGGTGATTCAGATAGGCTATTATTTACAAATGTCACTGGTAATGCAAACATAATTGATTTTAGTCATGATTGGTTTAGCAATTACGCAAAAGCTTACATAATATTTAATAGTTCTAAAAGAGATGTGAACATCCGTTTACAATTTCGATATTATGGTTCCAGTAACTCTAATTTTAAATTTCTATTTTTTAGTAGATGTGTCAAAGGAATACAAAGGACTAGTTTTGATCATAGATTATTTAATGTTAAAAGTACTGATTTTTCAGGAACAATATTAAATTTTGAACCGATCAATATGAATAATGAAAAGATAATCAATATTGGTAATCCTACTGGCCCTAAAGATGCAACAACCAAAGAATATGTTGACGATGAAGACGCTAAACAGGATATTGCTATTAATGATTTATCTTCTAGAAAATCAGATAGGTCAGAAGTATTACTCCTAAACGGAAGCCAAAACATGACTGGTAATCTTTCTATGAATGGAAATAGGATTTTTAGCTTACCTATTCCAACTGGGCCGCAGCAACCTGTGACAAAGACTTATTTAGAAAGTCAAATTGCTTCCATACCACAGCCTGATTTAAGTCTTTATCTCAAAGTAGATGGTTCACGCGCTATGACAGGAGATCTCAATATTGGTAGTAAAAAAATAACAGATTTAGAGACTCAAGATGATGTCCCAATCACTGATTACCCTAATGCTTTAAAAGATTCTAAAATGGCTGTTAATAAACTTTATGTTAATGAAAACTTTTTAAAATTAAAAGGTGATGACTATGACTTAAAAGGTAAAAGAATAATAAATACTGAACCATATGGTGTCAATATTTTTGGTACAAATGATTTAGTCTCCAAGGCATTTGTCCAAGCAGAAATAAGTAAGCTACCTACAGATGTATTAAAATTGGATGGTTCAAGGCCTATGACAGGTGATCTAAACATGAATAATAATCTCATTACAAATTGTGGTAGATTAACCATGGTTGCTGATGGTAATAGTCCAATTAATATGAATAATAGTTATCTTTATGGTTTACCAAATCCAGTTAGTGGTGATGATGCTGTTAATAAAACTTATGTTGACAATGGTGATAATTTGAATTTACCTTTAAATGGTTCCAGATCAATGACAGGAAGTCTCCAAATGGGTGATCATGCTATCACTGGAATTAGTAGTAGTTCTGTAGACGACGCAGCCCTAACAGTTGGTGATGCAAAATCTACTTATCTACCACTTTTAGGAGATAGAGACATGGAAGGAAATCTTGATATGGCTAATCATAGCATTATCCGCTTGAAAGATCCAAATTCATCAGATAACACACATGCAACTAATGTTAACTATGTTAATAGGAGAGTTACTGATAATAACTCAGTACTTAGATCTTTTATTGAATACAAAGTTAGTGAATTTGAAGAACTGAATATTAAAGCAAACCGACAAGATAATGAATTCTCTTTTGTCATGGATGATGATTTATTTAAGGAAGATGATGATGATATTACCAAAGTAAGAAAAGTCGACAAAGATTACTATGATATCAACAAAGCTACTTATCAATTTAAAATTAAGTATGACTCTGCTATCGGTTATTATAGCACCCGATTAACTATTGATTTAAAATCGTTAGATTTAGGTGAGTATACATTAGCTTTTGAAATGTATTACAATGATAAAGTAGATCATGACGAAGTGGTTGTCGACGCTGTATCTGATACTTTGAATGTTTCACGTAATAATACAAATACTTTTTCTGATCACAGTAGAACAATAGTGAATTTTCACAAATATGGAAATATTGGGATTATTGATTTAGATATTGATTTAACTTTAAAGTACAAGAACCCTCCTTATGATGCAGAAACAGACATCTTTGTAGTCCTTTATGGTGTCACCGGTCATCAGAATGATGTTGACTCGAAAATTTGGGATAGATTTTATACCATCAGAAACAAAATCGTCTATTATGAAGCATCTATAGATATGGGTAATCGTCAGATAAAAGGATTATCTGATGGGAATGAAAACGGTGATGCTGTTAATGTGAAACAACTAAATGAAACAGAAGATAATGTTGTAAAATATGTTGATGGTGAAATTGTAAAAGTAAATAGTGAAATAGCAAAAGAAAATCCTACTATTAATGAAAATAAAAATTTAGTAGAATTAATAGTAAAATATATATTAAGTAATGATTCAAAGATTTCTTTAATAAAAGATTTGTATTTTTCTGATAGTAATGAAGGTAAAACACCAAATACATATGCATTTGTAACTACTGGTGATAACAAAGGTGATTTAACTTTTTATTATGTATTTCAACATAGCACAACTACAAATAGTGTAATGACTATAAGTATTAGATATAAGAACTTACTTGGCTTTGAACATATTCATGTTGATAAAAGCAAAGTCGTAATTTCACGTAATCCTACAATAGATGAACCATCTTTAAGAACATTTAATATTCCAAATAACGCTTTAGGAAAGCAAGTCCTATTTTGGATTTGGGTAAAAGACACTCATATGAAACTAATTTTTAGTGGAATTAGTGCTCCAATTATTATTAATAATTTTTTTACTGATAGTAGTGGACTGCCAACTATAAGAAGAATAAATGTAGATGATAATCCTTTCACTAAGGTGAGAGGATTGGTAACAAAGAATGTTTGGGATAATAATAGTACAGCATTTGAAAATGTGAAAGAATTTGAAAACAGTCAAGGAACTATTATATAAATAAATATATATATATATGGGGTTTACTAATGGACAACATGACAAACCATCAACGACAGGAAAAGTAGAAAAGGTTAAAAAAGGAATAGGCATAAAATTAACTCCAGACAACCATTTCCATTTACAAAACAAGAGATTAACTAACATTTCCGCTCCAATGGATGATCACGACGCAACCACTAAACGTTTCGTATCTGATTTATTAAAGACAAAAGCAGCAACTACATACGTTAACAATGAACTAGCTAAAAAGACTAACTCATCAGCTTTAAAGGATTACGCTTTAATTACTGATTTAGGAACTTTAGCAATCGAATTCAATGATGCATTAAAAAGCAAAGTCGATTACAATGATTTAGAGACTAAGACGCAAAGTACAAATACCTCTGTCCACCCGTTCATCACCGTCTATGCAGAAGAGAATGGACCACTGATTAAAAGCAGTCTCCAATGGAGTTTTGGCAATGGATGCGAGCGGAATAAGCAATATGGTTGGCCTAGTCCTGTAGACGGTAAAATAGTTCGTGGAAGCATTTGTGCTTGCGCGGGTAATAGGCAAGCATCTGAAGTGATCGTCGGCTTAGTTCTTAATGGTGCTGATAAAGATTTAAAAATTGTCAAACCTGTGGATGAATGGTCAAATCACACCATTTTCAGCGATCCGATTACGATACGAGCTGGTGACAGAATCAATTTTCGTAGCAAAACATCTAATTCGGCTGTAACACACGCGATGGTAAACTTATTAATTCAAATTGATATAGCTGTCTAGATAATATTCAAATGAGTTTATGAAACGCTTTTCATCCAGACAATAAAAGCTACGGTTGATTAAAAGCTACGGTTGATTAAAAGCTACGGTTGATTAAAATAATTGATGACATATGTCTATGCTTATTATCATAGTCTACAGGGGATTCCCGGAAACGCGTTTCATCTAGCTATGGTTAGCTAAAATAATTTATGACTCATGTCTACAGGGGATTCCCGGAAACGCGTTTCATCTAGACAATACAACTCAACGCATTTTAGAAAAATTTATCTTATCCAAAGAATATATGGATATTAAAAGTTTATCTTCTTTGATAGATGAAAGTAGAAAGTTTATTAAAATTTCTCTCGAAAAGAGGGGAAAAAAATCAATCACATCTTTTGAAAAGTTTGAAGGTTTCAATTTAAAAGATTGGAAGAAAAAGTTAGCGTGTAACGGTTTTATTAGAGAGCAAACTGTAAACCTACAAGGTGATCAAACTGAAAAAGTATATGATGAATTAATCCAAATGGGCTATGATAGTGATCAAATTATTTTTAATTTATAAATATAATAAAATAATATAATGGTGGCTAAAAAGAATATTTTCGATTGGAATCATATTTCAGACAAATTATCGACTGATGAAGTAGACGAACTAAAGTCTTATTATCTAAGCTATCATAGGAAATGTTGGGCTTTCAAAAAGGCTTACAAAAGATTTAAATTGCTCAAATTCATTGGTAATTCACTCTCTGTTCTGACAGCTTCAGGTGGGATTGCTAGTGCTATTGCAACAGGTGGTATCAGTCTAATAGCGATTAGTACAGTGGCATTATTAGTTAAAGGATATATGGAACATAAAGGTTTAGACTTAAAAATTCAAAATTGTACCTATGCCTACCAATCTTACCAACATTTGTTAACAATGATTCGAGAAGCGATGCGCTCAGGTGATCTTAACCGAGAAAGTTTAATTAATCAAATGACAAACGTTGACAATTTCGTGATTGATAATAGCCCAATTATTGATAAATATTTAAAGATGTATGACACTGTCCACTGACTTCAGACACACGCTAGTATGCGAGAGTACATGTTTTGAATATTAATGATAGGTGACATGCAAATATCGACCAATTAAAATTTGTCTGATGCATCAGACTATGCTAACTACGCATCGT
>CAXHUQ010000633.1:0-2500 GCA_964020085.1 Micromussa lordhowensis | reverse complement strand
ATCGCTCCTGATTCAACAGCCGCACAAATTGTAGTTCGGTCTAAGCAGGAGCTCCTGGTCTAAGCGGTTCTCTAATAGTGGCAAGAATAAATTACTTACATCAACCATACTCCTTTCAAATTCTTCCAAAGCGATGCTCAGCTCTTGATCACTTAGTTTCATAATCGCCAAGACAAGAATGCGAAAAAGTGTGTCCAACTTCGTCACAAGTAAAATGATTTTGCTCAAGTCTGAGAGACTTGTATATAGAAACGTGTATCCAATGAGAAGATGGGGGATAGGGGGTATGCGATATCACATGGTTAAGAACCATTGTGAAAACAGGGGATAGGGGGGTATACCTATGTCATGAAATTGTTATAAACAAAACAAAGAGTCTGATGCATAATGTATGATGTTTATTGAATAATAACAGCATGAAAACCAAAGAGAGAATTGATTACAACTTTAAATCTTGACCGTCGGTGCTCCACAAAGTGTATCGCTGGGAACTAGACTCGTTTCTAGTTTCTCCGACTCTTGGTCCCAGGCCCCAAAACGCACGATATTCTGAACTGTTTTTCGTTGTTTTTGGTCACGAAGCCTCTGCTTGATCTGTTCCTTATTCTTGGCATAATAAGATCTCCAATATTTGTTGATCCGTTCCCTGTTGTTTTTACAGTATTGTCTTCGGTAATTTCTGATGTGTTCCTTGTTTTGTCGACAATAGGCTCTCTGGCAGCTGGCGAGCCTTTCCCTGTTGTTTTCATACCACCTTTTACGACGTGATTTGAGAATCTCGGCGTTCTCGGTACGATATCGTTTTTGCCGGACCAGGATTTGCTCTCTGTTCTTTGCATAATAGTTTTTATTGTAGGCTTTCCTACAAACAACTACCTTGTCATTCCCCGACCGTTGATTGAAGCAATTCATCTTGTGTGGCGTCTTACAAATAATGATTAAAACTCTAGAATCACAAACTCTTATAAGAGTCACATGGCCAATTCAGTGTATCACACTAAGGCTTAAACCTCCCCTTCCGCTACTTCTTCGTCGTCGTCGTCATCAGGGAGCAATTTCTTTTTCATTAGTCTGTTCAACAGGAATTTCCGTTTTGCCACTGCCGACTCGGCTGCCTCGTCAAAATCCATGTCATCTTCCTCAGTAAAGCGTCGAAGAGTCTTCATGACTTTACGGTGTATTGCATTGTGTTTGATATGGTGAGTCCATTTTAGACGATCTAAATAAGTCTTTCGTAGCCTTCTTCTACTTACAGGTAACAGGGCATTGAAAGCGGCATTTTCTGCATAGTGTTGGGATTTTCCCCTATCCAGGAACTGTTGGACTTCTCTCAGGTAGGTTTCTTTGATATCTTCCCCCACTTTTTGACGTAACGGGTGCCATGGATCTGGTTCATTGTCGTCGTCCGCTTCTTCTTCCTCTTCGGAGCTGCTAGTCTCTTCCTCTTCAGGCTCCTCTTCTTCCTGTTCCTCCTCTACCTCTTCGTCTTCTTCTTGTTCTTCGTCTTCTATGCTTTCATCATTGTTTTCTTCCACGGGGCCAAAAATATCTGTTGAAGGGGTACGCATGGTTCTCGTCGTGCTTCACCCAAGACAACGTGCTTCAAATGAGCCGAAACGATTGAAGTGATATTTAATATATCATTTTTGCTCAGTGATCAAACACCCTCTTTCTTGATTCGTCGATGCCAGCGCGGGAATCCTTCGTGCGTCAAGAGGTGACTAAATACGCGCTTCCTGTCGTCACTGGCAGGATGTAAATCTAGAACCGTGTACCCAAACGGTCGTTCGGTCACTTTTTGATACACGTCCATCATGTCTTGCCAACAAGTGGGAAAAGCTTGAAGCAGTAAATTCTTCATCCCTAATTGATCTCGTGGATTTTTAAAGGCTACGATGTAGTGGGCGTTCCTGGAAATACACTTTGCGTATTTCCCTGGTGGAAACATGTCCTGGCACAAGTACAACACCGTGATATTTTGATGATGTGAATGTTTGGTGAATAAGTCCAGCAACTCTTTGTCTTCACCTCCCTCGACCATCAGATCATCTAACACGAGTAAACCACCTTTTGGAAACCATTTTTGCAAATGAAAGGTGGTAGGAACCCCGTCGTGAAATTGTACACCCGCGTCTTTCATGTCTTGGAATCCATCTTGCCACGCCCCGTAGCAATAATAAATCGTTGGGGGAGGGTTTACAAACAATTCTTCCAAATGATCCAAGAGTAAAGATTCCGTGAAACAAGTCTTGCCACAACCGGAAGGACCAACAATCATTATACTAGAGGGTGTCTTGAACCGAAACGCTTCTCCCATTTCTATTCCATTTAGAATCCCGTGATTCTTTTCGTTCGGAAGTGTGATCTTTGGGACTTCTCGTGCTTTTTCAGATCCACTACTTTGACAACTATGTTTCTCGTGACGGACTCTACTGTCTACACGAGAAAATAGTCTATGGCAATATTGACAATAAAGGGACATGACTCTTTGTTAGTTTCA
>CAXHUQ010000632.1:0-19000 GCA_964020085.1 Micromussa lordhowensis | reverse complement strand
ATTGCAATCAGATCATTCCGCAATAACTCTTGGTATGAATGGTTTGGATGAAAGTGTGCGAGGACCTTCCTTTTGGAAATTCAACTCCAATCTTGTGAATGACCCTGATTACTGTCAACTCATTAGCGAAAATTATAACGTTTGGTTAGAGGAATTTAACGAGGTTCTGGATAAACGTGTCCTGTGGGATTTAATTAAATATAGGATACGTCAGTGTACTATTAAGTATAGTAAAACTAAGGCTCGTCAAAGAAAAGAAAAATTGCAGGAGGTTGAGGAATGTATAAAAGAATGTTCACATAAATGTGACAAGGATCCCTCTCCGCAAAACCTTGAACAATTAGAATCTCTCCAGGCAGAATACGAGAACTTGTACGACTTTATTACTCAGGGAGCTATCATACGTTCTCGTGCAACTTGGTACGAAATGGGGGAGAGAAATAACAAATACTTTCTCAATCTTGAAAATTACAATAAAAAGAAAACCAGCGTAAGGAAAATTTTTACAAGTAAGGGAACTTTAACACACGACCCGAAAAAAATTATGAATGAATTAGAATCTTACTACTCGAATCTTTATGCTAAAAATAGTTACACAAATTCTGTTACTATATCTGCATTTATTAAGGACTCAAATCAAATTCCAAAATTATCCGAAAATCTGAGGAACATCTGTGAGGGAAAATTAGGATATGGAGAGTGTTATAATGTGCTGCACACTTTTCAAAAGAATAAATCTCCAGGAAATGACGGTCTCACCGTAGAGTTTTATATTGCTTTCTGGCCTTTAATTGGATCATTGCTAGTCGACAGTTTAAATTATGCCTTTGAGCACGGTGAACTCTCTAATTCACAGAAACAGGCTATTATAACCTTAATTGAGAAAAAAGGGAAGGACAAAAGATTGATAAAAAACTGGCGCCCAATATCTCTTATCAACATGGATGCGGAAATAGCTTCGAAAGCCCTAGCGAAGCGTATGGAAAAGACCCTTCCTGAGATTATCCACTTCAATCAGAATGCGTTCGTTAAAGGAAGAACGATTTTTGATGCGATTAGGACAATAGAAGATGTAGTAGAGCATACTAAACAGAAAGGATTGTCCGGAATTCTATTTGCCGTTGACTTTGAGAAAGCTTTTGACACTCTGAATTTCAATTATTTAATAAGGATACTACATGAATTCAATTTCGGACCAAGCTTCATCCAGTGGATACGCGTGTTATATGAAAACGTTTCAAGAGGTGCAGACAAGGCGACCCTCTCTCTCCTTATTTGTTTATAATTGCTTTAGAAGTCTTGGCAATTAGGATAAGAAACGATAATACCATTCAAGGCTTTAAATTCGGTGAAGAAAATGTAAAGCTTAATTTATTTGCTGACGATATGACATGTTTCCTGAGTGACAAAGGATCCTATATTACCCTTTTTCGCCTCCTCGAAGATTTTGGAGAGTGTTCGGGGTTGAAAGTCAACCATGAGAAGACGGAAGCCTTAGTATTTGGTGACAGTTCTCTATGGGAAGATGTATCTAATATGTATACCCTTCGTAATGTTATAAAAATTCTAGGAGTCTATTTTGGTGGTAATGGAAAGGAGAGGGACGACTTAAATTATAGGGAAACGTTAAAGTCAATTAAGAAATCTTTAAATTTATGGAAGTGGAGAGGGTTGTCGCTTTTGGGGAGGATACAGATAGTTAAAACCTTCGCCATTCCTAAACTTATGTTTAGAGCATCAGCCATACCTATATCTAGAGAACTTTTAAAGAATGCTGATTCTATTTTCTACAGTTTCATTTGGAATGGCAAAGACAAAGTTAAAAGAAATGTCCTCACTGCCACCATAGAGAATGGTGGTCTAAATATGCTTGACATTGACTCAATGGTTCATACAAAGCGTGTTCTCTGCTTAAAAAAATATTTAGAAGATTATCCTAGTCCTTGGAAGTTTTTTCTCGATGAGCGACTGTCATCTGTTGGTGGAAAGTTTGTACTTCACTGTAATCTTGATTCTACTAAATTACCCGTGATGTTGCCGCCTTTCTATAAACAGTGCTTTGATGCCTGGTCTGATTTGAACAACAAAGTACCGCTTTCGTTTCAAGAGGTTGTGAATGAAATTATATGGAACAACAAGTTTCTTTGTGTTGATAAAAAATCAGTCTTTAGAAGGGATCTTTTTTCCATTGGCCTACTGAAAATAGGAGACCTACTTTCGTGTAACAATATAACAACATTTAGCTTTACGAATCTACTGCTCAACTCTGAGCAAAGTTTTTTCGTGATGAGCATCATTGACTCCATTCCAACCCATTGGCACACAATAATAAAAGATTCTTCGTCTCTTCCAATAATTTCTCCAGTCTTAGATGTTCCCGGCATCATTATCGATGGAAATCCTCTCACATTTTCTGATGTCTCTTCCAAACAAATTTATCGCCAGTTCCTGGCGAAGAAGCAGGGATTACTTACCGCTCAAAAGAAATTGTACCCACACTCAGCCATAGATTGGGAGAAGGTCTATTCTCTATCTTTCAGATCGTCTATGGAATCAAAACTGAGAGAATTTCAATACAAAATTTTAAATTGTATTGTTTTCACAAATGAAAAACTCTTTCGTTTTGGTATTATGCAGTCACCACTATGTACTTTCTGCCAAAAAGAGGACGAATCCATCGAGCATCTACTCGGAAACATGTATTGTCCTGGCTCTGGAAAAATGACATTGATGTTGGTGAACTGAAGGAGGCTGATTTGATTTTTGGGAAGTTTGACATTCAAGATGACTTTATTTTAATCAACCACATTCTTTTATTAGGTAAATACTATATCTACTCTCGAAAATGCCAGAATGCTAAACCTTCCCTCAAAGGTTTTATTGCTAAAATGAAGCGAATATATTCTATTGAGCTCCATATTGCCAGGAAAGGAGACAAATTATCTTTTCATTTAAAGAAATGGAATAAGTTAATTAGTGTTGTAGCTAATGGAAGTATATAAATGTATTATGGTGAGTTTGTATTATGCCTTTTTTGTTTCTAAGTAGCCCTTTCTGTAGTGCCTTATGTTTATATATGTATTTTTTATCTTCTTATTTTTTCCTTAGTCGTATGCATGTATCTTATTTTGTTTGTGTGTTTGCAAATTCAATAAAAAACAGTTACAAAAAAAAAATATTGCAACCTAGTTTTTCACACTACAAAGGCTTGCTTACTAACCGTGAAAGCATGTTTTGTGAAACAACATGCGCAAATACATTTGTAGTCTTAGGACTTGTCTTAACTACCTAGCAAAGTTTGGTAATTTTGGTCAAGCCTTACACAGATGCGTCACACCTTTGTTCCACCGTAGATAGACCCTTGTTTTGTAGTCCAGTCCAGCGGATTTCTGATAGCATCAGAGTCACTCAGCTCGCACACGTGACCACCACCCTCCTTCGGACCAAAGTTGTATGATTGACACGTGATTTCCATAAAGCAGTGTAACTCACACAGTTCCACTGACGTCGCCCTCGAAGTTCTGATCACGTGATGTTTAAGAGCCTTATTTGCAGTTGGCTTTCCAAATGTCTTGATTATGCATGGCTCTAAATTTCAAACAACGAGAAAATTGTTTTTAAAGCTGTACTCCAGAACATGCTTCACAAAAACTTTGATAAGAAAGCTGACCAAACAGAGCACAATCTAGCTTGCCCGGCGTTGTTTAAATGACGGCTTGGGTTGGTGTAGAAATCGCTCAAGTTGGAGGTGAAAAATATTCGGAATTTTTTATGATTTGCAAGAAATCTATCATCTTTCAGGCGCTGTGTATGATCCATTTCCACGGTTACATGTACCGGTTTTATAAGCTTAGAATCCAGTAAAAACTAAGAGTTAATTATAAAAGTCCAGCGACTTTACGAGAAACCATATCGATCGAGACAGAAGTTAACTTCTCATTTCTTTCTTGTTGTATTCATCCATGGGAGCTTCAGAGTTTTTTACTAGCATTTAAAAAAAGTCGTCTAACTGTATAGCTGTCGTATAATTGTCGTAACATCAAGAGATGCAACGATTGCCCTTTGTCAAAACCCCAAAGATATTGTGTATCTATGATATCCAGTATCCACGACCAAGGGAATATCAAAATTGTACTCAGGGTGTCAAGAAATAAAGAAATAAGAAAACAAAAACCTACCCGATGCCGACACAGCTTTCCAAGAAACCCTTATAAAACTCATCATCAGGAACAATGCGGGAAACTGAAAACAATTCATGGAGCTAGAAGTGAGAGAACATGATCACTAAACACAAAGTTTCGATTCTTTTGGTCTCGTTAAGTATGCCAGTATAGGTAAAGCCGAAAACATATTGAAATCCATTAAGAATTTATACCGCAAAGAAAAACAAAATCCACTTTGTGATATGATTCGATGGTGACGCACTCTTGTAGATTTAACTTACAGTGTTGACTTTATTAAAAATTAACAAAGTTATTATAGATATTCAGAAACAAATTAAAGCAGCTGACACAATTCACAGGTCTGTTCTTTTGTCTTCGATGATTTTTGCAGCACGTCACCTATTAAATACAAAGGACTATAGAAAATATAAGTCCCAACAAAGGCTATTAGAAATTAGAACAACCTTGGTGTAGCCATGCAATTTTCAGAGATGATTAGCCTCGAATCTCGAAAAAACAAAACAACGAAGGAAAACTTCTTTTTATACATATTTTACATACACAATGTAACGTCTTGAAAATATCTCAGTTTAAGGCACATTGCCAATGATAAAAAAGATTCGTTTGGTTTCCTTTTAATGAGAAATCAGAGAAAAAGTCCAAATAGCTTTTGGAAACAACCAGAAACTAATCACGATTTGAAAAGGTTTACCACTTCCATTTCATAAGAAAAAACGAAGGGTAACCACGCGTTCTTATAAGCTAACTTCTTAGGTCATCAACATTGTTTTCATCCGTTTTGAAATCGCTTTTGGAGCCTTGCCAGTAAAATAAATATTTGCTTCTCTCGCATTGGTTCTTCTCGCGTGTTCATTATGCCATTTTCAGGTACAAGTTTAGTATAATCAGTTTCTACGAATTTCTGCAAGTTTTTGTAGCTTTAGCCATCAGTAACTAGTATATGCGATTTGCTGCTATTCAGATGTTCTTGGTTTTAGTGCAACTAGATTTGGTCACAGTGGGAAAGTTTTGCTTCATTTTAGTCGAGCACTTGGTAGAATGTGTTGATTTTTTGGTTTTGTCAGTTTGAAGGGCGCGCTCGTGACGTTTAATCAGGGCGGAAACGGTCATCGCATAAAGCATGACAACTAAAAGCCACCTTCACTCGATAAACTCGTGTTGGCAAACTAAGTTAAAAAAGTTATTGTATTTGAATTGCACGAAAACAGTCGGCAAACACGTTAGTGAACTGTTGGCGACAAACAGAACTTGCGTCAATTCTCGCCAACCTTTTTACCAACTTTTTCGAGGCGGTAAACTAATATTTGACGTTTGAACGATTGGAAAACGTGTGTTGGTAACTGTCACCCAATCAAAACACGCGCTCTATTCACGTGATTTGCGCAACACTTCACAAAATGGCAAACGAACATCAAGATGAATGTGAGGCCACAATTTATCGAAGATGTTCAGAAGGTGCGGTGTGGAGCTAATAGATTGACGCCTGTACATAAACTATACATCGATTTATTAAACTATAAATCGATTTATTATATGGCTAGCTCCGTGAGGGGGCAAGATGAATCAAATCTTGCGCTGTGATTTGTTACCCGAGCGGGCAAGATGGGCTTTCTTGCCCGCTCGGGACTACCCGCCTTGTCTCGAAAACTTTCCCCGAAAGTCATATAATAAATCCTTTATTGACCAAGCTTGTTAGATCAAAATGGCTTCATATTGGCCTCGTTTCTTTGTGTTTCCGTGTTTATGGACCTCGACTCCGTCTCGGTCCATAAACACGCAAAACAAGAACTCGGCCAATATCCAGCCATCTTGACCTAACACTTGGTCAATAACCCACATATATTGGAGTCATACAAATAGTAATAGAGGGATGAAATTAACCTTGTTTAGGTAGAGCCAGGTAGAGTTAGGTCGAGTTAGGTAGAGTTCAGTCATTAATATGTATAAGAGATTAGTGTCGAGTTAGGTCGAGGAAAATCATTGACATGCATAACGGTTGAGTCCATGACGTCACCCATTGTTATAACCTAGGGAAAAAAACGCGTTCCTCCATACTAATTAAGTGTCTAGGTAAATCATTAATATTCAAACTGTCTAGGTAGAAATGCGTTCCTCCATACCGTAATAAGCGTGACTCTAGTACAATGAAAACAATGAACTTGCCTAAACTTGCCCGCTAACCCTGATTGGCTCATGAAAAATCTATTACGTGTTCAAAATAAAAGCGCGAATTTTAACGAACGCGTCATTCCTTCATTCAACTTGAACCCACAGGAAACTTGAAAACTTTGTTCGATTTTCGAAACGTTAATCGTGAAGATGGCGTTTTTCACTACCGTCGATGATTTTCAAACTTCTTTGAACGCTGTTTAACTGTCCGTGATTCGGAAACGTTGACAAACGCAAATGTTTGAAAGCGTAATGATTTCTGAGGTTCTCTACCTTTATCTGGTACGCACTCTCTGATTGGTCAATAGAGTTGCAAAACCTATGTTTTATTGTATCGGTGAACACATAGAAAAGTGGTTTTGTCACCGTTCCCGTTATATCCGAAGAGAGTGATGAAAATTTTTCCAAATTTGACATAATGTCGGGTTTTGGTCTGGAAATGTCAGAAGGCAAAAATCAAAACCAAAATAAACCAAACTCTAAGTAAACGAATGAAAACAAAAGTGCGAAAGTTCGTCCCGATATATATGAGTTATTGACCAAGATAGATCCATCTTACTCGCTCGGGTGGCCAATCACAGCGTAGGATTTGATTCATCTTGCCCACTCACGGAGCTAGCCATATAATAAATAAGCTTACATGCTTTAACATTTTTCCCATTGTAAACATTTTACGCATATTCCGTACACCCTAAAAAACGTTTTAAGCATTTTCGGTGCTTTCCGCGATCTATGGAGGATGCATTTCTGACTACAAGTGGGCTAGACTGATCATTTGGATTGCTATAAAGCAGGGAATATATTTCTTACGAGTTGTCATGAGAAATTTTGACTTTAAACGTAATGCGTGCATGCATAAAACAATAACGCAAGCACTAGCTCTCATTTGCCAAAATATACAGAGACACGGACTTCATAGCCTTCAACATAAATAAATTGTGAATAAATTTCGAAAGCAGCGATTCTGTAACTAACCTCTATTCCATTCGCAAACATTTGGAAAATTTTATCGTTGAAGCACTTCACCAAGCGTATGAAGTTTGTACTATACTTGCAAGCTGTCTGTACATGTACAGTCTTTTAGTTTCGTGATGTCTTCATCTTCTCTTCTTCTCTTCTTCTCTTCTTCTCTTCTTGTGAAGTCTTCATAATCTCTAGAAATCAATCTTAAAGCAACGAAACTATGGCTCCACGGTTCAAAAATGATTTACCATCACAAAACCACAAAATAAATTTGTTCTTTATCCCGCTCGTAAATCACTTTTGACGACGGCGACGATGCTGATGATGACACCATCATCGAATTTTTATATTTTTTGTCAAAAAGGCTGTGAAATGCTAACTGACCGTAATGATTCGATTTAGCGCCTTCCTTCCAATAAGCGTCCCCTTTCGAATAAGCGCCCCCCTTCGAATGTGTTTTTATTAATAAGCACCCCTGTTTCAAAAAGCGCCCCCATTCTAATAAGCGCCCCTATTCTAATAGTATAATATTACAGGGCCGTCAGAGTACGTATCAACGGAGGTTCATGCCGTATTAAAGCTTTGTTTTGAACAATCGGTTGTTTCTCAAAAACGAAATAAGCGCTCTGTCCCGAATGAACGCCCTCCCTTGAGGTAGGGTTGAATTGTTGAGTGCATCAGGTGCCAGTCTAAAGAAAGATAACATATCATAAAGTACGTATTAACAGCTTTGTATTAAAAGCATCAAGACCCTATAACACATACGCCATTTTTTAAGCCCTCCTTCAGGTTTGCGTGTTATTTAAAGGGAGAAAGTGAGAGTTTCAATTCAGTCAAGTAGAATTCTTAAAATACTAAAAGCTGTTTGTTCGGCGAACGTGTTTTTGGCACGTAAAGGGCAGGTGTACAACTGTGTTAAAGTACTAAGTGATACAACATTAAGACACGAGTGTTAATGTTGGATGCCAATCATGTCAAATCTACACAAAGATGTTCTGACAAAACAAGACTTCTTAAGAAAACAAGCTGGAGCGAAATGGCAACAAGTTGTTTTTAGGCTTTTCATTTCTACCTGATTTCCGCTCAAGAAATAGGACACATTAAATACAAATCTTTATTCATAATAAAAGAGGCCTTTTTTACTGCCAATAGGATATTCCAATTTCTGCTTAGCCCGTAAAATTAAAACGTAATTGCGTGCCACATCCTTAAGGCTTTCATAGCTGCTCCAGTTTCCAATGGTTTGCTGAGGTTTTCTTTATCTACTAATGTATACTTAAAACGAAGATAATTAATCCAGAACAACATTTGGGAGAATATCCTTGATATTTTAGCTGGATTGAATCATAAACGGCGCCGTGCAGCAGGTTCTGGTTTAAATTCACATTATATTCAATTTATGGAAGCTACAAAACGGCTTCAATTAAAAATGTCAAACGTCAGGTGCACACAAACCTGTCATATAAAAATACAAGTTGCATTAGCACCTCAACTCGTTGCTGATAACGAAACAATTTATTTCGTCATTACCTGCTGAAGTAACCGGCCTGGTCCTTCGTTGCATCGATCCAAACAGCAGATTTCACAGATTCTTTGGTAGCAAAGGCCAAATTTAATGCTACAATAAAATGCTAGCAGAGTCTTTTTAAGAGGAATTTAAAGAAACGTTTTAATGATATGTTTGCTTTTACCTGTTGATGATTGTTTCAAGTTGTACTAACAATGTCAACATACTTTAATTGAACCTTTTTATTACTACACGAGTCAAATATTAGACCCGTTTAAGCTCCAGAATTAACTATCTATTTTGACCACATACGTTTTTTAAGTTCAGTTACAAATTCAGATTAAGATTAATTATTTAGCTTGTTCGTCTCTTATTCATAGGTATAACATTTTCTTGGCTTTAAAGTAGCCGTTGACAAATATAACCATTAAAAATGTTACACATGGCCTGGGTGAGAAGGAAATATCTCGTTATGTTAGAGATGCGTTTAATGTCTTTAATTTTCTGTCTGAATTACAATGTTTTGTTTCGCCGTAGTTTTCAGTAGTATATGTTTGAATCCTCGAACATCGAGCTTACGATCAAGAGTAAAACAGTTTTAGATATTTCCTATCCTAACAAGAAAAACGCCACCTTAATTAGGTGATGACTTTCGTCTGCAGCCAGGCTAACCCTGTCCTTAGTCATGGTATCACATCGATTCTAGCCAAGCAGTGCAATCTATTAACAAATCTATTTTCTTTTGAAAGTTCGGGTCAAATAAGAATCAAAATCAGCGAGTTCAATCACTAGTTTTCAGCGACATCTTAGGAGTTTTAGGTATTCCACTCGGAACGACCTGTTCATGATGCCGTAAATGATGGGATTTATGGCGCTGGAGGTGTAGGCAAAATAAGTGTACGCAAGGTACACTCGACGGTCGAACCAGTCATCTCTCATGATGTCCACCAAATCGATAACAATGCAAGGAATCCAGCAAATGAAGAATGCTAAGACGATTGCAAACACAGTGCGAGTGACAACAATCTCTGCTGGATTTAAAATGTTAACGGATGCGCTGGACATCTTTCTGGCGGCCAATCGTCGAAAGTGCCTTCTGATGGATCTAAAGACCTTTGTATAACACCATATGATCACTATGGCAGGAAGAAAGACGAACGTAACGCTGGAGAAGATGGTGTATATCTGGGTGCTTACCAAGCTGCGGTACAAATTGACGCAGATTGTCTTACCAGGGTGGAACACGAACAAGTTCCCATGCTGCGCGAACGTTATGCTTCCCAAAATCCCGACGGATACCAAACTTGCCGAGAGTATTATCAAACTTGTGTAGCCAGGGGTGAAGATCTTTTTGTACAAATCTGGTTTTATGACTCGAAGGTATCGATTTACGGCAGTGATCGCCATCATTTGAAGCGAAAGAAACGCCAAAAAGTGGGCGAGAAATCCTTGAATGTGGCAAAGGAGATCTCCAAAGATCCATTCTCCGGCAATGAGAGAGCCTTCTGATAGTGGCATACAGGTAAGCGACATGACAATATCACTGACGGCCAGCGTTAAAACAAATATGTTTGTTACCGATCTTAGGTGGTTGTTCTTTAAGAAAGCGACGCAGAGCAGCGTATTTCCAAACAGAGCTGCTAGGTTTATGAGGAAGAGAGGTCCCACATCTGCAATCACTCGACCAATCGAACGGTGCATCAGAGTGTTGGGGAAAATCGCTCGGGAAACGTTGGGCTGAGACAAGTTCGCTTCCATTGTGAACACTGAGTTTGTTGTCAACAGCGACGAGAAGGTTTCCTCGAGAATTAATTCTACAAACTGAACTTTGTCAATGGTTTACCTTTCTTAACAGACCCCAAGGTTGTAGGGATCTTGTTGCGTTCGGTTGTGCCCACTTCGCAGTTGTGAAAACCCGTCAGCAGTTCACTTCAGCTCTTGCGTCAAGTTATTATAAACGATATGATATATGTATGATTAGCTCAGAGAAGATTCACGAAACGAACTACATAACTCCCACATATATATAATCATTATGCGCGTGGAAGTTCAAAATGCTTCTCTGACGCAGGTATTGAATGGATTGACGACCTAATTGTGAAATATAGTCCACCTTGCCGCCGCGTTTGACAGAATAGTATTTACATATCAGTTTGTACCAAAAAATTAATACTATTTTCTTTTCTTTGTTTTCAAGTGACGGCGTTTAAAAGTTGGAAAATTACACTGAATTTAAAACGCTGTAGAAAACAAAAGATCGATCGAGAAATTCGATCTTCGCACATATTTCACGATCGCAATCGGCAACCTCAACAAAGGCTATAAATTTCGTTTTGAAAAACGTAAATGAAATAAAAAAACCGGATATCGACGAAAACATATTTGTTGTGTATGTTTGAAATTTCGCTTAATTGTAAATGCGATAAAGCGAATAACCGTGAGCTGACATTTGCAATAAACCAGCGACATGTCTGAAATAAGATCAATAGACCACCAAACCAGAGAATCAACTTCCTGGCTCTTTGTAGACAAAGCTGTGGGTAGTACACCTAATACCATTGGATTTTCTAAAAAAAAAAAGAGAACCGACAACTTTAAAGCTCGGCAAAGCAATAGAGAATTAGAGGGAATGTAAAGAAATAAAGAAATATGATCAATGGAGTGTTACAGCGAGCTAAAAACTGTGAATGGACGACATAACGCTTGCAACGAGAACGGCACTGATAAAAAATTAGACAACCTTGAATTCACCGCTTTAACCCGACATTCGCTGCTAAAGAAAATTTTTATAAGGATAAAAGTTGCACTAGTCTGAAAATTAAAGGCGCCCCCTGTAGCTCAGACGAGAAGGTTTTCATTTGAACTGATTTTTAGTGTTTTATCGAAAAAAAAAAACATTATCCGTTGAAAATTAACATGGAAAAGTATTCTTGTTAACGCTTTCGGTTGAAATTCTTGATTTTCGATTTCGTGACTTTTTGCATTGAAAATTCATCTACTCACTTCCTCACGTAAGATAAGTTTCTTCATAGAAATAGCTAGAGAAATTCTACAAATCAAAAAAGATCATAAAAGATCAATTAAAATGTAGAATTACCGCATCAGTCTTATCCCTATCACGATCAACAGAGTTTCGATCACAAAATGAAATTCAAATTCAGTTTCCTTTGATTTATTTTTTCCCATTATCTGAAGCAATTTTCCTAATGGCATAGTACATTCCATAAAAAAAAAGTCACTGAAAAGCATTTTGTCACCGAAATTTAATAAGTTGCTTACACAAGTTGTGGTATAACCGTTCATAGTAAGTGCATGGAAAAAAAAACATTATCATGTTGGCAGAGCCAATTCTTTTGAATCCCGCCATGTTATTAGTTCACTGCTTGTCGATGTCGGAAGTTCTTTTTTATAAATGGCAGGGGTTTATCTTAAATTACCGTTAATAGCAAGAAGCACAATCATTTAGCTCCTCAGAGATTGCGGCCTACAATAGCCCATTGACGATTCCAGAATTTTAATATCAAAGAGCCTAGAAAGATTAGTTTGGTGTAGACGTGAATGAAAAGGTAATTGATGTTATGCAAAAACAGTCCTACGACCCTAGATTATTAACACGAGATTCCACAAATAACAGAATTACGCAATAGTATTGCAAGCGTCGTTAAGTTGTATTTCTGCAGTTTTTGACAGAAAAGTACATTCCGCTCCATGTTGAAGTGGGTACATCTAATAACTTACGCTTGATAAGCTAAGAATTGATGACTTCGGAGGCATAGAAGTTGTTTACTTAGGACCTTGTAATGAAGCAAAGAATATTCCACGTCCAAATAGATACTGAATGAAATAAATAAGTGACCTTATTAATATTAAATATATATCATAGCTTTGCTATACTAACTGAACAAGCAAATGAATATATTTAAAACAGAGAAGTGGTTAAAAGGTCCAAGTTGGTGAAGCCTGACCAGTTAGCTATTTACACATCAAGACAGAACAGTTTAAATTGAACATAAAAGACGTTGAACGATCGATCTCGTCTTAGAGACGTACAATTGTTCAAAAGCAGCGAGGGGCTGGGTAGGAATGATTTTAATTGCTTGGGATGCTGGTAACTCAATAAGAACGCTCAAAACGCAGAACTTGATCAGTGTTGGCTCTGAAGGAAATTGATGCACACACAGAAAAGGTAATTTTATCAACACGCTTACCACAAATGGTAAAGCTAAGGCTTTACCGAACTTTGCTTTCTCTGCCACACTTTTCTCTGTTGATGGAATGGCAATATATATGGCAGAATGAATCAACCTTTACTAGTATTTTTAAACGATAGTTTTCAAAGCTGCAAAGCTTGTGGGGTTGTTAAACAAATGATCTAAGGATCATACGGTTCAGCATAACTGAACAGTATGATTGTACAAAAAAAACTACACCCTTAGTGTTCCAGAACCGGATAGTTCCCAGGTCCCACTCGAACGTATGCACTGCTGCGTAGAAGACAATAGATAATACAACTACAACTAAAGCGAGCACGCTGATAGCACTCAACCAGGCAATTTGTGAGAGAGACTTGAGAAATGCTGTTGGAAGAACTAAGACTCCTGTGATTAGTATCCATGGCCACGAGAGCTCTGTGATATGTCAGATGGAAGAGTGTTCCACATGACAGATCCTCAGAGTACAAGGTAGGAAACCGATAACAGAAATACTTACATCTGTATAACACAAACAATTATACAACCTCCATGTTTAGGTAGAGGCGCAAATCCCTATATCTTTATAGCTTGACCTCACACGACGTTTCTTTCCCTTTCCATTAACGTCATAGAGACACTCAGTGAGAATTTCTCAGTCCAACGTATCACAGAATAATTGGAATTATTATAAACGCCAGCAAGGCCACTATTTCTCCTTCTTTGAGGGCGCAGGCAACAGCGAGAAAGCCAATACCCTCTATGTAGTTCACAAGATTCGCTACAACTTTCTACACTGATGAATCAACTGGGGAGAAATCATGCGAAACAGTTTTGTTTGATGCAGGATTAAGGAGAGGTACTCTCGGCGGCGGTAAGCGTCACGATTTCAGCTTCCTCAAGCTCATCAAGCTATCGGACTTCTTCCATCCCAAATAGATTGACGACGATAAACCTTTAGAGGCCTGGTCACGCAAGTCTAGTCACTCCGTTATCACCTCTGACTACTGAAAATGTTTCTTTCATTGTCTAAAGAGTACTAGTGAATAAAAATAACAGAAAAACAGAAGAATAAGATCTTCACCTAGTATGTACTTTTTTAGTTGAACTAGAAATTGTCAAGTGTAAAAGACTGATGAGAACACGTCATGACTTTTTTTTACCGTGTTTCTAAACGCCTCAATGTTAAACAAGAATACTCCGCTGCGCGTCATATTTTCAGCTCTCGTTCCCATGTTTGGAAGTGTGGTGTTTGATAAATTGCATAGAATATATTAGATTAATCGACAAATTTCTAAAATGAATAATTTATTACCGGAATGGTGATCAGTGAACTTTGGCTCAGTATATTGTTGAAGGATGAAAGGTTTGATGCCCCCTCTACACTACGCCAGAGGAATTTGAAAACGCAGCTTTATTCTACGATTAGGCCACCTTCACTTATCAGAAACATTCTTTAAACCAGAGGAATTTGAAAGCGCCAGCTTTGCGTTTTAGTGGGGACGGAAAACATTCTGTAAATGGCGCTTTTAGAAAACGATGCCGTCACGATAATCATGTAATTTCCAGCCTGCGTAGCTGGTAAGATTCGTGAGCGAAGCCGGCATTTTATTCTCTCACAGGCGAGGCTCGCGAGTCATCACCAATCCTCTCACTGCTTCACCCAAAACAAAAAGCACTCGCGGGCAAAATTCCACCCCAACGCAGGCCAGTAATTACCCTGCCCGAGTTTCCTTAAAAAACAATCCAAAATGATCAGTGAATTTTTTAATTCCTCCCGCGCAGTCTAGACAAAAAACATTTCATGCGTTTTCACAGTGAAAACACCGTTTGCAAATTTCTCTGCCGTTGTGCTAAGGGAACCTTAGTATTTTGAATACTTATCCAACTTGCGTGTCTACTGACTTACGTTCCACGCAGGCTCCACCGTGAAAAAAAAGCATGTCACCAGTTATTTATCACAAAACACGAAGAGAAAAGAAAACAGAAGATCTAGAGAGAATTTTTAAAATTAGCTGTATCATTATAACATTTAATTCGCATCTTGGGCAAAAAAACGTGTTCTAGTAAAAATTACGTAAATTCTAGGAGACACGTAGACTCGGAAAAAATCCGAGCCCCAGATGGGATTTGAACCCACGACCCTCCGTGATCTAGTCGGATGCTCTACCACTGAGCTACTGGAGACTCTGTGGTGAGCAAGGGTCAAATTGTGGGTATTGACTGGAACCGCATTTACGTAATTTCATGTTGTTGTTATTTCTCTGCTAGTAAAAATTGATCCAGAAAATCAAAAGATCGTATTTTCTCTGGTCATTGTAGGTGTAAAATTCAAATGAACGTAAAAGTTAAATTTTATGCTCTGCGATGGAGCTTATTACAACAGAATTTAGACTCGAAAAAGTTTTACCCAGCTTGACTATAATCCGGGAAAACAAAACAATAGATATCGATCGAAAAGAAATTGGGGTAAATAAAACGGCGAATTTATGTCAATGGAAATCATCACTTGGCAGCTCTTAAAATTAGACTTTCTTCACATCTGAATAATAACAACAACAATCCTTTACTTTTTTAAGCAGTCCTTTTTTGTTACTTAACACAGTATAAATACGAAACTAAACAAAATAAAAATAGGAAAATAGTACTACTACAGTACAATATGATAGTTAAGACTGCTTACATCGTTTATTTTACATACCTAAAACAATTAATTTGTAAATGTGTTGTCATTTTTCTTTCTTCTCGCGCATCCTCGCGTGTTTACCGATGTGCCACACTCGCGTTTTCGGTCTCGCGATCCTTGAGATGTGTAGGAAAAGATTTCCCGTCTTCTAAGATTTTGCATTCCTAGCCGCGTTTACAGCGAACTTCAATCTCATTTAAAGGAGGAAGTTCTTTTTCACACCTCTTTTTAAATTTTTGGCTGGTTTTTTTTTTTTTTCTGTCCAGGATTCCTCTACTGCGCTTAAAGCTTTTTTGAAAGATGCCCGGTTATGGTCCTCTTTCGCATATACCCGCGTGAAACACACGCGTGGACATTTCTCAAACTAGGCAGTGCGTGGGTTGGAGATTCCCGCCCGTTCTTCTCGCGCATCCTCGCGCGTTTATCGATTTGCCACAGTCGCCTTTTTGGTCAAGGAATACAAAACTTTGCTTAATGGGGTTTTAGAACATGCCAGTTTTGGCCCTCCGACAAGTCTCCACACGTGAATTGCACGCTTGTAATTCTATTGAACTGGACAGTGCGTGGGTTGGAGATTTTCTCGCCCATGTCCTTTATCCTTCTTCTCGCGCATCCTCGTGCTTTTAGCGATTTCCCACAGTCGCGTTTTCGGTCTCGAATTCCTTAACTAAGCATAATGGGTTTCTGAAAGACGCTAGGTTTCGCCCTCCGTCAAGGCGTGAGTTTCACCCGTTGAATCATTCCACGGGTGAAACTCGAAGTTCTATCAAATTGAACAGTGCGTGGACTAGAGATTCGCGCGAATGTCATTTTTCTTTCTTCTTGTGCGTCCTTGCGTATTTACATGAGGAAGTTTTTTCACACCTCCAAATTTTTGGCTGTTTTTCTCAGTGCAGGAGACAAACAAGATCACACACATACACAGTTAAGAGCAAGGTTTCATTGCATGGCCACTGTCCGCTCAGTCACATTTGAAGCTTTCACTTTGGTAGTCAGGAATACAGGCTTCTTTAATACTCTTTTTCTTTGGCCATCGTAGCTTAATAAGAAATAACACACAAACTGAGTTGACAAACATGACGATAAAACACATTTAATTAATGAAAATTCAATAAAATTCATTTATGTAATTAATGAAATTAATTAATTAGTTACTTATCTTGAATTTTAATTTAGTTGTTTCTTCTATTCCAAACGGTCACTTCCATGTATGTCGAAACAAACGAAACGTCAAGTTAAATGAATTTTGTTTTCCAAAATGCGTTTTACTGTCATGTTTGTCACCGTAGTTTGTGTGTTATTTCTTACAGGCTTTGTTCACCGCAAGGAAAAGGATTAATCTCACACGCATTCTGTTTTGGAGATATGCAAAACTTGTTTATTCTTTGCCACGAAGCTACCATAGACTTTTTCATAATTTTGTTTTGTGATATTCTCAACTTCAGAAGTAAGTAGAACATATTTTTTAAACTATGTGGATACACAGACGCTGTATTTGTAATTTTATTTCTCTGTATCTAAATTTCCATTTGATTTGAGGTTAGCATGGCCATTAAATCGATTGGAAACGCTAACCTGACAATTGAATTTTCTACCATCGCTCTTTGTGGTTCCAAATTGTACGACCGTGGCATCGTTGTTCCTCTACACATTCTCAAGCCAACAAAATCTCTCTGATTCCACCTCAGTTTCTTTTATCACGCTTCGACACAGCTTTCGGCCTTCCATTGCTTTGGCAAAGTTGACTCCATTCCAGCCTGGCTGTGAAAAAACGGCTTATACAATACACTGGCGTTCAGGCAACAGTTAGCATCCAGATATTTCTTACCTTGCCAGCAGGTGTAATATTAGTTCAATTAATTTGCTAACCCCTGAATTGTATTATATTATGTTTGGGTCAAGAAACATTGTTGAACTAATTGAATTTCCTGTTGGGTGCCTTGGATGTCAAACCCAGGCGTGACGTTTTAGTTTGGAGATGACATTTTAGCTGAGATTCCTTACTCGTGACGCTTTCCAAAGTTCAGTTTTTTTCAATTTATAAAACAACTTTCTCATGAATCGTTCGGGAGTTTTCCGCAACCTTAAATCACTTCTGGAAACACTGATTCGACACAAGTAATATTCTTCTTAATTTTATTTATCCACGTCATTAATAATGAAAATGAATCAATTTATATCACTAAACTTATCATTGGCATCGTCTTTGTCTCTGCATCGAGAGTTCTCATTCTCCAACAGAATGTTGGAGAATAAAATGTATCTGTTACATTTTACAGTTTTCAGTTTCGGTGTTGTAAGCGGATCAAATCGTTTTACTTCACCAGACTTACAATTTATTAACTTTGCAAGACCCATAATTGGACGAAAACTAAATGGAAGTATCATAAAAGAAACTGAGGTGGACTCAGAGAGTTACTGTCAATTTTCATGTGTCAGAGAAAGCCGTTGTTTGTCGTACAACTTTGGACCGGCGAAGACAAGAAGACATTTAAGTGCCAGCTGAGTGACTCGGATCGATTTGTGGGAGTTAAGAACTTCACTAAGTACGGGGAATTTTTGTACCGTGGAGTACAGGTAATTTCAGACCCTAGAGATAAAATTGTTATTATTTTTGCTTATTACAATCAGGCCTACATAGGTGTATTCAAGCAGAAACCAAAGTAGGCAAAAATATTCCAACGACGGTGATCAGAGATATTTAAAGTGTTATGCCGCTTAGAAGAAAGACTCCGAAATGCGTGCGACTTGCATTATATTCTGGGCCTTTTTCTGGCATCTAACATTAACAGCACTCAAGTTAATCAAAATCAATCTTTTTTGTTAGGGAATTTTTTTTTTATGAAAAATGAATAAATTATATTAAGTCATTTGAACAGAAAGATACTAAGGTTATAAGTCAACATATAAAATATAGCAAGATGAATGGTTTCTGAAAAAAAAAATTCTGACGAATATACGATAAGCTGTTCATGAGAAATTTTGTTGTAAGGGCAGAAATAAGGCAGACTGAATATTAGAATAAGCTACGAGGATTTGCCGTTGGGAGTTATAACACACGCTGAGAAATAGCTTAGCGTAAAAAGCAAACAAACCAGCATTGTCCTCGGTGATATTACCCCAAGGACTACAGAAAAAGACTTGTAGTTTTGATCATTGTAGAAGAGAGTCTAATTATCGCGTGGCATCGTGTGTCCATGTCTAGCTGGATGCAAATACATTTTACGCAAAATTTTACTACAAAATTAGAAGAAATCATTTTGATGCACGCAAGGTCTAATCATAATAATCTTTGGTTAAT
>CAXHUQ010000631.1:0-14759 GCA_964020085.1 Micromussa lordhowensis | reverse complement strand
CCTTCGTACAGGTGACTAACAAGAAAACGTACAACAGAAGGTCCTAATACTGAAATGTTGAACAGCGATATTTAAACAAGTGCTCAGTTATAAGGTAAAGTTTCGCACTTGTGAAATGATGGTACACGTTCTGTCTGTGTGTCCTGTCCTTTGGATTGTTACTAGAAATCGCTCTGAATTCTTCTAAAGTATATAACTATGCGTTATATGACCGGTTTACAAAATTCAATTGGTAATTGTATCATAGAAAAAACGCGCTTCGAATAGTCATGTTTTGCTTATCATGGAATACGTCTAAGTGTCCTACTTTGAAACACGCGAGTAACTTTCCTTGTGAAATATTTAACTTAAGCACTTCATATTAGGCAGGCGATAACGATGAACAGTTCTAAACAAGTACTGGGAATTTTGTTGTCAAACTTTAAAAAATGAGGAAGATAGAGCATTCTGAAAATGTCTTATGAAAACTTGACGATATTTAGGGCATGCGCAGTACTTTATCAAAGACAGTGACAACTTCTGCGTATATTGAATAGGTAAATATCATGCACAGTTTTTCTGTTTCAAAGCATTTGTCAATTGCTCTACGATTTTCAAAGTTACGACTATCGTAAAATAAGAAGAAATGTATGAAAAAATTCGGTACATGCGCAGTAACGACAAATTCAACGTACGCGCCTCAAATTGTGCACACTGTAAACTTAGACAGAAACAAACAACTTGTGTAAATTTTGTAGTAAAACGTTAAAAACACATGAAAAGGCAGTATTTTGAAATTTTAAGACAATGTATTGGAAAATTACGATGTTTAGAGCATGCGCAGTAACTACCAATTGAACGTACGAACATGAAATTGTGCACACTGTAAACTTAGACACAGGCAAACAACTTGTATAAATTTTGTGGTTAAAAAGTAAAAACACACGAAAATATAATACTTTGAAATTTGAAGAGAATGTATGGGGAAATGTTTATTGAAAAATGCAGCACATGCGCAGTAATGACCAATTGAACGTACGAAAATGACATTATACACACTGTAAACTTCGACACAGACAAACAACTTGTATAAATTTTGTGGCTAAAAGGTAAAAAGACACGGAAATATAATACTTTGAAATTTTAAGACAATCGATGGGAAAGTGTTTGCGCGGGAACTGTTGTGTGCACATTCCACGTTCCGTTCTTATAGGATTTAAAATGCTTACAAGGGGGAACAAACTCTTAATTGTGCAAGGAATAAGTCTTACCCGTCCAAGGAGCGAATTTTCTGATTCAGAAGTGCAGCTTATGCGAAATAAATTGAAATCGAGTTCGGCAATTTCAAGTGTTCGCCGCGCGCGTGAATTTTGTAAAATGAGCATAGTTAACTCGAAGTGTAATATTTCCTCTAAAAAGCAGGTATACAACTATATTCTTCCGTATAAGCAAACCCTACAGAATCTAGTACACTGAAAATCTGAATTCTCTTTTCAAGTATACACTATAACTGTGTACTGAAATGTTGAACAGCCATATTTAAACAAGTGCTCAGTTATAAGGTGAAGTTTCGCACTTGTGAAATGATGGTACACGTTCTGTCTGTGTGTCCTGTCCTTTGGATTGTTACTAGAAATCGCTCTGAATTCTTCTAAAGTATATAACTATGCGTTATATGACCGGTTTACAAAATTCAATTGGTAATTGTATCATAGAAAAAACGCGCTTCGAATAGTCATGTTTTGCTTATCATGGAATACGGCTAAGTGTCCTACTTTGAAACACGCGAGTAACTTTCCTTGTGAAATATTTAACTTAAGCACTTCATATTAGGCAGGCGATAACGATGAACAGTTCTAAACAAGTACTGGGAATTTTGTTGTCAAACTTTAAAAAATGAGGAAACGCGGAAGCGCGGAAACGCGGAAACGCGGAAGCTCATAGACATAAATTCTCACCGGAGTGTACATTTTCGAAATCCGAGTAGATACATATACAGTCATACCTCTATCACACGTACACCGAAAGGACAGAGCGAGGTGTCCCTATTTGAGAGGTTTCTATTTTGCAGGTCATTATTATAATCACATCTCTTAAACGAAAATGGTGATCTATCATTTCAATTTTATTTTCCGAAACAGTGCTTGGTAGAGAACATTCAGGTAAATTTTCAAAAAAACTCATCGCTAAATTTTATTTCTCAGGAATCACCTTAAATGGCGCCGAGTGGATCCCTTAGGCAAAAGTTTTGACTAATTAACTCTGGTTTCGTTCGATTTTTCTGAAATTTTAACACAATAAAGATGGATTGCTAAGAAACATATTTAGTCTTTGCCGATGTATAGTAGCTATTAACTCTAAAGAGATATATCGCTTCGAAGTCGGTGATTTGAAGTCGTTGGATTCGAACGAAGAGAATACTAAATACGCTAAAAAGGTGTTGAGTGAGGGCTATGGACTCAGTGAAAGGTTCCAGCAATTCTACTTTTCTAGAAAAAGATCAACTCTTCCACTTGAAAAGAGCAGAAAATTTAACTTTCCGCATTAATTTTTAGCGATCTCTTTTAAGACAATCGATGGGAAAGTGTTTGCGCGGGAACTGTTGTGTGCACATTCCACGTTCCGTTCTTATAGGATTTAAAATGCTTACAAGGGGGAACAAACTCTTAATTGTGCAAGGAATAAGTCTTACCCGTCCAAGGAGCGAATTTTCTGATTCAGAAGTGCAGCTTATGCGAAATAAATTGAAATCGAGTTCGGCAATTTCAAGTGTACGGCGCGCGCGTGAATTTTGTAAAATGAGCATAGTTAACTCGAAGTGTAATATTTCCTCTAAAAAGCAGGTATACAACTATATTCTTCCGTATAAGCAAACCCTAAAGAATCTAGTACACTGAAAATCTGAATTCTCTTTTCAAGTATACACTATAACTGTGTACTGAAATGTTGAACAGCGATATTTAAACAAGTACTCAGTTATAAGGTGAAGTTTCGCACTTGTGAAATGATGGTACACGTTCTGTCTGTGTGTCCTGTCCTTTGGATTGTTACTAGAAATCGCTCTGAATTCTTCTAAAGTATATAACTATGCGTTATATGACCGGTTTACAAAATTCAATTGGTAATTGTATCATAGAAAAAACGCGCTTCGAATAGTCATGTTTTGCTTATCATGGAATACGGCTAAGTGTCCTACTTTGAAACACGCGAGTAACTTTCCTTGTGAAATATTTAACTTAAGCACTTCATATTAGGCAGGCGATAACGATGAACAGTTCTAAACAAGTACTGGGAATTTTGTTGTCAAACTTTAAAAAATGAGGAAACGCGGAAGCGCGGAAACGCGGAAGCTCATAGACATAAATTCTCACCGGAGTGTACATTTTCGAAATCCGAGTAGATACATATACAGTCATACCTCTATCACACGTACACCGAAAGGACAGAGCGAGGTGTCCCTATTTGAGAGGTTTCTATTTTGCAGGTCATTATTATAATCACATCTCTTAAACGAAAATGGTGATCTATCATTTTAATTTTATTTTCCGAAACAGTGCTTGGTAGAGAACATTCAGGTAAATTTTCAAAAAAAATCATCGCTAAATTTTATTTCTCAGGAATCACCTTAAATGGCGCCGAGTGGATCCCTTAGGCAAAAGTTTTGACTAGATGATGGGATGCAAAAGAGAGAAAACACTTATTTGCGCTAATATTCAAGTCATTACTGCACTTTTCAATAACATGCGGACTCTAAAACATTTTTAGAGCATGGCATAATGGCTCATAGCCCATGATCGCTAAGCCAATGAAAACTCTTGAATATTAAATTATTTGCAGATAAAAAATACTAAAAAGGCAAACTGTCAGAATCAAACAAGACTCTTCAGGGGATTTAATGACAATAATATTCATAACCATGCTTTATATACTATAAAATTTACATAATTACCATTTGAAATGTCTAAATGGCAAGGTTTGGGCTAGAGGCTTAAGATAAAATTCGGTAAATGCTGAAAGGTTTTCAATGGCGGTGCGCAGCACGATGTAATGAGCCGAAGGGGATTCCCCTGGATGGGTTTTGATGGTTCCAAAAGCCTTGTCAGGCTTGGCATTGCCATTGACAACCCAATTAGCAATTTCTTCTTATATATATAGAAATATATAAAGGTAGAATAAACAGAAGAAGATGCGAACTTTTCTCTTTGTGGTCTTTAATACATGGACGTTTCGCCCGTTCGGGCTTCTTCAGCACTTACAAAATCGATACTTGGATGTTGGTTAACCAACATCGTTTACACATCTATAGAAAAATATAAATATAAAAATATAAAAACATATATGTATATACACACATATAACTTAACTTAACTTATTATATTAAATTATTTCCAGATAAAAAATAACTGTCAGAATCAAACTAGTTTGTTATTCAGTTGGAGCTAAAGAAAATTTTAAGCCCAACAGGGTTTTATGTTCTAATATCTATAGGAGTGTGGCTAATTTTGGATACCTATTTGGCGTTCCTGGCCCTTAATCCAAGGGAAGTTGATGGGGTGTGGTTTCTTTGTACTTGTATCCATAGTATCAAGTCAGTCTGACTTGTGCTGAGTGAAGAACATGCTATATACTTAGTAGAATTAGCATAGCTTTCAGGCATTGACTATGATTTTAAGGCAGTTTAGTGTCCAATGATTGAGGCAATATTTAAATAAACAATAAACTTATTTGATTGTACCATTACTACTTGGATAACCCAGTAACTCTAGAGCTGAGACAAAAGTCCCGACTTGTGGAAGGGATGCCGCTTTCCGGTGGATGTCACAAATGATTCCCTGACAACTCAAGAACAGGATCCATCCACAAAGACCAAGTTCCGGAATCAACTTACTAACTCTTGGTTTAGATTTCCAGATCACCAGTAGGAGACCTTCTTTGTCAAGCTTCCATGCCACACCCTGTCAAAACAAGACCTCAAAACCAGAGAGATATCACAGTTGTCAGGATTTGACTATCATTATTGTACAACGAAATTTATTTAGTTGATAAAATCCTTTCAGACATCACATCAACTATAAATAAAAGCTAACATAAAAAATATATCTATATGTACATATGCATAACTTAAATAAAAGTAGCTGTATCAAGGTAACAAGATAAATGAATGAAAATTTATAATTAATATTTATTGAGGCAATTTCTTGCAAAGGGCTTTCATGTGATATGATGTCATCAGCCTGAATTTTTCCACAGAAGGGAGGACAAGAGATTCTATTGTCAATTTCTGCTTATGCTAGATCAAGTGTGGAGTGTAGAACTTGAAGTAAGCACTGCTGAGTTACTCCATAAGACACTGGGCTTTACTGGGCCCGTTGGACATGGTTGGACCTGGTTTTCGAAACATATATAATAAGATAATGAATGATAAGATAATGAATTGAAGACTTCATCAAAGACTACACTTTCATCCCAACAAGCCTGTTAGGTGATCTCTCACTCTTCAGGGGGATTTTAGAGACAATAATATTCATAGCCATGCTTTATACACTATACAATTTACATACCGGTAATTACTGTTGCAGAGAATTTGAAATGTCTAAATATTTAAATAAACAATAAACTTATTTGATTGTACCATTACTACTTGGATAACCCAGTAACTCTAGAGCTGAGACATGCCAAAAGTCCCGACTTGCGGAAGGGATGCCGCTTTCCGGTGGAGGTCACAAATGATTCCCTGACAACTCAAGAACAGGATCCATCCACAAAGACCAAGTTCCGGAATCAACTTACCAACTCTTGGTTTACATTTCCAGATCACCAGTAGGAGACCTTCTTTGTCAAGCTTCCATACCACACCCTGTCAAAACAAGACCTCAAAACCAGAGAGATATCACAGTTGTCAGGATTTGACTATCATTATTGTACAACTAAATTTATTTAGTTGATAAAATCCTTTCAGACATCACATCAACTATAAATAAAAGCTAACATAAAAAATATATCTATATGTACATATGCATAACTTAAATAAAAGTAGCTGTATCAAGGTAACAAGATAAATGAATGAAAATTTATAATTAATATTTATTGAGGCAATTTCTTGCAAAGGGCTTTCATGTGATATGATGTCATCAGCCTGAATTTTTCCACAGAAGGGAGGACAAGAGATTCTATTGTCAATTTCTGCTTATGCTAGATCAAGTGTGGAGTGTAGAACTTGAAGTAAGCACTGCTGAGTTACTCCATAAGACACTGGGCTTTACTGGGCCCGTTGGACATGGTTGGACCTGGTTTTCGAAACATATATAATAAGATAATGAATGATAAGATAATGAATTGAAGACTTCATCGAAGACTACACTTTCATCCCAACAAGCCTGTTAGGTGATCTCTCACTCTTCAGGGGGATTTTAAAGACAATAATATTCATAGCCATGCTTTGTACACTATACAATTGACATACCGGTAATTACTGCCGCAGGGAATTTGAAATGTCTAAATATTTAAATAAACAATAAACTCATTTGATTGTACCATTACTACTTGGATAACTTAGTAACTCTAGAGCTGATACATGCAAAAACTCCCGACTTGTGGAAGGGATACCGCTTTCCGGTGGATGTCACAAATGATTCCCTGACAACTCAAGAACAGGATCCATCCACGAAGACCAAGTTCCGGAATCAACTTCCCAACTCTTGGGTTAGATTTCCAGATCACCACTAGGAGGCCTTCTTTGTCAAGCTTCCTTGCCATACTCTGTCAAAACAAGACCTCAAAACCAGAGAGATAGCACAGTTGTCAGGATTTGACTATGATTAAGACAGTTTAGTGTGCTATTATTGTACAACTACATTTATTTAGTTGATAAAATCCTTTCAGACATCACATCAACAATAAATAAAAGCTAACATAAAAAATATATCTATACGTACATATGCATAACTTACATAAAAGTAAATATATCAAGGTAGCAAGATAAATGAATGAAAATTTATAATTAATATTATAATTATAATTATATTGAGGCAATTGATTGCAAAGGGCTTTCATGTGATATGATACCATGAGCCTGAATTTTTCCAAGACCAATAATTTCTATAAGACCAAGTGTCTTATAGAGTAACTTAAGCAGTGCTTACCTGAAGTTATACACTCCAAACTTTATATAGCATAACCAGGAAATGAAACTAGAATCTCTTGGCCACCTGTGGAAATATTTAGGCTCATGTCATCATATCACAGGAAAGCCCTTTGCAAGCAATTGCATCAATAATGGCACACTAGACAGCCTTTAAATCATAGTCAATGCCTGAAAACTGTGCTATCTCTACCTAGTATATAGCATGTTCTCCACTCAGCACAAGTCAAAGCCACTTGATACTAGGCATAAGAGTACAAAGAAACCACACCCAAACACCTTCACTTGGATTACGGGACAGGAACTCCAAATAGATATCCAAAATTAGGCACACTCCTGGAGATATTAGTACATAAAACCCTGTTGGGCTTAAAATTTTAATTTGGCTTCAACTTAATAACAAACTAGTTTGATTCTGACAGTTTTGCATATTTCTGATATACAACCCCAACCTCTGTCGAGAAAAGTCAAAGTCAAATTGAAATTGAAATCCAAAAAATCGAAATGGCTTAATCAAGTCAAGCTGGTTTGATAAAGTTTACAGACGAAAATAACTTAATAGCACCATATTAACAGACCCCATTTTCAAAACTCCAGGTAGATATAGATATATGTATTATAATAAGATAATGAATTGAAGACTTCATCAAAAACTACACTTTCATCCCAACAAGCCTGTTCCGTGATCTCTCACTCTTCAGGGGGATTTTAAAGACAATAATATTCATAGCCATGCTTTATACACTATAAAATTTACATACCACTAATTACTGTTGCAGAGAATTTGAAATGTCTAAATATTTAAATAAATGATAAACTAAGACATTTCTTAACTCTGGACTTAAAAATATTCTCATTTGTTCCATCAGGTGACATCTATAACAGCCTCAAGTGAGAAATCAGTCTTATAAAGTGTCATTTGGAGTGGCTCGACTAACAAAATGGCTATCAACTTGAAGTGCCAGCTTTCAAGCTGAAACGTTGCTTTCCAGTGGACGCCACAACTGATTCCCTGACCCGGATGCATCCACAAACAACCAAGTTCAGGCCAACTCTTAGATCAGATTTCCAGATCAACTAGGTGGCCTTGTCAAGTTTCCTCGCCTTGTTACCCTGCCAAAACAATTACCCCAGTTTGTCAACTCACCAAAATAAAATCATGTTTCACAATACAGTTTCCTCCTCTGACTTGCACCGCTGAACTATGAAAGGTTCATACCTGTAGAATGCAGAATCGGCTTAATTCAGCCTGTTTGGGCAGCCTTGAACTGAAAATGAAAAATGAAAGTCAAGGTAAATCCAGTCCAACAGACCCCAAAAGACGTTCCTGGATCAAATTTTGCAGGGTGATTGTATGGTGACTGTATGGTTTGCAAGAAAATTTTTTCACTAGGCGGGCTCGAGAACAAACGTATGTATGTTGGGCAGGTGTACGTGGCAGTAGTTCACCCCCCGTTGGGGGGAGAGGGGAGGGGCGTTTGACTCCAAAGTCAATTGCTTGGGGTGTGAATTTGGTGACTGTATGGTTTTGCAAGAAAATTGGCAGCAAGTCGAGAATAGTTGTGGAGAGGGTGTTTTTTCACTAGGCGGGCTCGAGAACAAACGTATGTATGTTGGGCAGGTGTACGTGGCAGTAGTTCACCCCCCGTTGGGGGGAGAGGGGAGGGGCGTTTGACTCCAAAGTCAATTGCTTGGGGTGTGAATTTGGTGACTGTATGGTTTTGCAAGAAAATTGGCAGCAAGTCGAGAATAGTTGTGGAGAGGGTGTTTTTTCACTAGGCGGGCTCGAGAACAAACGTATGTATGTTGGGCAGGTGTACGTGGCAGTAGTTCACCCCCCGTTGGGGGGAGAGGGGAGGGGCGTTTGACTCCAAAGTCAATTGCTTGGGGTGTGAATTTGGTGACTGTATGGTTTTGCAAGAAAATTGGCAGCAAGTCGAGAATAGTTGTGGAGAGGGTGTTTTTTCACTAGGCGGGCTCGAGAACAAACGTATGTATGTTGGGCAGGTGTACGTGGCAGTAGTTCACCCCCCGTTGGGGGGAGAGGGGAGGGGCGTTTGACTCCAAAGTCAATTGCTTGGGGTGTGAATTTGGTGACTGTATGGTTTTGCAAGAAAATTGGCAGCAAGTCGAGAATAGTTGTGGAGAGGGTGTTTTTTCACTAGGCGGGCTCGAGAACAAACGTATGTATGTTGGGCAGGTGTACGTGGCAGTAGTTCACCCCCCGTTGGGGGGAGAGGGGAGGGGCGTTTGACTCCAAAGTCAATTGCTTGGGGTGTGAATTTGGTGACTGTATGGTTTTGCAAGAAAATTGGCAGCAAGTCGAGAATAGTTGTGGAGAGGGTGTTTTTTCACTAGGCGGGCTCGAGAACAAACGTATGTATGTTGGGCAGGTGTACGTGGCAGTAGTTCACCCCCCGTTGGGGGGAGAGGGGAGGGGCGTTTGACTCCAAAGTCAATTGCTTGGGGTGTGAATTTGGTGACTGTATGGTTTTGCAAGAAAATTGGCAGCAAGTCGAGAATAGTTGTGGAGAGGGTGTTTTTTCACTAGGCGGGCTCGAGAACAAACGTATGTATGTTGGGCAGGTGTACGTGGCAGTAGTTCACCCCCCGTTGGGGGGAGAGGGGAGGGGCGTTTGACTCCAAAGTCAATTGCTTGGGGTGTGAATTTGGTGACTGTATGGTTTTGCAAGAAAATTGGCAGCAAGTCGAGAATAGTTGTGGAGAGGGTGTTTTTTCACTAGGCGGGCTCGAGAACAAACGTATGTATGTTGGGCAGGTGTACGTGGCAGTAGTTCACCCCCCGTTGGGGGGAGAGGGGAGGGGCGTTTGACTCCAAAGTCAATTGCTTGGGGTGTGAATTTGGTGACTGTATGGTTTTGCAAGAAAATTGGCAGCAAGTCGAGAATAGTTGTGGAGAGGGTGTTTTTTCACTAGGCGGGCTCGAGAACAAACGTATGTATGTTGGGCAGGTGTACGTGGCAGTAGTTCACCCCCCGTTGGGGGGAGAGGGGAGGGGCGTTTGACTCCAAAGTCAATTGCTTGGGGTGTGAATTTGGTGACTGTATGGTTTTGCAAGAAAATTGGCAGCAAGTCGAGAATAGTTGTGGAGAGGGTGTTTTTTCACTAGGCGGGCTCGAGAACAAACGTATGTATGTTGGGCAGGTGTACGTGGCAGTAGTTCACCCCCCGTTGGGGGGAGAGGGGAGGGGCGTTTGACTCCAAAGTCAATTGCTTGGGGTGTGAATTTGGTGACTGTATGGTTTTGCAAGAAAATTGGCAGCAAGTCGAGAATAGTTGTGGAGAGGGTGTTTTTTCACTAGGCGGGCTCGAGAACAAACGTATGTATGTTGGGCAGGTGTACGTGGCAGTAGTTCACCCCCCGTTGGGGGGAGAGGGGAGGGGCGTTTGACTCCAAAGTCAATTGCTTGGGGTGTGAATTTGGTGACTGTATGGTTTTGCAAGAAAATTGGCAGCAAGTCGAGAATAGTTGTGGAGAGGGTGTTTTTTCACTAGGCGGGCTCGAGAACAAACGTATGTATGTTGGGCAGGTGTACGTGGCAGTAGTTCACCCCCCGTTGGGGGGAGAGGGGAGGGGCGTTTGACTCCAAAGTCAATTGCTTGGGGTGTGAATTTGGTGACTGTATGGTTTTGCAAGAAAATTGGCAGCAAGTCGAGAATAGTTGTGGAGAGGGTGTTTTTTCACTAGGCGGGCTCGAGAACAAACGTATGTATGTTGGGCAGGTGTACGTGGCAGTAGTTCACCCCCCGTTGGGGGGAGAGGGGAGGGGCGTTTGACTCCAAAGTCAATTGCTTGGGGTGTGAATTTGGTGACTGTATGGTTTTGCAAGAAAATTGGCAGCAAGTCGAGAATAGTTGTGGAGAGGGTGTTTTTTCACTAGGCGGGCTCGAGAACAAACGTATGTATGTTGGGCAGGTGTACGTGGCAGTAGTTCACCCCCCGTTGGGGGGAGAGGGGAGGGGCGTTTGACTCCAAAGTCAATTGCTTGGGGTGTGAATTTGGTGACTGTATGGTTTTGCAATAATAACGAATAATGTATGGTTTTTATATTGCTACTATTGTGCTTTACCTTCCATATTTTTCTATTGTGATGTATGTGTGTCCGTCCGACCTAAATTATCCTAAACAAATTGTAATGCTGCCTGCCTGCCCCTTTTAAGTTTTCAGTTATTTCAGGCAGCCAGACCCCGTTATATTATTTTATCTCTATCTATTTGAATAATTTATCTGCATGTATGTAAGTTTATGGGGTAAATAAATTGTTGTTTTTGTTGTTACGAACCCTCGACTGTATGTGCCTCGGGTTTGCATAACTGTCTCGAATTCTCCCAGCCCTCCTCGTGTTTACATGAGGCTATATAAAGACGGAAAAAGTGCTCTATTGCTTAAATCGAAAGCAAATTATTACAGGACTATTAAATCTACCTTCCGATTGTGCTATATCATGCGATCCTGCGATGCTGGCATCAGGCAGGTCGTCAAATGGCGGCCAGCTTATCCATCGACGGCCCTCACGAACTTCTCTGCGACTCAAGACATTTTCCTCGGACAGCAAAAAGGGACATTTAGCGCTTTCAGGCGACTGAAATACTAACTAGCCAGCTTCCGTGATCTACAAGAAACACGTCCGCCATTTTGCTTATCAACCTCGTTCCCAGGCAGCGCTCGGAAATATTTGCCTGGAAATTTTTCCGGCCTGGAAAAATGAAATTACCAACTTCCTGATTTTTTATCACAAACTTAAATTGTGGCTTGCTACTGAAATCGATTGGCACAGATCTCAGTTTTTCAAGATTCTCTGACAAAATGATAGAATGCAAGACAGATCTCATCAAGTCACTAAACTGTTTATTGTGTCAATAAATTCTAAGAATGAAATAATACAATGCAATTACAATGCAACACACATCTTATGAGAATTGCCGACTTAATCGGACTTGAGAACCTGCATAACGAAGGCTTATCCCCGACTACCAGTAACGAGTATTATTCTCACGATATCATTCCTACGACTGATTAAACTATTCTGGGAGTACATGTAGTGACTTTCACCACTCAAAACATAAATTGTCGACGTTGGGAGAACATCGGCGTTGATCAAATTCCTTTTCACCTCTTCACACGTTGTTCCTCAGTTCCCACCATGCAATCCGAACGCTCCCTACCGGCTGACTTCGTCCGACGAGTCAAGCTCAGATGAATGAAAAATATTAGCTCGCAATAAAATTCCCTCAATAATATTGTTGCTACAACTGATCAGACTATTCTGGGAATAAAGATAAATTTACACCATAACATTACTGCCATTTTTCCTGCCGTGTATTTCGACCTTCAAATACGACGGGAATTTGCCAGTTAACCAAACTTGATTTGCACAGGTAATCACGCGGTTTCGAGTTCAATTTGGAATCAATTTCAGAAAAGCTGAAAGTGCAAATTAATTCCAAATTGAACGAGAAAAAACCCGTGAAAACACTTGCGCGAAGGATGTTTTGAACTCTCTTCTCAGTGTTTTCATGCGGAATGAGCTGAATTTCCGATGAATTCGAAAGATATATTTAATGCCAAAATTGTCAGAGAATTTGAGTCCTGATCGACAGAAAAAAGCAGTTTGACATCATTCATGATCAAGAAATCACAGCTAAAAACAGACTGGCTTCTCAGACAAAAAGCCAGTTCATAGCACATGTGAGTGACAATTATTCTAATACGTCAATGCAATTCTTCCCACCAGCTGACTTCACCAGAGCAATGCAGATCCGATGAATTCGAAAAGGTAATTTGAATGCCAAAATTGAGCCCGGGCCCCTAAAATTCCATCTCATCATTCCAGACATTTCGATTATTGTTTTCAAAAGACTAAAAACATGCAGACTCACCAGTCAATGTTGAGAGAATTTCAGTCCTGATCAACGGTCTTCCAATAAAATTCCTTCTCACTACTATGTCGACAGTGAATTTCAAGACCAAAAAAATGTTGTGAGGAACTGTCAGCTGGTAAGATAATTCTATTGAACTGCGATGAAGTTTAAAGTTAAAAGTACATGTCAGAGTCTCGTGGCTAGTCATTAATTCAAGTCATTAATTCAAGTTTCCTCAGACAACACGTCAATGCAATTTTTCCCACCAGCTGACTTCACCAGAGCAATGCAGATCCGATGAATTTCGAAAAGGTAATTTGAATGCCAAAATTGAGCCCGGGCCCCTAAAATTCCATCTCATCATTCCAGACATTTAGATTATTGTTTTCAAAAGACTAAAAACATGAGGACTCACCAGTCAATGTTGAGAGAATTTCAGTCCTGATCAACGGTCTTCCAATAAAATTCCTTCTCACTACTATGTTGACAGTGAATTTCAAGACCAAAAAAATGTTGTGAGGAACTGTCAGCTGGTAAGATAATTCTATTGAACTGCGATGAAGTTTAAAGTTAAAAGTACATGTCAGAGTCTCGTGGCTAGTCATTAATTCAAGTCATTAATTCAAGTTTCCTCAGACAACACGTCAATGCAATTTTTCCCACCAGCTGACTTCACCAGAGCAATGCAGATCCGATGAATTTCGAAAAGGTAATTTGAATGCCAAAATTGAGCCCGGGCCCCTAAAATTCCATCTCATCATTCCAGACATTTCGATTATTGTTTTCAAAAGACTAAAAACATGAGGACTCACCAGTCAATGTTGAGAGAATTTCAGTCCTGATCAACGGTCTTCCAATAAAATTCCTTCTCACTACTATTTCGACAAAAAAATGTTTTGAGGAACTGTCAGCTGGTAAGATAATTCTATTGAACTGCGATGAAGTTTAAAGTTAAAAGTACATGTCAGAGTCTAGTGGCTAGTCATCTGTGAGGGATTTGTGAATAGATCGCAAGCTGTTATTCAAACGATAAAGTCCCACTTTATTCCTGACAGGTGTCATTTCCACGGGTACGAGACAAGCGACATCTTCGATCCACTGTTCTCCATCTAATTCAAGTTTGAAATAGTTCTTGTAGGCTTTGTACCACAGCAGAGAAGCCTTACCATTTGCTAAGAAAGCATGGACCTGTCCAATCAAAATTTTGGGACTTCTCAGTGTGCTGTCTTCTTCAATCAGTCCTACAAATTGGGCCAGCTTTATGTTGGTAGTAGCTGGTGGCTGCACATGAGAAGTGTCAGTGGCTGTGGTTTCCATCACGCCTGGATTAGAGACAACGTCCTGGGCATATTCTCTTGCTACGCGAACAGCGCATTCTTTCCTTTCGTTGGCTGTTCGTCTATCGTATGTTTTCTCAGCCTGTTTCCTGGAATGACCTAAAGCAGAAGCCAGCGAAGCTTTGAGGGCATCTGAAGCGTCACTATTGAAAAAACAAAACACACCGCAATAAGCGTGGATGTTGCAGCTTGCATTTCTAGGAAATGTTTGTTCCATCATTTGTTTTTGACGCATCTGTCCTCTTACTGATGGTAGCTAAGTTCACTTTGACAATGTTGTGACGAAATTATCCGTCTATTACATTTGTATGAGCTACGCAGTTTTTCTCGTTCAATTTGAAGTTAATCTGCAGGAGTGAGTTTTTCAAAAGGGTGAGATTGCATGAGCCACTTAGGGTAATGCAAGTTCATTGCAAATT
>CAXHUQ010000629.1:0-17000 GCA_964020085.1 Micromussa lordhowensis | reverse complement strand
AGATTTTGACTTAAAAACAGCTCTCAATCCACGCTCTTGAACTCGTTCCAGTTTGCGTTTATCGGACAATTTACAAAAATGCCATACTACGTCACAGTACGTCAAGTAAGGTAGCATACCAGATTTGTACAATTGTAGTTTAGCAGAGCAAGGTATGAGATTTCGCAACCTCAGTAACACGCCAACTTTTTTACTTGCTCTCTTGCTAATGTCTTTAATATGTGCGCTAAAAGCAGTTCAGTGTTGGACTCTCTCTATCTGATGGGATTAGTTTGCTCCATAAGAGCGGTCCAAGATAGCGTAGCAAGTGTTTGCCATAGGGTACTGTTTTAAACCGTGGGATATTAAAGTCCGCATTTCTTAGGTTGTATCCCTTATGGGGCACGTCGAAAAGTTCGGAAATGTACTGAGGTACAAGGCCGTTTTTAACTTGTACATCAAGGTGGCTATGTTTCGTAATCTTCCTTCATACAAAGTGGGGAGACAGGCTCTTTTTAATAGTTCACCATAAGGTTCAGATTTTGACTTAAAAACAGCTCTCAATCCACGCTCTTGAACTCGTTCCAGTTTGCGTTTATCGGACAATTTACAAAAATGCCATACTACGTCACAGTACGTCAAGTAAGGTAGAATACCAAATTTGTACAATTGTAGTTTAGCAGAGCAAGGTATGAGATTTCGCAACCTCAGTAACACGCCAACTTTTTTACTTGCTCTCTTGCTAATGTCTTTAATATGTGCGCTAAAAGCAGTTCAGTGTTGGACTCTCTCTATCTGATGGGATTAGTTTGCTCCATAAGAGCGGTCCAAGATAGCGTAGCGAGTGTTTGCCGTAGCGTACTGTTTTAAACCGTGGGATATTAAAGTCCGCATTTCTTAGGTTGTATCCCTTATGGGGCACGTCGAAAAGTTCGGAAATGTACTGAGGTACAAGGCCGTTTTTAACTTTGTACATCAAGGTGGCTATGTTTCGTAATCTTCCTTCATACAAAGTGGGGAGACAGGCTCTTTTTAATAGTTCACCATACGGTTCAGATTTTGACTTAAAAACAGCTCTCAATCCACGCTCTTGAACTCGTTCCAGTTTGCGTTTATCGGACAATTTACAAAAATGCCATACTACGTCACAGTACGTCAAGTAAGGTAGCATACCAGATTTGTACAATTGTAGTTTAGCAGAGCAAGGTATGAGATTTCGCAACCTCAGTAACACGCCAACTTTTTTACTTGCTCTCTTGCTAATGTCTTTAATATGTGCGCTAAAAGCAGTTCAGTGTTGGACTCTCTCTATCTGATGGGATTAGTTTGCTCCATAAGAGCGGTCCAAGATAGCGTAGCAAGTGTTTGCCATAGGGTACTGTTTTAAACCGTGGGATATTAAAGTCCGCATTTCTTAGGTTGTATCCCTTATGGGGCACGTCGAAAAGTTCGGAAATGTACTGAGGTACAAGGCCGTTTTTAACTTTGTACATCAAGGTGGCTATGTTTCGTAATCTTTCTTCATACAAAGTGGGGAGACAGGCTCTTTTTAATAGTTCACCATAAGGTTCAGATTTTGACTTAAAAACAGCTCTCAATCCACGCTCTTGAACTTGTTCCAGTTTGCGTTTATCGGACAATTTACAAAAATGCCATACTACGTCACAGTACGTCAAGTAAGGTAGAATACCAGATTTGTACAATTGTAGTTTAGCAGAGCAAGGTATGAGATTTCGTAACCTCAGTAACACGCCAACTTTTTTACTTGCTCTCCTGCTAATGTCTTTAATATGTGCGCTAAATGTTAGTTTGTCATCAATGTTTACTCCCAAAATTGTAATTTTGTCGGAAGACTTAACGGTTCTTGAGTCAATTTCAAGTGATACTTCATCTACACACTCTTCGGTTTTTGAAGACTTTGGGTCGATGACAATAATCTGAAATTTGCTAGGATTGGCTTTTAAGAGGTTTTCTTTGTACCACTGCGTGATCTTCTCAGTTTCTTCCTTAAGCTCTTGGGCGGCAATCTCTATGGAGTCGCCAATCGTGTATATTTGGTGGTCGTCTGCGTACATAAAGAGATTACAAATATAAATGCAAACCATATCTATAACAAGCTAATATTGTTAAATTCTGTCATTCAATCATCCATTCATTCATTACAAGTTTCAGGGCTTTCTTAAGGGCCTTTACAGTTGTAGCGTTTCTCAGGTCTTCGTCTAACATGTTCCACAGGGATACTGCTCTATAAGCGAAGGTCCGTTGGCCCGTGGCTGACCTGAATGATGGGATTTCGTACTACGGGTTGTGCGATTATGTACAGAAGATCGTTTTTGTAAAAAGATGAAGATAGAGATATAAATAATTTGGGAGATACCAGAAATAGGGCACATCCCTTTTTAGCTGACCCGTGCCTAGCAGGACATGTACAAGAGTCTCAAGAAAGCAAACACACTGCAGATAACTCTGATTAACTCTGTTTCCGACGGTCTAAGATATATCCATTGAATTGATTATTTACCTGCATTTCGACCCCACGTGGGTGATAGTCATGGTTACCAAATGTCACATAGCTTTTAAATTGTTAGTTTTTGTCTCAAGGGTCTTAATTAAACTTTGTCTTGTTTTGCCTGATCGATCCCGGTCTACGCGTGCAACACACGAGCGAAGATAATAAGCAAGGAAGAACAGTTTCCGCTTTATGCAATTCAGGATGTCATCTATTACTGATGTTATTTGACTTAGGGCCTTTACTATAAAGCAATAGTAGTCATTTGGCATTTCAGTGGTACTAGCAATTTCATAACTTTGTAAATATCAATGAAGCTTTGAAGCAATTTGTCAAGCAGCGATCGTAAACCTGGCCGAATTCTGGACTCTCAGTCTGAAAAAGACTTTAGTTTAGCTCTGGGTCGTTTCGATTTTATGTGTGGGCTGTATGTTTTACTTAAAGCAAATTCAAAACAATTAAAGAAACCAATTAATATTTACTCACCATAAATCACAAAAGCAGGAGGTCAATCCACAATGGCAGCCTTGAGCTGAGAGCTTATACTCATTGAGCTCGTAATGACCATAATGGAGGTCGAGGAATATGTCCAAACTAGTTTGTGCTCCACAAATTCTCAAATTTTTCAATATTTCTCACCAAATTCACTCCGTATATTAACTGAAACAATGTACATCCTCTCTTTCGTAAGAACAACAGGCGACGACTTGGTTTCAGAGGGCCAGCAGTAACACCCCAGCAACTGTCAGCGTAGACTGCAAAACAGTCGTTTTCTGATTTTTGCGGAAGGCGCGAAGGGCCGTAAGCATGATCCTCGCGTGCGAAGGGCGCGAGCCTCACACGTCCGCAGGGTGTGTGAGGCGAGAAAACCACTGTCGGCTTTTCATACAACGAATTCGTTCTATGCGGGGGTCGTATAATGCCACTAAGGTGTCAGAAATTGCTTGACAGCTCCACCCACATCTTAAATTTGATACTTTGGATGCCTTAGTTTCGCGGGAAAATTAGTTGTGTTGTCATGTTCAGTCGTTTTTTCTTCGTTTTTTCGTACGTTCGATTCGATTGGAAAGGAGGGGCGTTTGTTTTTTCTGTAAAATGTAAGACGTGTCCTTTTTAAAGAGAAATCAGTGTATAATGAGGTTGACCAGCCTACACGACTCAGGACTACGGTCCGAGACATTTGTACATTTGCCATTCTCTGTTCGGTCTCTCGACCTTTTTAAGTTTTGTTGCTTCACTCGTGTTTATGAAGGGCACTTCATGTTGTGTTATAAAGATGAATTTTTAGTAGAGCTGAGCCGTTAGACTGTGCTATAGAAAATTTTTAGGGTCATTGAACTAAGCCGAACAATGGCATATACAACACGCAGCACAGTCAACAGACTTGCGTGTAAACAGCTTCATTTGAATCATGTGGCGTCAGAACGAACAGAAGGAGGAATAAACCTATACATCGATCCCGAGAAACATAAGTTCGATCAAATATGTGCAAGAAACATAAGAACGTCTCTAAACAAACGTATATCTTTCTCGAAGTAAAGCTACGGCGTCTCCGAAGAAAAACGTACGAGGACAAATATGATATCTATGATAAAAAACTACATACTGTACTTGCATGCAGTTTTAATAATCAAACAACCGGGCCCGGTGTCACAATATATGATGCAAGTAAGCAACATGTTCACGGTAAATTCCATATTTTTTTCCCTCGAAACCAATTTCTTGGAGACATATCTTGCATTACAAATGAGCCTAAACAATGCATAAACACATGGCAAATTACAGGTGTCAAACTCTGTAAAGGGACATGCCAATAACAGCGGAAACCATGCAAACACGAGTGAAGCAACAAAAACGTTGAGAGAACGAACAGAGAACGGCAAACGTACAAATGTCACGAACCGTAGGAGTCGTGTAGGCTAGTCAACCTCATTTTATACTGAAACTCATTCGATGTTATCTGCTCTTCCATAATGCTTTTGATCGGACAAATAACGATAATTGTCGGACTTCGACTGAAAGCATTTGGCGAGTTGGAAGCTCTGTTTTTCGCCAAAACAAACAGCTGAAATACATGTATCAGGCTTTTTTTCCCGTAGGCAGTAGGCAGCACACTAAAAACGTCTCTTCCTTTGAGAAGAGATTCCACGCTTCCTTTTGCTCCGATTTCAAAACAAATCCTTAATCGCTCGCAAGCGCATCCAAGTCAACGTCGCCCATTTTCCCGCGAGAAAAATACTGTCTTTACTGTGAAACTGATACGGTGTCTATATCTTTTTGATGAGGTCTGATTGACATTTGATGACAGGTTGTGTCTGAATTAAACCAATGGGAATTTCCCATTGCTGGAAGAACGGGTAATTTTGAACAAATTTGATACATGCATGGCGGACAGTCGTATTTTATAGCATCTCTCCCCATTCTCCCTCACCATTTTTACACTCGCTCCAGACCATTCGTTCGAACATTTAACGTAGCTCGTGTTCGAAAAAAATATGACTGTTTTGCAGTCTACTGTCAGCGCGCTTGGTTCGCTATCTTCTCGCACAGTTATTTCCGGTTAACGTCAGCATAAATAAATCAACATTAAATTTCCATCTACGCAAATTAAAAGTCTACGCAGATTCCCGGATGAAGGCCCCCATCGCTATACTGACTCATTCATTGCACATACACGCATGAATGAGTAAAAAAAGGAAAATAACTTACCTTGAAAACTGGAACCAAATCGCGACAAAAAGCTGAGCAAAGAGTACAATGACATCGCAATATAGCAATATAGCAAGAGCTGGCAACAACTTCGCTCTACAAATGTAGCATTGGCCGCCTTCACTCGAAAACAATCGCTACAAACTACTAGAACCCAGTTTATCTGCAACACTATTCATGCTCCCAAAGCTCTGTCACGTGACATCACGTCCTCAAACTGACAAGAATTTCGATAACTGATTGAGCTTAGGCATGCATAATGCACAAGCCCACAAAAACTGAACATGGCAAAATAACCGAGGTTGAGGATGACACTTGTTTTTTCATCTTGCTTTTGGAATTAAGTCTTGCAATAATGAATAGTCGACATCATAGAATGTTTAATGGAAAAATCTGGAAACACTTTCCATGAGCAGATACACAGTCAAAACTATATTACTTTGTATATTTACCTGTGATATTTTGCAAAAATAGCAGTGGAATTTTACGTTGACAGCAGAGCTGTATAAAGTGTGTTCCCTTAAGTGCAGATTCAGAAAACAACACTCCATTGTTGCCAACGATTCCAACCGGATAGCCATGGATTCGAGCAAAACCTATAAAAAACCGGCGATGTCAGCAACAAGAGCATAGCTATTTTGGTACAATAAGCTAATCTTTACATTTCAAGTGAAACCTTCTCGAGAATGGAAGAGTCAATAAATTTCAACCTATTTGGGCATGCTCACAGTAAAAGTTATACTAACGTCACTGTTTGGAATGAGATAGACCATTTCCGATATATTAAAATTCTAACTTGGCTCCGAGGCTTGGGGGAATAAAACAAATTAATTATTCATCCCTCAACCTCGATGCGATTTCTTTTGTTTTATTCCCCCAAGCCTCGGAACCATGTTAGAATTTTAATATATCGGAAATGGTCTATTACATGAATAGACCAAAAAGTCGTAGGCGATGCGTGACACTTGGTAGTAAAAGTAACAATTACACAGACTACATAATATAGAAGTTCCACTAAAACGATACAACACTGAATCAAGAATATCTATAGAAATATTGGAGCATGGCACCTGGAATGAACATCACAAAAGGAACAAACTGAGACCGTTGTGCCGTTGCCATGACAACAGTTTTGCTGCTGGTCCTTTTTTAATTAAGACTGAAATTCTCACTTTTTCCTCTTTAACGGATCATCTGCTCCCAACAAGTCAATATAATGAGGAGAGTTGAGACAATATTTACATTGTAAACCAGCGAAAAAACCTCAAGTTGGTACAAATGAACCTTTTGTGCTATAGTGATGTCGGGTTTCAAGTAATATATACCGAGAAGAGTTTTGAAAATTCCAGGGAAAAAACGCCTGGATGGCAGGATTAACAGGAAAAAAGGGCAGGAAAGCGGAATCTGAGAACCCTATTGTGGACCCTATGTAAGCAATTTTAAAGCCCCCATTCGATCTGCGTTCATGAAAATCTTCTCGCTCGCCCAAAGGGAAATTCGCTTTGGTTTGCACAATTTCATAATTCAGGCTCTGCCTCAATGTTACGTTCTGTTTGTTGTTTTAAATTCACTGTCAGTGAAGTCTGACCAGAGGGGACACAAACGCTGTATTAGCAATAACATAATCATTTACATTCATGTAAAATAAATATACTGTTATTAATAACTGTGTTCCTGTGTCTTTTTGATCCATTTAGAAGAGATTTGCAAGAACCGAAGGGGTTTACTTTTCAAATATCATCTTGTCTGCCCCTTGGTAAATATGACGCCTTGATTGTGTCTCAATTTTTCAAAAGCTACCAGTCAATAATACATTTGGTCCAGGATTGTCAGGATTTTAAAACTCTCTGACCTCGCCCATGGCTTCCACGTGTCTCTTGAAGGCTGAGCTCCAAGTGCATCGTAGTCTGCATAACAGGAATTATACGGGGGGAGGCAAAGCGTGGATGGAAGGAGGGGGACTGGGAGAAAGAAAGAACGCCTCCTTTAGGAACCCCCTTTTGTTCAGTTCTGCGTTCACCGTCGAACGCAAAATTCCTATTGGCTAATACTCACTAAGTAACTTATTAATTGTTAAAAGTGAAGCATGATCATCGCAGTATATTTTCTAATTTAAGAAATTGGAAAGAAAAAGCCTGAAAAAAGTCAGGGCTTCAACGGGATTCGAACCCGTGACCTCCGCGAATATTGGTGCGATGCTCTACCAACTGAGCTATGAAGCCACACATTGGGAGCGAGGTCAATTTATTGAGTTCATATCTTCCCGTGAGGAATGAAACTTTCATCTACAACCGCAGTTCATAAATGAATTATTTCGTATATACATCACGTCATTTCATGATGACAGGGATGTAAACAATAAAACTATGTATGCGATTTTTTTTTCCAAATATTTTCTCTCTGAGAGCGATTTTTCTCCGATCACTCCATATTTTTTTAATCCTGTTTCGAAAATGTTGTTACTTTTCACTGAAATTGAATAAGGCAAATCGTAGACACGTTTTTTTAGCGCTTTGAGTCTGGAAACTGGAGATCAAATTAAATAAGCGAAAAAAAAAATGGGTCTGACTTGACGCTTTTAAAAGGTGATTCGGACACTCGTATTTAGAGGTCGTAAAAAATTCAACAACTCATTTTATTCCAAATTGGTATAGTTTGATAGCCAGCTCTATAAGCTTTAATTTGATATGTGGTTTTAGGCAGGGTTTCCACTTTCAAATAACGAGAAGAACATTCGATATTCTCTTAGGAAATAGACTGTTTTTAACAGCCAAATCATACACTGTGTAAAACAGCTGCGTGACTGTTGTTACTGCACATGGATGTACGAGTAGCACCGATTTTGTCCGCTAAGTCGATAAGTTTTTTTTTTAATTTCCTCCATGTTGAACATGGAAAGTACTGAACAGCGAGGTACTGTGATTGAGAATGGGTCAGAAAGGTAAAATAGAACGGTCCATTTCGATCGGACTGGTCCAACCGAGAAAAGTGGTCCGCCTCAAAAGGTGGACCGGCATTTTTGAAACTTTCAAACCTTCAAGATAGTCGATCACTATATTGGATTATGCAATCACTGCACAATCCAACAAAAACCGTTTGGAGTTAGGTTTTGAGCAAAGTTCTGATTTGCATAACTTGTTTGAACTCCCTCAGTACATGTATGTTGTTTTGCACAACACTGTATTTTAGTCTTCATCGTCATTATCTGTCCTTGTTGCACCATGGGACACATAAGGCCTAACAGTTCAGTCTTACCTGTTACTAAACTATCTCCATACATTGCCTTGAATTCGTCAAATTTACTTCCATCAACGATCCTTGCAATCACCTGAAAAGGATTTTGATTGTCTTGGTCATTCTCTATTCGGCAACATGAAAACAACTATCAGGTTATATGAGTAACTGCTAATTATTACTAACAATTACATGATCAGTGTAATCATTTTCAATGATCATCTCAGCAACTAAGTGGTGCTGACATATTTCCTTACTTCTTTGACATCAAAAGACTTCTTTAGGTTGTCCCCTACAATTCCATATAGATCATCAGATGGATACAAAGGGTGTTCAGGAGTTTCTGCTGTGACCTTCAGGAAGAAGAGAATAAAGCAGTTTTATAACATTCAAAAACAAGTATTTCTTGAGAGCTGTACATGACTTCAATACATACATACATCACTTTTATTTCACCTCGGATTGACAAGAGTAGCTGTATAGCTTATGTTTCCGAGAAAGAAATGACAAGATAAATAAATGAATAACTGAATACACAAATAAAGAAAATAATATTGATAATAACGATAAAAACAAAATCGTATTATTATTATCCTATAGTATATTATTGGCAACAAACCAAATTTTCAACATTTACAAATCAATTTCAGCATTGATTGCAATGATGTTGTGAGATGAAATGGTCATTTTGATTCAAACATTTCCAACATTTTGAATCAAGCTACAATCATGGACAAACGTCCTTGGGACACTTATGTAATGTGACAAATTATCTGTGTTTTACGACTGAAGTTTGAAAAAAGCGCTACCATCTTTTTAGAAGCGCATTGCCATTCCCCCTCCCCATCCAATACAATGTTGAAAATCAGGTGAATTTTCAACATTCTATGTGGGGTGGGAGGCGAGCTGAGGCAGGTGAAGTTGTATTCGCGTCTGGCATGTGCGCAAAAGCGCCAAAAGTGCAAATTTGTCCCAAGACTATTGTCCAGAATTGTAGTTTTGTGAAGAAGGGCATGTTTCCTGAGTGGTCTGCATGCTATGGAATATTCTCAGATCATGTAATTCAAAGGAATCCACTGTGACTTTTATCAAAATCGAAAGAGGTATGAATGTTGACTATGGGCAGCTACAGCATGACAGGGATTTTGTTACGATAGTCAATAATGTGCCTTGGAGATAAGGATTTCTAGACACTTATATGTCTATTGCACCATCTTGAACGAAACGAGAGTACGCAAATTATCCAGCCTTCCTAAGCAGATGTCACAATAGCAGCTGGATCCATTCTTCCTAGTAACATGGCCGTGAGACAAATTTGCAGTGTGTGTTAAAAGTGATACATTTGAGACTTCCTTGGGCCACAACAAAGTGACGATTTAGCTGAATTACATACAGTACAAAAACAGTCGTTGAATTTCTTGACCTACGTGCTTTGTATATTGTACTGGCAGAGTAAAGAGAACTTACCGGTAAGGTCTTCTTGAAGTTCAGGTTCTTGACACATTGCCTGGCTTGATGAAGGGCATGAAAATCATCAACAGCATAGTAATCTGTCACACCTGATGTTCTACGAGACAAAAATGATTGATAGTCAAAAGTATCCATGAGGTAGTGAAACAATGATTTGGCCACGCACAGTATGCTTGAAAAGATTACTCGATCCTGGTTGACTCAAAGCTGTGCAGTTCAAAAAAGTATAGATTGAGTGCACAAGTGAATGAGTTTTCAAAAATGAAAGTTTCATTAACATTTAGAGGCAATTGAAGACAGGCCAAGGGGGAAACTAAAAATAAAATTATACTTTCCATGTTGCACATGGGACATGAAAGAGGATGAAAAAGGCAGCACCACAAAGGGAGCAAAGACAGTAAAGAGCACAGAGAGGAAAATAATGCTTTTAATCTCCTGTTAAAGATTGAGATGCTTTTCTTTTCGCAGAAGAAGGAAAAGATAGAAGAGAAAAACTTAGCTTGCCCAGGAAAATGAAGCAAGAGAATACGAAATCGCTCAGCCAGTTCTTAGATGTGCTGAAAAAGAAAGTGACCTTACTTTTAGTCAAAAAATTTGTATCAAGAAACACGTATCAGAAAGATCACCTTTGACACACGTTACTGCTCTTCATGCAACTGTTAGACTGTCGTTAATATTTTACATTTTAGTGGCATTATCTTTGTTGTAAATAATATCGTATCATGATGTAAATAGTTTAATTCTTTTTTTTGTTTTTTGTTGTTTTGTAACTAGCATTATACTTGACTCATTAGCTACTTAAGCTAGGAGCCTAATAAGCTCCAGGCCCTCGAGTATAAATAAAGTTTTCAGTTTCAGTTTTCAGTTTTTCCACTAATCATTATGGACTTTCATTGACAGAAAATGTTTCAGTTAAGTTTCATTAAACAAACCAAGGAAACAGCAAAGATGGCATTGATTTCACTATCCATCACCGTTAGTTTCTTTATATTTGCTCACATTACTTTAAACAGCAGCTAAAATGTAGCTGTACACTGAATAGTTGTTCAGTGTTCATTACATGTGAAAGGTAATATCAAGACTTTGCTGGAAGCCATAATTACAATTTAATGCAAGTATGTTGGCTGGGTATCAACAGAATAGAGAAAACTTAATGCACAGACAATTTTCATTACGTGTGTTGTCTTCTGTTTTGCTCTTCTTACTTTTAGTCAAAATATTTGTATCAAGAAACACGTATCAGAAAGATCACCTTTGACACACGTTACTGCTCTTCATGCAACTGTTAGACTGTCGTTAATATTTTACATTTTAGTGGCATTATCTTTGTTGTAAATAATATCGTATCATGATGTAAATAGTTTAATTCTTTTTTTTGTTTTTTGTTGTTTTGTAACTAGCATTATACTTGACTCATTAGCTACTTAAGCTAGGAGCCTAATAAGCTCCAGGCCCTCGAGTATAAATAAAGTTTTCAGTTTCAGTTTTCAGTTTTTCCACTAATCATTATGGACTTTCATTGACAGAAAATGTTTCAGTTAAGTTTCATTAAACAAACCAAGGAAACAGCAAAGATGGCATTGATTTCACTATCCATCACCGTTAGTTTCTTTATATTTGCTCACATTACTTTAAACAGCAGCTAAAATGTAGCTGTACACTGAATAGTTGTTCAGTGTTCATTACATGTGAAAGGTAATATCAAATGACTTTGCTGGAAGCCATAGTTACAATTTAATGCAAGTATGTTGGCTGGGTATCAACGGAATAGAGAAAACTTAATGCACAGACAATTTTCATTACGTGTGTTGTCTTCTGTTTTGCTCTTCCATCATACATGCAGGGCAATGGTGTACATCTCCAGGTTGATTATCGTTACCCTCATAATTTATACGCAGCAGTCCTAACAGTCAAGGTGAACAGCTAACTTAAGATATGTAGAAGACACAAGAAAATACTTGTTTTCTGAAAAGGTAAATCGCCCTGTCCATTTCCTGCCACAAGGACCATAGTACTATTAAGCCTCCCTTTCTGGGGTGCCATTTGGCCACTGAACTGTCCCGTTGAGAAGACATAAGACATCTGAAAGCGAACAACATGAAGCACAAGGCACTTTTCTTTTCTTTCAGTCATATTCAGGTCACATTTGTGATAGCAAGTATTTTTATGAAAGAAATCTTGTAGATCTGATATGTATATTCCAAAAAAGTTAATGAGGTAATGCAGAATTTGTCAAGCTACACACACATAGCTAACACTTAGCAATGGCAGTGGTGGCTGCTGCTACGGAAAAAATGACAGCAAAGCTACTGCAATGATGACGATGATTGTTAGATCTGCCTTGACCTTCCTACCAAACAATGGACTCCAAGAAAACTCTCTGGTCAACCATCAAGTCTCTCTAAGAAGAAACAAAGGCAACATCCAACTGGATCTGGCAATCAGTACTTCATAGAACTAAACTTGCATTGATCATGCTGTTTCTCTTATATCCTGCTGAAACTGCACACAGCAGAGACTGTTGAGATCTGCTGGACAACAAAATAGTTTTCTGTAGGTAAGCTGCAAGATCCAAAGATATCAAAGCTTTGCCAAACAGAGATCAGGGATCTGTATCAAAGAAAACAAACTGTTGAGAAGAGGGGAATACCGGTAAAAGTATTGGGTCCAAGGACAAAGAACGAAAAACAGATCTTAGTGGATTCATGATACAAAATTGAAGCTGCAGTAAAGGGAAAAGGAAAGATCCTCTCCACCAAATCTGTCAGACTGAAGGTACAGCTGACGATCTACACATAATTTAACATCTTCAATAAGGAGGTTAAAAAAGACGCAAGGGCAGACAAAACATACATCGAAAATGTCGCCGAAGAAGCAGCAGCTTCAAAACAACAGAAATACGTAGCAAGATCGACAACAAAACATGATGATAGACAGCGATGATCCTGAGTCAGAGGTAATCGTCACACCATCGCTAGAATTTCGTGACGTAAAAACAAATCCATCAACTGTCAATGATGTTAAGGGGGCAACTAAGGCATTAAAGAATGGAAATGCCCTTGGCGTAGACCAGATATATACAGAGACGCTAAGGGTGGAAGAGCAAATAACATCTAATCACTGACACTATATGTGACATCCTGGACTCAGAAGAGGCACCTCTATCTTAGAAAAATATGCCTTATTGTCAAGCTCACCAAGAAGGGGGCTTGGACTGATTAAAACAACTGAAGGGGAATGGTTAAAAACAAAGACCTTAAAAGAATAATCCTATAATTTCACACCTTTTTGAAATAAAATCAAGTAGGCATAGATGTTTTCAGCCCTGAAGAGGGAAACACTGCTCTCTAATGGCCAAGTGTTTGATTGAGATAAATGAAATTACTGTTTAAAGTACAAAAATTTAACTACAACACTGCCCCATCCTTCACATTCATATGCGAGTGCCATGCAAGTTAACTAACAAATTAAACCATCCCAAATAACATACACATGATCAAGTTACTGTAACATAGCGACACCAAATTAGCACCTATTGTATATTACATTTCGCATACGCATATGTAAGTTATGCATGTAACATAGCGGCACCAAATTAGCACCTATTGTATATTACATTTCGCATATGTATACATAAGTAGGTTAGCACATTATGCAAAAGCAGAGAGCACACACATCCACACGGTGTGTGTGAATAAAGAGAACAAACTTCATCGACATCCGACCACATGGTGGCAGCGTTTTACAAGAATAATCGCTAGAGTCAAATCGAAAGAGGCCAGCAGAAGCAAATTATGGCAACAGCAACGTCTCATGCGTCGCCACAGATGAACTGGGACGCTCCTGATTCAATAATGGCATTTGCAAGATTCAAACAAAAATGTCAGCTTATGTTCTCAAGCGTTCTCAAAGACACCGATGACGAAGAAAAAGTGAGCTAAAAGGTCTGGATATTTACAACAGTTGGACATTCACAAAGGAGGAAGAGAGGAAAAAGCCTGCAATTATTTTCGAACGGTTCGAGATTCAATTGGAGCCGAAGACGAGTCATCGAATTCACAGATACACACTACAAGGAATGCGACAAGAACAAAGCGAGCAAGTGGGAGATTTTATCTCAAGATTAAAAAACCTAGCAGCAAAATGTCAATTTCACGATAGCACCGAAGTCGAAGACAGAGTTTTAGATCAGCTTATTTGGGGGTCAAAAAACCCCGATGTCCAGAAGTCCCTCATAGGCCGAGACAAATCATTGACCCTTGCAGGCGCTATCGAGATTGCAAGAAGCCACGAGGCGACAAGTAAACATATGAAGACACTGGCAGGAAGTAGCAAAAGCCATCTAGAGGATAGAAGTGTAGATGCCATTCATAAGGAACAAGAAAGGGAATCCTATAACAACTGCGGAAAACAACACCCGAGGAACAAATGTCCAGCCTACGGTACACTATGTCGAAAATGCGGCAAAGCTAATCATTGGCAATCTGTCTGCCGATCCAGTAAATGGAAACAATTTATCCAAGGAAGAAAACCGGCTTTCAAAAAACCTATTCAGACGATTGAAGACAGGGGCGATGAAGACAATGATGAAATTCTCACAATCAGTACAATAGAGGTTAACACCATAGAAGACATGCAACATTCGACGACACACGACACACGCGATGAAGTCTTTGCAACACTGGAAATAACCCAGCCTGAAAAGAAGCGGAAAATTAATCTCCAGTGCAAGGTGGACACAGGTGCACAGAGCAATGTTTTGCCTATCAGGCTACTTCGCATAATCGCCCCAGAGAAGTTTGATGACGAAGGAAACCTCAAACCAGAAGTACTGGAAAAGAATGAAGCCGTCCTCTCAGCATACGGCGGCTCTGTAATCAAGCAGCTTGGCACTATAAACATCTCGTGCAAGTACAAAGAGAAGAAGGTTAACTGCATTTTCTACGTCACAGACACTTCAGGGCCAGCTATCCTTGGTCTAAAAGCGTGCATTGCACTAAAACTAATCTCCCTCCACTGTACGCTAAGAACAAATCAATTAAACCAGGCTGATCCAACTAGCAGCTTCAATTCTCCAGCTCAAAATCCGGGTACTTGCAAGAAAAGCTCGAGTTACATTGGAAGTCATGTACCACTGGAAGAGCGGCCATCAATCACAAGTAAACAAGAACTGATGGATATGTACCCAGAATGTTTCAATGGCACAGTTGGATGTTTTGATGACTACACATACCACATCACACTGGATCCTGAAGTATCACCGGTGGTCTATGCACCCCGCAAAGTACCCATAGAGTTGAAAGACAAATTAGTATAGGAAATAGCACGGTTTCTAGGGGTATTTGGGATAAATACCGCGAGTGATATTTCAAAATTCGCCAAAATATCATGAGCCGCCGCAGCTAGTGATATTTGGAGATTTTTGAAATATCACGAGCCGGTATTTATACCAAATACCCCGAAGAAACCGTGCTATTTTTTGTTTATACTACAAGGCAAAGAAATTTCGCATCTTGTAACGCTCTTTAGTCACGCGCGGGTGATTGGTTTTACTACAACATGTGATCAAACATGTGATCGCACAAAGGTCACACATGTTCAAATGATTTTCGCTTCAACTGCGATAAAACAATACTTGAATACCTGTAAATATTTTTGAAGTGTACATTTTGAACAGCCTAATTGTCAATCGAAGTTTATCAATTGATTTTTTAACCGAATCTGCTTGTGTGGAACTTGGACTTTATGCTTTCATTTAAGCAGCAGGCCCTGAAAATTGTTGGCTATTTATCGTTTCTTTGGTCACCACAGCAGCGGAAAATAGTTTCCAGCAGACGCCGTGACGTTTACTTCTGGTTGCCTGTGCTTCTGAACTGTTGAATAAAGACTGAAAGGAGCCGTTTTTCATTCTCTCGTCTTCTTCGATAGCAGCTAAAAGAGCGCTCGATGATAAAGCTATGCACCGAACTTCGTCAGCTGAGTTGGTTCGCGTTGTAGCTCACTGAAAATATCAGGACTGTATCCTTTACCTTGCACCTTAAATCGACAAAAATCTTTGTACATTCTTTGCTGTTTCCATATCTTGGTAATTTCCTTTAGCTCTTGCAGTTTTTTCCACAGAATTTTGAAAATCTTTCTGCCATATTGTTTCGATCATTCAGGTTTCCATGGAAACTGAAATTTTTACATGTAAGTATTTCAAATTTGGCAGAAATACTACTGGTCTTAGCCAATCGCATTTGAGAAATTTCTTAGCCTGTAGTATAACAAGCCGAATTACGTGAGATGGAAAGCCAAGATATCATTGCGAAAGTAACCCAACCTACGAATTGGGTCAACTTCCTGGTCATTAGAGAAAAAGAAAATGGGCGACTTCGTTTATGCCTCGATCCCAAAGACCTGAATAAGGCAATCAAAAGAGAAAATCATCCCATATCCACTCTAGAGGAAATCACACCCAGATTATCAGGAGCAAAGCTTTTTAGCAAGCTCGACGCTCGCAATGGCTATTGGAATGTCAAACTAGATGACGATTCCTCATACCTGACAACCTTTAAAACACCATTTGGTCGATACCGTTTCCTCAGAATGCCGTTTGGCCTACGAATGAGTCAAGATATCTTCCAGTTCAAGATTGATGAGACATATCGTGATTGCCTGGGGGCCATTGGCATTGCCGATGACGTCACAGTCTATGGAAAGAACGACAAAGAGCATGACTTACACCTACACGAAACCATGGAACGTACCAGACAGGCTGGCATCAAGCTCAATGACGAGAAGTGCGTTATCAAAACAAAGGAGTGCAATTTCTTTGGTATGCTCTACACACCAGACGGTGTCAAACCCAGCCCAGATAAAGTTAGAGCCATAGAAAGTTTAGAACCGCCTAAAGACAAGAAGGAGCTTGTATATTAAAGATAGAAATCCTGCACAGCGTAGTTGGTCATTCGCAAAATGAAAATTGTAATACTGACGCTGTATATAAATTCTTAACGTACCGACGTTTCGGCAATGCTGCCTTCTTCAGGGTACAAGACTAAAAGCTCTCTCCTCCGCAGAGGCTCAAAGGTTTTTTTTCGGGTGGGGAGGATCCGCT
>CAXHUQ010000626.1:0-46234 GCA_964020085.1 Micromussa lordhowensis | reverse complement strand
GTCTTTTCGATGAATCATGAATTGTACAATTTAATTAAGAGTGCTTTGAACATGAAATTGGAGCCACGGTCTACATAAACACACGAAGGCACAGATGTCAAAAACGGCGGCGGAGAGTTGATCAAGTTTAGCTTTCTATAACCTGCATCGTCCTAAATGGACTAAACAAGAGCTTCCTACATCGAGAATGGATCGAACTTCAAACAAACTAGGCCATAATCATTAGTTGGCGAGCACTTCAACATGTCAACACTTCAACAAACTGATCAATCATCAGCCGGAAGACACGCAAATAAAATTCTTCCGCGCTGGCGAATCGCAGACAGTTCTGATAGTTAGCTAAGCCGAAAACGCCTAAAATTGATCAAACAAGGAAATTCTACTCACGATCAGCGCTTGAACTCATGTTCTTCACTCTGCTCGAGGCCATGCTTTGCTTGCAAATAGCAATGTCCCGGATGAACTTGATTTTTTTCGAGCGCGGAATGGCATATCCACATTTCAACAGATTTTTTTCTAAGTCTTTAGCCAAATCAAAGTTCAGGGCAAATAACGCCAACAGCAGCTGGAAATCTCTAGTCCATTGCACCTATCAGCCCTAAATTGGTGTGGCTAAAGATCTTTGCTGTCTAAAGCAAGCTCAACATTATCGCTACAGGGCAAACGGCCTACTCTTACGGGACTAAATGTCCCGTTGATACATATCAGGCCCGCCTTACCGCGTAGGATAATAGACGACGCTTGCTAGCAAACCGTTAGACTTGCACCTTCATTGGACTTAATGATGTCCTCAGGCAGACTTCCTTTAGACAGCAAATACAGAACGCTAAGCGATCGGCTCCATGTCAGAGTCAACGAACGCGCGAACTGAATTCAAACGAGTGAAGCCTGGACTAAACCTAGTAGAAATTGGAAGGGGGGAGGGGGGGGGGGGGTGGTAGGATAAATAATTAAAAAAAAAGGGAAGATCAATGAAACATGCGGCAAGAAGTTCTCTACATTTCATGCTAGGTACGAATTACAATCTGCTGTCATAGCGAGAGCAAGGAAGAAAATTAAATTGAAGAAATAAGCAATTAAAAAAAAACCACTTGATTTCGTTTTAACACGGTTTTCATAAATCCAGACATATATTTCAAGGGAATAAGACTGGATGACACAGAGAGGCCAAAAAGCGAGCATTTCTAATTTCTGTCCATCTTTCCAAGGCGTCTAGAGTCAAAATCAGGGCATTCTCCGATCAGTTCCGAACATTCTGTGCCAATATATGTCTGGATTTATGAAAACCGTGTTAAAGACTGCAGGCACTAAAAACAGCAGGCACGTTTTTAGGAAATCGGTCAGATAGTGTACATAAATAAAACCATGTAGTACTGAGAGTGCTTTCTACCTTATGTACTCTTTAATAGAAGCTATGCCATGCCTATGCAAGCCTTTGAAATCGCTTCAAATGAGTCGAACTAGCCAAACAAAGCTTAATCAGAGCTTAAATTGATCACTTGATTCGCGGCACTAATTTAGACATGTTTAACCTCCGTGATTTTAGCTAAATGACCTCACTATGTCTTTCCTAGGCATTAAATTAGCCAGTCATGGCAAAAAGAGCATTGTAAGCAGTCAAATGGACTATTTGCTTCTACATTTCAGCCAACTAGTAGCCCTTACGTGACATTTACTTTCAATATCTGTCTGGATTCGCAAAAAACGTAGCCGCAGAATTTGACTTGTCACTGATAATCGTGATACAATTCTGTCTTAGCGCTAGCTTTCCACAAGGCTTATCGTCGCTCAAATAAAGGGAAATAACTCTCTTGGATGCCTTTTCAGGCCAGGAAGACTAGTTTCACCGTCTTTTCGATGAATCATGAATTGTACAATTTAATTAAGAGTGCTTTGAACATGAAATTGGAGCCACGGTCTACATAAACACACGAAGGCACAGATGTCAAAAACGGCGGCGGAGAGTTGATCAAGTTTAGCTTTCTATAACCTGCATCGTCCTAAATGGACTAAACAAGAGCTTCCTACATCGAGAATGGATCGAACTTCAAACAAACTAGGCCATAATCATTAGTTGGCGAGCACTTCAACATGTCAACACTTCAACAAACTGATCAATCATCAGCCGGAAGACACGCAAATAAAATTCTTCCGCGCTGGCGAATCGCAGACAGTTCTGATAGTTAGCTAAGCCGAAAACGCCTAAAATTGATCAAACAAGGAAATTCTACTCACGATCAGCGCTTGAACTCATGTTCTTCACTCTGCTCGAGGCCATGCTTTGCTTGCAAATAGCAATGTCCCGGATGAACTTGATTTTTTTCGAGCGCGGAATGGCATATCCACATTTCAACAGATTTTTTTCTAAGTCTTTAGCCAAATCAAAGTTCAGGGCAAATAACGCCAACAGCAGCTGGAAATCTCTAGTCCATTGCACCTATCAGCCCTAAATTGGTGTGGCTAAAGATCTTTGCTGTCTAAAGCAAGCTCAACATTATCGCTACAGGGCAAACGGCCTACTCTTACGGGACTAAATGTCCCGTTGATACATATCAGGCCCGCCTTACCGCGTAGGATAATAGACGACGCTTGCTAGCAAACCGTTAGACTTGCACCTTCATTGGACTTAATGATGTCCTCAGGCAGACTTCCTTTAGACAGCAAATACAGAACGCTAAGCGATCGGCTCCATGTCAGAGTCAACGAACGCGCGAACTGAATTCAAACGAGTGAAGCCTGGACTAAACCTAGTAGAAATTGGAAGGGGGGAGGGGGGGGGGGGTGGTAGGATAAATAATTAAAAAAAAAGGGAAGATCAATGAAACATGCGGCAAGAAGTTCTCTACATTTCATGCTAGGTACGAATTACAATCTGCTGTCATAGCGAGAGCAAGGAAGAAAATTAAATTGAAGAAATAAGCAATTAAAAAAAAACCACTTGATTTCGTTTTAACACGGTTTTCATAAATCCAGACATATATTTCAAGGGAATAAGACTGGATGACACAGAGAGGCCAAAAAGCGAGCATTTCTAATTTCTGTCCATCTTTCCAAGGCGTCTAGAGTCAAAATCAGGGCATTCTCCGATCAGTTCCGAACATTCTGTGCCAATATATGTCTGGATTTATGAAAACCGTGTTAAAGACTGCAGGCACTAAAAACAGCAGGCACGTTTTTAGGAAATCGGTCAGATAGTGTACATAAATAAAACCATGTAGTACTGAGAGTGCTTTCTACCTTATGTACTCTTTAATAGAAGCTATGCCATGCCTATGCAAGCCTTTGAAATCGCTTCAAATGAGTCGAACTAGCCAAACAAAGCTTAATCAGAGCTTAAATTGATCACTTGATTCGCGGCACTAATTTAGACATGTTTAACCTCCGTGATTTTAGCTAAATGACCTCACTATGTCTTTCCTAGGCATTAAATTAGCCAGTCATGGCAAAAAGAGCATTGTAAGCAGTCAAATGGACTATTTGCTTCTACATTTCAGCCAACTAGTAGCCCTTACGTGACATTTACTTTCAATATCTGTCTGGATTCGCAAAAAACGTAGCCGCAGAATTTGACTTGTCACTGATAATCGTGATACAATTCTGTCTTAGCGCTAGCTTTCCACAAGGCTTATCGTCGCTCAAATAAAGGGAAATAACTCTCTTGGATGCCTTTTCAGGCCAGGAAGACTAGTTTCACCGTCTTTTCGATGAATCATGAATTGTACAATTTAATTAAGAGTGCTTTGAACATGAAATTGGAGCCACGGTCTACATAAACACACGAAGGCACAGATGTCAAAAACGGCGGCGGAGAGTTGATCAAGTTTAGCTTTCTATAACCTGCATCGTCCTAAATGGACTAAACAAGAGCTTCCTACATCGAGAATGGATCGAACTTCAAACAAACTAGGCCATAATCATTAGTTGGCGAGCACTTCAACATGTCAACACTTCAACAAACTGATCAATCATCAGCCGGAAGACACGCAAATAAAATTCTTCCGCGCTGGCGAATCGCAGACAGTTCTGATAGTTAGCTAAGCCGAAAACGCCTAAAATTGATCAAACAAGGAAATTCTACTCACGATCAGCGCTTGAACTCATGTTCTTCACTCTGCTCGAGGCCATGCTTTGCTTGCAAATAGCAATGTCCCGGATGAACTTGATTTTTTTCGAGCGCGGAATGGCATATCCACATTTCAACAGATTTTTTTCTAAGTCTTTAGCCAAATCAAAGTTCAGGGCAAATAACGCCAACAGCAGCTGGAAATCTCTAGTCCATTGCACCTATCAGCCCTAAATTGGTGTGGCTAAAGATCTTTGCTGTCTAAAGCAAGCTCAACATTATCGCTACAGGGCAAACGGCCTACTCTTACGGGACTAAATGTCCCGTTGATACATATCAGGCCCGCCTTACCGCGTAGGATAATAGACGACGCTTGCTAGCAAACCGTTAGACTTGCACCTTCATTGGACTTAATGATGTCCTCAGGCAGACTTCCTTTAGACAGCAAATACAGAACGCTAAGCGATCGGCTCCATGTCAGAGTCAACGAACGCGCGAACTGAATTCAAACGAGTGAAGCCTGGACTAAACCTAGTAGAAATTGGAAGGGGGGAGGGGGGGGGGGGTGGTAGGATAAATAATTAAAAAAAAAGGGAAGATCAATGAAACATGCGGCAAGAAGTTCTCTACATTTCATGCTAGGTACGAATTACAATCTGCTGTCATAGCGAGAGCAAGGAAGAAAATTAAATTGAAGAAATAAGCAATTAAAAAAAAACCACTTGATTTCGTTTTAACACGGTTTTCATAAATCCAGACATATATTTCAAGGGAATAAGACTGGATGACACAGAGAGGCCAAAAAGCGAGCATTTCTAATTTCTGTCCATCTTTCCAAGGCGTCTAGAGTCAAAATCAGGGCATTCTCCGATCAGTTCCGAACATTCTGTGCCAATATATGTCTGGATTTATGAAAACCGTGTTAAAGACTGCAGGCACTAAAAACAGCAGGCACGTTTTTAGGAAATCGGTCAGATAGTGTACATAAATAAAACCATGTAGTACTGAGAGTGCTTTCTACCTTATGTACTCTTTAATAGAAGCTATGCCATGCCTATGCAAGCCTTTGAAATCGCTTCAAATGAGTCGAACTAGCCAAACAAAGCTTAATCAGAGCTTAAATTGATCACTTGATTCGCGGCACTAATTTAGACATGTTTAACCTCCGTGATTTTAGCTAAATGACCTCACTATGTCTTTCCTAGGCATTAAATTAGCCAGTCATGGCAAAAAGAGCATTGTAAGCAGTCAAATGGACTATTTGCTTCTACATTTCAGCCAACTAGTAGCCCTTACGTGACATTTACTTTCAATATCTGTCTGGATTCGCAAAAAACGTAGCCGCAGAATTTGACTTGTCACTGATAATCGTGATACAATTCTGTCTTAGCGCTAGCTTTCCACAAGGCTTATCGTCGCTCAAATAAAGGGAAATAACTCTCTTGGATGCCTTTTCAGGCCAGGAAGACTAGTTTCACCGTCTTTTCGATGAATCATGAATTGTACAATTTAATTAAGAGTGCTTTGAACATGAAATTGGAGCCACGGTCTACATAAACACACGAAGGCACAGATGTCAAAAACGGCGGCGGAGAGTTGATCAAGTTTAGCTTTCTATAACCTGCATCGTCCTAAATGGACTAAACAAGAGCTTCCTACATCGAGAATGGATCGAACTTCAAACAAACTAGGCCATAATCATTAGTTGGCGAGCACTTCAACATGTCAACACTTCAACAAACTGATCAATCATCAGCCGGAAGACACGCAAATAAAATTCTTCCGCGCTGGCGAATCGCAGACAGTTCTGATAGTTAGCTAAGCCGAAAACGCCTAAAATTGATCAAACAAGGAAATTCTACTCACGATCAGCGCTTGAACTCATGTTCTTCACTCTGCTCGAGGCCATGCTTTGCTTGCAAATAGCAATGTCCCGGATGAACTTGATTTTTTTCGAGCGCGGAATGGCATATCCACATTTCAACAGATTTTTTTCTAAGTCTTTAGCCAAATCAAAGTTCAGGGCAAATAACGCCAACAGCAGCTGGAAATCTCTAGTCCATTGCACCTATCAGCCCTAAATTGGTGTGGCTAAAGATCTTTGCTGTCTAAAGCAAGCTCAACATTATCGCTACAGGGCAAACGGCCTACTCTTACGGGACTAAATGTCCCGTTGATACATATCAGGCCCGCCTTACCGCGTAGGATAATAGACGACGCTTGCTAGCAAACCGTTAGACTTGCACCTTCATTGGACTTAATGATGTCCTCAGGCAGACTTCCTTTAGACAGCAAATACAGAACGCTAAGCGATCGGCTCCATGTCAGAGTCAACGAACGCGCGAACTGAATTCAAACGAGTGAAGCCTGGACTAAACCTAGTAGAAATTGGAAGGGGGGAGGGGGGGGGGGGGTGGTAGGATAAATAATTAAAAAAAAAGGGAAGATCAATGAAACATGCGGCAAGAAGTTCTCTACATTTCATGCTAGGTACGAATTACAATCTGCTGTCATAGCGAGAGCAAGGAAGAAAATTAAATTGAAGAAATAAGCAATTAAAAAAAAACCACTTGATTTCGTTTTAACACGGTTTTCATAAATCCAGACATATATTTCAAGGGAATAAGACTGGATGACACAGAGAGGCCAAAAAGCGAGCATTTCTAATTTCTGTCCATCTTTCCAAGGCGTCTAGAGTCAAAATCAGGGCATTCTCCGATCAGTTCCGAACATTCTGTGCCAATATATGTCTGGATTTATGAAAACCGTGTTAAAGACTGCAGGCACTAAAAACAGCAGGCACGTTTTTAGGAAATCGGTCAGATAGTGTACATAAATAAAACCATGTAGTACTGAGAGTGCTTTCTACCTTATGTACTCTTTAATAGAAGCTATGCCATGCCTATGCAAGCCTTTGAAATCGCTTCAAATGAGTCGAACTAGCCAAACAAAGCTTAATCAGAGCTTAAATTGATCACTTGATTCGCGGCACTAATTTAGACATGTTTAACCTCCGTGATTTTAGCTAAATGACCTCACTATGTCTTTCCTAGGCATTAAATTAGCCAGTCATGGCAAAAAGAGCATTGTAAGCAGTCAAATGGACTATTTGCTTCTACATTTCAGCCAACTAGTAGCCCTTACGTGACATTTACTTTCAATATCTGTCTGGATTCGCAAAAAACGTAGCCGCAGAATTTGACTTGTCACTGATAATCGTGATACAATTCTGTCTTAGCGCTAGCTTTCCACAAGGCTTATCGTCGCTCAAATAAAGGGAAATAACTCTCTTGGATGCCTTTTCAGGCCAGGAAGACTAGTTTCACCGTCTTTTCGATGAATCATGAATTGTACAATTTAATTAAGAGTGCTTTGAACATGAAATTGGAGCCACGGTCTACATAAACACACGAAGGCACAGATGTCAAAAACGGCGGCGGAGAGTTGATCAAGTTTAGCTTTCTATAACCTGCATCGTCCTAAATGGACTAAACAAGAGCTTCCTACATCGAGAATGGATCGAACTTCAAACAAACTAGGCCATAATCATTAGTTGGCGAGCACTTCAACATGTCAACACTTCAACAAACTGATCAATCATCAGCCGGAAGACACGCAAATAAAATTCTTCCGCGCTGGCGAATCGCAGACAGTTCTGATAGTTAGCTAAGCCGAAAACGCCTAAAATTGATCAAACAAGGAAATTCTACTCACGATCAGCGCTTGAACTCATGTTCTTCACTCTGCTCGAGGCCATGCTTTGCTTGCAAATAGCAATGTCCCGGATGAACTTGATTTTTTTCGAGCGCGGAATGGCATATCCACATTTCAACAGATTTTTTTCTAAGTCTTTAGCCAAATCAAAGTTCAGGGCAAATAACGCCAACAGCAGCTGGAAATCTCTAGTCCATTGCACCTATCAGCCCTAAATTGGTGTGGCTAAAGATCTTTGCTGTCTAAAGCAAGCTCAACATTATCGCTACAGGGCAAACGGCCTACTCTTACGGGACTAAATGTCCCGTTGATACATATCAGGCCCGCCTTACCGCGTAGGATAATAGACGACGCTTGCTAGCAAACCGTTAGACTTGCACCTTCATTGGACTTAATGATGTCCTCAGGCAGACTTCCTTTAGACAGCAAATACAGAACGCTAAGCGATCGGCTCCATGTCAGAGTCAACGAACGCGCGAACTGAATTCAAACGAGTGAAGCCTGGACTAAACCTAGTAGAAATTGGAAGGGGGGAGGGGGGGGGGGGTGGTAGGATAAATAATTAAAAAAAAAGGGAAGATCAATGAAACATGCGGCAAGAAGTTCTCTACATTTCATGCTAGGTACGAATTACAATCTGCTGTCATAGCGAGAGCAAGGAAGAAAATTAAATTGAAGAAATAAGCAATTAAAAAAAAACCACTTGATTTCGTTTTAACACGGTTTTCATAAATCCAGACATATATTTCAAGGGAATAAGACTGGATGACACAGAGAGGCCAAAAAGCGAGCATTTCTAATTTCTGTCCATCTTTCCAAGGCGTCTAGAGTCAAAATCAGGGCATTCTCCGATCAGTTCCGAACATTCTGTGCCAATATATGTCTGGATTTATGAAAACCGTGTTAAAGACTGCAGGCACTAAAAACAGCAGGCACGTTTTTAGGAAATCGGTCAGATAGTGTACATAAATAAAACCATGTAGTACTGAGAGTGCTTTCTACCTTATGTACTCTTTAATAGAAGCTATGCCATGCCTATGCAAGCCTTTGAAATCGCTTCAAATGAGTCGAACTAGCCAAACAAAGCTTAATCAGAGCTTAAATTGATCACTTGATTCGCGGCACTAATTTAGACATGTTTAACCTCCGTGATTTTAGCTAAATGACCTCACTATGTCTTTCCTAGGCATTAAATTAGCCAGTCATGGCAAAAAGAGCATTGTAAGCAGTCAAATGGACTATTTGCTTCTACATTTCAGCCAACTAGTAGCCCTTACGTGACATTTACTTTCAATATCTGTCTGGATTCGCAAAAAACGTAGCCGCAGAATTTGACTTGTCACTGATAATCGTGATACAATTCTGTCTTAGCGCTAGCTTTCCACAAGGCTTATCGTCGCTCAAATAAAGGGAAATAACTCTCTTGGATGCCTTTTCAGGCCAGGAAGACTAGTTTCACCGTCTTTTCGATGAATCATGAATTGTACAATTTAATTAAGAGTGCTTTGAACATGAAATTGGAGCCACGGTCTACATAAACACACGAAGGCACAGATGTCAAAAACGGCGGCGGAGAGTTGATCAAGTTTAGCTTTCTATAACCTGCATCGTCCTAAATGGACTAAACAAGAGCTTCCTACATCGAGAATGGATCGAACTTCAAACAAACTAGGCCATAATCATTAGTTGGCGAGCACTTCAACATGTCAACACTTCAACAAACTGATCAATCATCAGCCGGAAGACACGCAAATAAAATTCTTCCGCGCTGGCGAATCGCAGACAGTTCTGATAGTTAGCTAAGCCGAAAACGCCTAAAATTGATCAAACAAGGAAATTCTACTCACGATCAGCGCTTGAACTCATGTTCTTCACTCTGCTCGAGGCCATGCTTTGCTTGCAAATAGCAATGTCCCGGATGAACTTGATTTTTTTCGAGCGCGGAATGGCATATCCACATTTCAACAGATTTTTTTCTAAGTCTTTAGCCAAATCAAAGTTCAGGGCAAATAACGCCAACAGCAGCTGGAAATCTCTAGTCCATTGCACCTATCAGCCCTAAATTGGTGTGGCTAAAGATCTTTGCTGTCTAAAGCAAGCTCAACATTATCGCTACAGGGCAAACGGCCTACTCTTACGGGACTAAATGTCCCGTTGATACATATCAGGCCCGCCTTACCGCGTAGGATAATAGACGACGCTTGCTAGCAAACCGTTAGACTTGCACCTTCATTGGACTTAATGATGTCCTCAGGCAGACTTCCTTTAGACAGCAAATACAGAACGCTAAGCGATCGGCTCCATGTCAGAGTCAACGAACGCGCGAACTGAATTCAAACGAGTGAAGCCTGGACTAAACCTAGTAGAAATTGGAAGGGGGGAGGGGGGGGGGGGTGGTAGGATAAATAATTAAAAAAAAAGGGAAGATCAATGAAACATGCGGCAAGAAGTTCTCTACATTTCATGCTAGGTACGAATTACAATCTGCTGTCATAGCGAGAGCAAGGAAGAAAATTAAATTGAAGAAATAAGCAATTAAAAAAAAACCACTTGATTTCGTTTTAACACGGTTTTCATAAATCCAGACATATATTTCAAGGGAATAAGACTGGATGACACAGAGAGGCCAAAAAGCGAGCATTTCTAATTTCTGTCCATCTTTCCAAGGCGTCTAGAGTCAAAATCAGGGCATTCTCCGATCAGTTCCGAACATTCTGTGCCAATATATGTCTGGATTTATGAAAACCGTGTTAAAGACTGCAGGCACTAAAAACAGCAGGCACGTTTTTAGGAAATCGGTCAGATAGTGTACATAAATAAAACCATGTAGTACTGAGAGTGCTTTCTACCTTATGTACTCTTTAATAGAAGCTATGCCATGCCTATGCAAGCCTTTGAAATCGCTTCAAATGAGTCGAACTAGCCAAACAAAGCTTAATCAGAGCTTAAATTGATCACTTGATTCGCGGCACTAATTTAGACATGTTTAACCTCCGTGATTTTAGCTAAATGACCTCACTATGTCTTTCCTAGGCATTAAATTAGCCAGTCATGGCAAAAAGAGCATTGTAAGCAGTCAAATGGACTATTTGCTTCTACATTTCAGCCAACTAGTAGCCCTTACGTGACATTTACTTTCAATATCTGTCTGGATTCGCAAAAAACGTAGCCGCAGAATTTGACTTGTCACTGATAATCGTGATACAATTCTGTCTTAGCGCTAGCTTTCCACAAGGCTTATCGTCGCTCAAATAAAGGGAAATAACTCTCTTGGATGCCTTTTCAGGCCAGGAAGACTAGTTTCACCGTCTTTTCGATGAATCATGAATTGTACAATTTAATTAAGAGTGCTTTGAACATGAAATTGGAGCCACGGTCTACATAAACACACGAAGGCACAGATGTCAAAAACGGCGGCGGAGAGTTGATCAAGTTTAGCTTTCTATAACCTGCATCGTCCTAAATGGACTAAACAAGAGCTTCCTACATCGAGAATGGATCGAACTTCAAACAAACTAGGCCATAATCATTAGTTGGCGAGCACTTCAACATGTCAACACTTCAACAAACTGATCAATCATCAGCCGGAAGACACGCAAATAAAATTCTTCCGCGCTGGCGAATCGCAGACAGTTCTGATAGTTAGCTAAGCCGAAAACGCCTAAAATTGATCAAACAAGGAAATTCTACTCACGATCAGCGCTTGAACTCATGTTCTTCACTCTGCTCGAGGCCATGCTTTGCTTGCAAATAGCAATGTCCCGGATGAACTTGATTTTTTTCGAGCGCGGAATGGCATATCCACATTTCAACAGATTTTTTTCTAAGTCTTTAGCCAAATCAAAGTTCAGGGCAAATAACGCCAACAGCAGCTGGAAATCTCTAGTCCATTGCACCTATCAGCCCTAAATTGGTGTGGCTAAAGATCTTTGCTGTCTAAAGCAAGCTCAACATTATCGCTACAGGGCAAACGGCCTACTCTTACGGGACTAAATGTCCCGTTGATACATATCAGGCCCGCCTTACCGCGTAGGATAATAGACGACGCTTGCTAGCAAACCGTTAGACTTGCACCTTCATTGGACTTAATGATGTCCTCAGGCAGACTTCCTTTAGACAGCAAATACAGAACGCTAAGCGATCGGCTCCATGTCAGAGTCAACGAACGCGCGAACTGAATTCAAACGAGTGAAGCCTGGACTAAACCTAGTAGAAATTGGAAGGGGGGAGGGGGGGGGGGGGTGGTAGGATAAATAATTAAAAAAAAAGGGAAGATCAATGAAACATGCGGCAAGAAGTTCTCTACATTTCATGCTAGGTACGAATTACAATCTGCTGTCATAGCGAGAGCAAGGAAGAAAATTAAATTGAAGAAATAAGCAATTAAAAAAAAACCACTTGATTTCGTTTTAACACGGTTTTCATAAATCCAGACATATATTTCAAGGGAATAAGACTGGATGACACAGAGAGGCCAAAAAGCGAGCATTTCTAATTTCTGTCCATCTTTCCAAGGCGTCTAGAGTCAAAATCAGGGCATTCTCCGATCAGTTCCGAACATTCTGTGCCAATATATGTCTGGATTTATGAAAACCGTGTTAAAGACTGCAGGCACTAAAAACAGCAGGCACGTTTTTAGGAAATCGGTCAGATAGTGTACATAAATAAAACCATGTAGTACTGAGAGTGCTTTCTACCTTATGTACTCTTTAATAGAAGCTATGCCATGCCTATGCAAGCCTTTGAAATCGCTTCAAATGAGTCGAACTAGCCAAACAAAGCTTAATCAGAGCTTAAATTGATCACTTGATTCGCGGCACTAATTTAGACATGTTTAACCTCCGTGATTTTAGCTAAATGACCTCACTATGTCTTTCCTAGGCATTAAATTAGCCAGTCATGGCAAAAAGAGCATTGTAAGCAGTCAAATGGACATTTGCTTCTACATTTCAGCCAACTAGTAGCCCTTACGTGACATTTACTTTCAATATCTGTCTGGATTCGCAAAAAACGTAGCCGCAGAATTTGACTTGTCACTGATAATCGTGATACAATTCTGTCTTAGCGCTAGCTTTCCACAAGGCTTATCGTCGCTCAAATAAAGGGAAATAACTCTCTTGGATGCCTTTTCAGGCCAGGAAGACTAGTTTCACCGTCTTTTCGATGAATCATGAATTGTACAATTTAATTAAGAGTGCTTTGAACATGAAATTGGAGCCACGGTCTACATAAACACACGAAGGCACAGATGTCAAAAACGGCGGCGGAGAGTTGATCAAGTTTAGCTTTCTATAACCTGCATCGTCCTAAATGGACTAAACAAGAGCTTCCTACATCGAGAATGGATCGAACTTCAAACAAACTAGGCCATAATCATTAGTTGGCGAGCACTTCAACATGTCAACACTTCAACAAACTGATCAATCATCAGCCGGAAGACACGCAAATAAAATTCTTCCGCGCTGGCGAATCGCAGACAGTTCTGATAGTTAGCTAAGCCGAAAACGCCTAAAATTGATCAAACAAGGAAATTCTACTCACGATCAGCGCTTGAACTCATGTTCTTCACTCTGCTCGAGGCCATGCTTTGCTTGCAAATAGCAATGTCCCGGATGAACTTGATTTTTTTCGAGCGCGGAATGGCATATCCACATTTCAACAGATTTTTTTCTAAGTCTTTAGCCAAATCAAAGTTCAGGGCAAATAACGCCAACAGCAGCTGGAAATCTCTAGTCCATTGCACCTATCAGCCCTAAATTGGTGTGGCTAAAGATCTTTGCTGTCTAAAGCAAGCTCAACATTATCGCTACAGGGCAAACGGCCTACTCTTACGGGACTAAATGTCCCGTTGATACATATCAGGCCCGCCTTACCGCGTAGGATAATAGACGACGCTTGCTAGCAAACCGTTAGACTTGCACCTTCATTGGACTTAATGATGTCCTCAGGCAGACTTCCTTTAGACAGCAAATACAGAACGCTAAGCGATCGGCTCCATGTCAGAGTCAACGAACGCGCGAACTGAATTCAAACGAGTGAAGCCTGGACTAAACCTAGTAGAAATTGGAAGGGGGGAGGGGGGGGGGGGGGTGGTAGGATAAATAATTAAAAAAAAAGGGAAGATCAATGAAACATGCGGCAAGAAGTTCTCTACATTTCATGCTAGGTACGAATTACAATCTGCTGTCATAGCGAGAGCAAGGAAGAAAATTAAATTGAAGAAATAAGCAATTAAAAAAAAACCACTTGATTTCGTTTTAACACGGTTTTCATAAATCCAGACATATATTTCAAGGGAATAAGACTGGATGACACAGAGAGGCCAAAAAGCGAGCATTTCTAATTTCTGTCCATCTTTCCAAGGCGTCTAGAGTCAAAATCAGGGCATTCTCCGATCAGTTCCGAACATTCTGTGCCAATATATGTCTGGATTTATGAAAACCGTGTTAAAGACTGCAGGCACTAAAAACAGCAGGCACGTTTTTAGGGAATCGGTCAGATAGTGTACATAAATAAAACCATGTAGTACTGAGAGTGCTTTCTACCTTATGTACTCTTTAATAGAAGCTATGCCATGCCTATGCAAGCCTTTGAAAACGCTTCAAATGAGTCGAACTAGCCAAACAAAGCTTAATCAGAGCTTAAATTGATCACTTGATTCGCGGCACTAATTTAGACATGTTTAACCTCCGTGATTTTAGCTAAATGACCTCACTATGTCTTTCCTAGGCATTAAATTAGCCAGTCATGGCAAAAAGAGCATTGTAAGCAGTCAAATGGACTATTTGCTTCTACATTTCAGCCAACTAGTAGCCCTTACGTGACATTTACTTTCAATATCTGTCTGGATTCGCAAAAAACGTAGCCGCAGAATTTGACTTGTCACTGATAATCGTGATACAATTCTGTCTTAGCGCTAGCTTTCCACAAGGCTTATCGTCGCTCAAATAAAGGGAAATAACTCTCTTGGATGCCTTTTCAGGCCAGGAAGACTAGTTTCACCGTCTTTTCGATGAATCATGAATTGTACAATTTAATTAAGAGTGCTTTGAACATGAAATTGGAGCCACGGTCTACATAAACACACGAAGGCACAGATGTCAAAAACGGCGGCGGAGAGTTGATCAAGTTTAGCTTTCTATAACCTGCATCGTCCTAAATGGACTAAACAAGAGCTTCCTACATCGAGAATGGATCGAACTTCAAACAAACTAGGCCATAATCATTAGTTGGCGAGCACTTCAACATGTCAACACTTCAACAAACTGATCAATCATCAGCCGGAAGACACGCAAATAAAATTCTTCCGCGCTGGCGAATCGCAGACAGTTCTGATAGTTAGCTAAGCCGAAAACGCCTAAAATTGATCAAACAAGGAAATTCTACTCACGATCAGCGCTTGAACTCATGTTCTTCACTCTGCTCGAGGCCATGCTTTGCTTGCAAATAGCAATGTCCCGGATGAACTTGATTTTTTTCGAGCGCGGAATGGCATATCCACATTTCAACAGATTTTTTTCTAAGTCTTTAGCCAAATCAAAGTTCAGGGCAAATAACGCCAACAGCAGCTGGAAATCTCTAGTCCATTGCACCTATCAGCCCTAAATTGGTGTGGCTAAAGATCTTTGCTGTCTAAAGCAAGCTCAACATTATCGCTACAGGGCAAACGGCCTACTCTTACGGGACTAAATGTCCCGTTGATACATATCAGGCCCGCCTTACCGCGTAGGATAATAGACGACGCTTGCTAGCAAACCGTTAGACTTGCACCTTCATTGGACTTAATGATGTCCTCAGGCAGACTTCCTTTAGACAGCAAATACAGAACGCTAAGCGATCGGCTCCATGTCAGAGTCAACGAACGCGCGAACTGAATTCAAACGAGTGAAGCCTGGACTAAACCTAGTAGAAATTGGAAGGGGGGAGGGGGGGGGGGTGGTAGGATAAATAATTAAAAAAAAAGGGAAGATCAATGAAACATGCGGCAAGAAGTTCTCTACATTTCATGCTAGGTACGAATTACAATCTGCTGTCATAGCGAGAGCAAGGAAGAAAATTAAATTGAAGAAATAAGCAATTAAAAAAAAACCACTTGATTTCGTTTTAACACGGTTTTCATAAATCCAGACATATATTTCAAGGGAATAAGACTGGATGACACAGAGAGGCCAAAAAGCGAGCATTTCTAATTTCTGTCCATCTTTCCAAGGCGTCTAGAGTCAAAATCAGGGCATTCTCCGATCAGTTCCGAACATTCTGTGCCAATATATGTCTGGATTTATGAAAACCGTGTTAAAGACTGCAGGCACTAAAAACAGCAGGCACGTTTTTAGGGAATCGGTCAGATAGTGTACATAAATAAAACCATGTAGTACTGAGAGTGCTTTCTACCTTATGTACTCTTTAATAGAAGCTATGCCATGCCTATGCAAGCCTTTGAAAACGCTTCAAATGAGTCGAACTAGCCAAACAAAGCTTAATCAGAGCTTAAATTGATCACTTGATTCGCGGCACTAATTTAGACATGTTTAACCTCCGTGATTTTAGCTAAATGACCTCACTATGTCTTTCCTAGGCATTAAATTAGCCAGTCATGGCAAAAAGAGCATTGTAAGCAGTCAAATGGACTATTTGCTTCTACATTTCAGCCAACTAGTAGCCCTTACGTGACATTTACTTTCAATATCTGTCTGGATTCGCAAAAAACGTAGCCGCAGAATTTGACTTGTCACTGATAATCGTGATACAATTCTGTCTTAGCGCTAGCTTTCCACAAGGCTTATCGTCGCTCAAATAAAGGGAAATAACTCTCTTGGATGCCTTTTCAGGCCAGGAAGACTAGTTTCACCGTCTTTTCGATGAATCATGAATTGTACAATTTAATTAAGAGTGCTTTGAACATGAAATTGGAGCCACGGTCTACATAAACACACGAAGGCACAGATGTCAAAAACGGCGGCGGAGAGTTGATCAAGTTTAGCTTTCTATAACCTGCATCGTCCTAAATGGACTAAACAAGAGCTTCCTACATCGAGAATGGATCGAACTTCAAACAAACTAGGCCATAATCATTAGTTGGCGAGCACTTCAACATGTCAACACTTCAACAAACTGATCAATCATCAGCCGGAAGACACGCAAATAAAATTCTTCCGCGCTGGCGAATCGCAGACAGTTCTGATAGTTAGCTAAGCCGAAAACGCCTAAAATTGATCAAACAAGGAAATTCTACTCACGATCAGCGCTTGAACTCATGTTCTTCACTCTGCTCGAGGCCATGCTTTGCTTGCAAATAGCAATGTCCCGGATGAACTTGATTTTTTTCGAGCGCGGAATGGCATATCCACATTTCAACAGATTTTTTTCTAAGTCTTTAGCCAAATCAAAGTTCAGGGCAAATAACGCCAACAGCAGCTGGAAATCTCTAGTCCATTGCACCTATCAGCCCTAAATTGGTGTGGCTAAAGATCTTTGCTGTCTAAAGCAAGCTCAACATTATCGCTACAGGGCAAACGGCCTACTCTTACGGGACTAAATGTCCCGTTGATACATATCAGGCCCGCCTTACCGCGTAGGATAATAGACGACGCTTGCTAGCAAACCGTTAGACTTGCACCTTCATTGGACTTAATGATGTCCTCAGGCAGACTTCCTTTAGACAGCAAATACAGAACGCTAAGCGATCGGCTCCATGTCAGAGTCAACGAACGCGCGAACTGAATTCAAACGAGTGAAGCCTGGACTAAACCTAGTAGAAATTGGAAGGGGGGAGGGGGGGGGGGGGGTGGTAGGATAAATAATTAAAAAAAAAGGGAAGATCAATGAAACATGCGGCAAGAAGTTCTCTACATTTCATGCTAGGTACGAATTACAATCTGCTGTCATAGCGAGAGCAAGGAAGAAAATTAAATTGAAGAAATAAGCAATTAAAAAAAAACCACTTGATTTCGTTTTAACACGGTTTTCATAAATCCAGACATATATTTCAAGGGAATAAGACTGGATGACACAGAGAGGCCAAAAAGCGAGCATTTCTAATTTCTGTCCATCTTTCCAAGGCGTCTAGAGTCAAAATCAGGGCATTCTCCGATCAGTTCCGAACACTCTGTGCCAATATTTCAAGGGAATAAGACTGGATGACACAGAGAGGCCAAAAAGCGAGCATTTCTAATTTCTGTCCATCTTTCCAAGGCGTCTAGAGTCAAAATCAGGGCATTCTCCGATCAGTTCCGAACATTCTGTGCCAATATATGTCTGGATTTATGAAAACCGTGTTAAAGACTGCAGGCACTAAAAACAGCAGGCACGTTTTTAGGGAATCGGTCAGATAGTGTACATAAATAAAACCATGTAGTACTGAGAGTGCTTTCTACCTTATGTACTCTTTAATAGAAGCTATGCCATGCCTATGCAAGCCTTTGAAAACGCTTCAAATGAGTCGAACTAGCCAAACAAAGCTTAATCAGAGCTTAAATTGATCACTTGATTCGCGGCACTAATTTAGACATGTTTAACCTCCGTGATTTTAGCTAAATGACCTCACTATGTCTTTCCTAGGCATTAAATTAGCCAGTCATGGCAAAAAGAGCATTGTAAGCAGTCAAATGGACTATTTGCTTCTACATTTCAGCCAACTAGTAGCCCTTACGTGACATTTACTTTCAATATCTGTCTGGATTCGCAAAAAACGTAGCCGCAGAATTTGACTTGTCACTGATAATCGTGATACAATTCTGTCTTAGCGCTAGCTTTCCACAAGGCTTATCGTCGCTCAAATAAAGGGAAATAACTCTCTTGGATGCCTTTTCAGGCCAGGAAGACTAGTTTCACCGTCTTTTCGATGAATCATGAATTGTACAATTTAATTAAGAGTGCTTTGAACATGAAATTGGAGCCACGGTCTACATAAACACACGAAGGCACAGATGTCAAAAACGGCGGCGGAGAGTTGATCAAGTTTAGCTTTCTATAACCTGCATCGTCCTAAATGGACTAAACAAGAGCTTCCTACATCGAGAATGGATCGAACTTCAAACAAACTAGGCCATAATCATTAGTTGGCGAGCACTTCAACATGTCAACACTTCAACAAACTGATCAATCATCAGCCGGAAGACACGCAAATAAAATTCTTCCGCGCTGGCGAATCGCAGACAGTTCTGATAGTTAGCTAAGCCGAAAACGCCTAAAATTGATCAAACAAGGAAATTCTACTCACGATCAGCGCTTGAACTCATGTTCTTCACTCTGCTCGAGGCCATGCTTTGCTTGCAAATAGCAATGTCCCGGATGAACTTGATTTTTTTCGAGCGCGGAATGGCATATCCACATTTCAACAGATTTTTTTCTAAGTCTTTAGCCAAATCAAAGTTCAGGGCAAATAACGCCAACAGCAGCTGGAAATCTCTAGTCCATTGCACCTATCAGCCCTAAATTGGTGTGGCTAAAGATCTTTGCTGTCTAAAGCAAGCTCAACATTATCGCTACAGGGCAAACGGCCTACTCTTACGGGACTAAATGTCCCGTTGATACATATCAGGCCCGCCTTACCGCGTAGGATAATAGACGACGCTTGCTAGCAAACCGTTAGACTTGCACCTTCATTGGACTTAATGATGTCCTCAGGCAGACTTCCTTTAGACAGCAAATACAGAACGCTAAGCGATCGGCTCCATGTCAGAGTCAACGAACGCGCGAACTGAATTCAAACGAGTGAAGCCTGGACTAAACCTAGTAGAAATTGGAAGGGGGGAGGGGGGGGGGGGGTGGTAGGATAAATAATTAAAAAAAAAGGGAAGATCAATGAAACATGCGGCAAGAAGTTCTCTACATTTCATGCTAGGTACGAATTACAATCTGCTGTCATAGCGAGAGCAAGGAAGAAAATTAAATTGAAGAAATAAGCAATTAAAAAAAAACCACTTGATTTCGTTTTAACACGGTTTTCATAAATCCAGACATATATTTCAAGGGAATAAGACTGGATGACACAGAGAGGCCAAAAAGCGAGCATTTCTAATTTCTGTCCATCTTTCCAAGGCGTCTAGAGTCAAAATCAGGGCATTCTCCGATCAGTTCCGAACACTCTGTGCCAATATTTCAAGGGAATAAGACTGGATGACACAGAGAGGCCAAAAAGCGAGCATTTCTAATTTCTGTCCATCTTTCCAAGGCGTCTAGAGTCAAAATCAGGGCATTCTCCGATCAGTTCCGAACATTCTGTGCCAATATATGTCTGGATTTATGAAAACCGTGTTAAAGACTGCAGGCACTAAAAACAGCAGGCACGTTTTTAGGGAATCGGTCAGATAGTGTACATAAATAAAACCATGTAGTACTGAGAGTGCTTTCTACCTTATGTACTCTTTAATAGAAGCTATGCCATGCCTATGCAAGCCTTTGAAAACGCTTCAAATGAGTCGAACTAGCCAAACAAAGCTTAATCAGAGCTTAAATTGATCACTTGATTCGCGGCACTAATTTAGACATGTTTAACCTCCGTGATTTTAGCTAAATGACCTCACTATGTCTTTCCTAGGCATTAAATTAGCCAGTCATGGCAAAAAGAGCATTGTAAGCAGTCAAATGGACTATTTGCTTCTACATTTCAGCCAACTAGTAGCCCTTACGTGACATTTACTTTCAATATCTGTCTGGATTCGCAAAAAACGTAGCCGCAGAATTTGACTTGTCACTGATAATCGTGATACAATTCTGTCTTAGCGCTAGCTTTCCACAAGGCTTATCGTCGCTCAAATAAAGGGAAATAACTCTCTTGGATGCCTTTTCAGGCCAGGAAGACTAGTTTCACCGTCTTTTCGATGAATCATGAATTGTACAATTTAATTAAGAGTGCTTTGAACATGAAATTGGAGCCACGGTCTACATAAACACACGAAGGCACAGATGTCAAAAACGGCGGCGGAGAGTTGATCAAGTTTAGCTTTCTATAACCTGCATCGTCCTAAATGGACTAAACAAGAGCTTCCTACATCGAGAATGGATCGAACTTCAAACAAACTAGGCCATAATCATTAGTTGGCGAGCACTTCAACATGTCAACACTTCAACAAACTGATCAATCATCAGCCGGAAGACACGCAAATAAAATTCTTCCGCGCTGGCGAATCGCAGACAGTTCTGATAGTTAGCTAAGCCGAAAACGCCTAAAATTGATCAAACAAGGAAATTCTACTCACGATCAGCGCTTGAACTCATGTTCTTCACTCTGCTCGAGGCCATGCTTTGCTTGCAAATAGCAATGTCCCGGATGAACTTGATTTTTTTCGAGCGCGGAATGGCATATCCACATTTCAACAGATTTTTTTCTAAGTCTTTAGCCAAATCAAAGTTCAGGGCAAATAACGCCAACAGCAGCTGGAAATCTCTAGTCCATTGCACCTATCAGCCCTAAATTGGTGTGGCTAAAGATCTTTGCTGTCTAAAGCAAGCTCAACATTATCGCTACAGGGCAAACGGCCTACTCTTACGGGACTAAATGTCCCGTTGATACATATCAGGCCCGCCTTACCGCGTAGGATAATAGACGACGCTTGCTAGCAAACCGTTAGACTTGCACCTTCATTGGACTTAATGATGTCCTCAGGCAGACTTCCTTTAGACAGCAAATACAGAACGCTAAGCGATCGGCTCCATGTCAGAGTCAACGAACGCGCGAACTGAATTCAAACGAGTGAAGCCTGGACTAAACCTAGTAGAAATTGGAAGGGGGGAGGGGGGAGGGGGGTGGTAGGATAAATAATTAAAAAAAAAGGGAAGATCAATGAAACATGCGGCAAGAAGTTCTCTACATTTCATGCTAGGTACGAATTACAATCTGCTGTCATAGCGAGAGCAAGGAAGAAAATTAAATTGAAGAAATAAGCAATTAAAAAAAAACCACTTGATTTCGTTTTAACACGGTTTTCATAAATCCAGACATATATTTCAAGGGAATAAGACTGGATGACACAGAGAGGCCAAAAAGCGAGCATTTCTAATTTCTGTCCATCTTTCCAAGGCGTCTAGAGTCAAAATCAGGGCATTCTCCGATCAGTTCCGAACATTCTGTGCCAATATATGTCTGGATTTATGAAAACCGTGTTAAAGACTGCAGGCACTAAAAACAGCAGGCACGTTTTTAGGGAATCGGTCAGATAGTGTACATAAATAAAACCATGTAGTACTGAGAGTGCTTTCTACCTTATGTACTCTTTAATAGAAGCTATGCCATGCCTATGCAAGCCTTTGAAAACGCTTCAAATGAGTCGAACTAGCCAAACAAAGCTTAATCAGAGCTTAAATTGATCACTTGATTCGCGGCACTAATTTAGACATGTTTAACCTCCGTGATTTTAGCTAAATGACCTCACTATGTCTTTCCTAGGCATTAAATTAGCCAGTCATGGCAAAAAGAGCATTGTAAGCAGTCAAATGGACTATTTGCTTCTACATTTCAGCCAACTAGTAGCCCTTACGTGACATTTACTTTCAATATCTGTCTGGATTCGCAAAAAACGTAGCCGCAGAATTTGACTTGTCACTGATAATCGTGATACAATTCTGTCTTAGCGCTAGCTTTCCACAAGGCTTATCGTCGCTCAAATAAAGGGAAATAACTCTCTTGGATGCCTTTTCAGGCCAGGAAGACTAGTTTCACCGTCTTTTCGATGAATCATGAATTGTACAATTTAATTAAGAGTGCTTTGAACATGAAATTGGAGCCACGGTCTACATAAACACACGAAGGCACAGATGTCAAAAACGGCGGCGGAGAGTTGATCAAGTTTAGCTTTCTATAACCTGCATCGTCCTAAATGGACTAAACAAGAGCTTCCTACATCGAGAATGGATCGAACTTCAAACAAACTAGGCCATAATCATTAGTTGGCGAGCACTTCAACATGTCAACACTTCAACAAACTGATCAATCATCAGCCGGAAGACACGCAAATAAAATTCTTCCGCGCTGGCGAATCGCAGACAGTTCTGATAGTTAGCTAAGCCGAAAACGCCTAAAATTGATCAAACAAGGAAATTCTACTCACGATCAGCGCTTGAACTCATGTTCTTCACTCTGCTCGAGGCCATGCTTTGCTTGCAAATAGCAATGTCCCGGATGAACTTGATTTTTTTCGAGCGCGGAATGGCATATCCACATTTCAACAGATTTTTTTCTAAGTCTTTAGCCAAATCAAAGTTCAGGGCAAATAACGCCAACAGCAGCTGGAAATCTCTAGTCCATTGCACCTATCAGCCCTAAATTGGTGTGGCTAAAGATCTTTGCGTCTAAAGCAAGCACAACATTATCGCTACAGGGCAAACGGCCTACTCTTACGGGACTAAATGTTCCGTTGATACATATCAGGCCGCCTTACCGCGTAGGATAATAGACGACGCTTGCTAGCAAACCGTTAGACTTGCACCTTCATTGGACTTAATGATGTCCTCAGGCAGACTTCCTTTAGACAGCAAATACAGAACGCTAAGCGATCGGCTCCATGTCAGAGTCAACGAACGCGCGAACTGAATTCAAACCAGTGAAGCCTGGACTAAACCTAGTAGAAATTCGAAGGGGGGAGGGGGGGGGGGGGTGGTAGGATAAATATTTAAAAAAAAGGGAAGATCAATGAAACATGCAGCAAGAAGTTCTCTACATTTCATGCTAGGTACGAATTACAATCTGCTGTCATAGCGAGAGCAAGGAAGAAAATTAAATTGAAGAAATAAGCAATTAAAAAAAAACCCACTTGAATTTCGTTTTAACACGGTTTTCATAAATCCAGACATATATTTCAAGGGAATAAGACTGGATGACACAGAGAGGCCAAAAAGCGAGCATTTCTAATTTCTGTCCATCTTTCCAAGGCGTCTAGAGTCAAAATCAGGGCATTCTCCGATCAGTTCCGAACATTCTGTGCCAATAATTATGTCTGGATTTATGAAAACCGTGTTTAAAGACTGCAGGCACTAAAAACAGCAGGCACGTTTTAGGAAATCGGTCAGATAGTGTACATAAATAAAACCATGTAGTACTGAGAGTGCTTTCTACCTTATGTACTCTTTAATAGAAGCTATGCCATGCCTATGCAAGCCTTTGAACTCGCTTCAAATGAGTCGAACTAGCCAAACAAAGCTTAATCAGAGCTTAAATTGATCACTTGATTCGCGGCACTAATTTAGACATGTTTAACCTCTGTGATTTTAGCTAAATGACCTCACTATGTCTTTCCTAGGCATTAAATTAGCCAGTCATGGCAAAAAGAGCATTGTAAGCAGTCAAATGGACTATTTGCTTCTACATTTCAGCCAACTAGTAGCCTTACGTGACATTTACTTTCAATATCTGTCTGATTCGCAAAAACGTAGCCACAGAATTTGACTTGTCACTGATAATCGTGATACAATTCTGTCTTAGCGCTAGCTTTCCACAAGGCTTATCGTAGCTCAAATAAAGGGAAATTACTCTCCTGGATGCCTTTTCAGGCCAGGAAGACTAGTTTCACCGTCTTTTCGATGAATCATGATTGTACAATTTAATTAAGAGTGCTTTGAACATGAAATTGGAGCCACGGTCTACATAAACACACGAAGGCACAGATGTCAAAAACGGCGGCGGAGAGTTGATCAAGTTTAGCTTTCTATAACCTGCATCGTCCTAAATGGACTAAACAAGAGCTTCCTACATCGAGAATGGATCGAACCTTAAACAAACTAGGCCATAATCATTAGTTGGCGAGCACTTCAACATGTCAACACTTCAACAAACTGATCAATCATCAGCCGGAAGACACGCAAATAAAATTCTTCCGCGCTGGCGAATCGCAGACAGTTCTGATAGTTAGCTAAGCCGAAAACGCCTAAAATTGATCAAACAAGGAAATTCTACTCACGATCAGCGCTTGAACTCATGTTCTTCACTCTGCTCGAGGCCATGCTTTGCTTGCAAATAGCAATGTCCCGGATGAACTTGATTTTTTTCGAGCGCGGAATGGCATATCCACATTTCAACAGATTTTTTTCTAAGTCTTTAGCCAAATCAAAGTTCAGGGCAAATAACGCCAAACAGCAGCTGGAAATGTCTAGTCCATTGCACCTATCAGCCCTAATGGTGTGGCTAAAGATCTTTGCTGTCTAAAGCAAGCACAACATTATCGCTACAGGGCAAACGGCCTACTCTTACGGGACTAAATGTTCCGTTGATACATATCAGGCCCGCCTTACCGCGTAGGATAATAGACGACGCTTGCTAGCAAACCGTTAGACTTGCACCTTCATTGGACTTAATGATGTCCTCAGGCAGACTTCCTTTAGACAGCAAATACAGAACGCTAAGCGATCGGCTCCATGTCAGAGTCAACGAACGCGCGAACTGAATTCAAACCAGTGAAGCCTGGACTAAACCTAGTAGAAATTCGAAGGGGGAGGGGGGGGGGGTGGTAGGATAAATAATTTAAAAAAAAGGGAAGATCAATGAAACATGCAGCAAGAAGTTCTCTACATTTCATGCTAGGTACGAATTACAATCTGCTGTCATAGCGAGAGCAAGGAAGAAAATTAAATTGAAGAAATAAGCCAATTAAAAAAAACCACTTGATTTCGTTTTAACACGGTTTTCATAAATCCAGACATATATTTCAAGGGAATAAGACTGGATGACACAGAGAGGCCAAAAAGCGAGCATTTCTAATTTCTGTCCATCTTTCCAAGGCGTCTAGAGTCAAAATCAGGGCATTCTCCGATCAGTTCCGAACATTCTGTGCCAATATATGTCTGGATTTATGAAAACCGTGTTAAAGACTGCAGGCACTAAAAACAGCAGGCACGTTTTTAGGAAATCGGTCAGATAGTGTACATAAATAAAACCATGTAGTACTGAGAGTGCTTTCTACCTTATGTACTCTTTAATAGAAGCTATGCCATGCCTATGCAAGCCTTTGAAATCGCTTCAAATGAGTCGAACTAGCCAAACAAAGCTTAATCAGAGCTTAAATTGATCACTTGATTCGCGGCACTAATTTAGACATGTTTAACCTCTGTGATTTTAGCTAAATGACCTCACTATGTCTTTCCTAGGCATTAAATTAGCCAGTCATGGCAAAAAGAGCATTGTAAGCAGTCAAATGGACTATTTGCTTCTACATTTCAGCCAACTAGTAGCCCTTACGTGACATTTACTTTCAATATCTGTCTGGATTCGCAAAAACGTAGCCACAGAATTTGACTTGTCACTGATAATCGTGATACAATTCTGTCTTAGCGCTAGCTTTCCACAAGGCTTATCGTAGCTCAAATAAAGGGAAATTACTCTCCTGGATGCCTTTTCAGGCCAGGAAGACTAGTTTCACCGTCTTTTCGATGAATCATGAATTGTACAATTTAATTAAGAGTGCTTTGAACATGAAATTGGAGCCACGGTCTACATAAACACACGAAGGCACAGATGTCAAAAACGGCGGCGGAGAGTTGATCAAGTTTAGCTTTCTATAACCTGCATCGTCCTAAATGGACTAAACAAGAGCTTCCTACATCGAGAATGGATCGAACTTCAAACAAACTAGGCCATAATCATTAGTTGGCGAGCACTTCAACATGTCAACACTTCAACAAACTGATCAATCATCAGCCGGAAGACACGCAAATAAAATTCTTCCGCGCTGGCGAATCGCAGACAGTTCTGATAGTTAGCTAAGCCGAAAACGCCTAAAATTGATCAAACAAGGAAATTCTACTCACGATCAGCGCTTGAACTCATGTTCTTCACTCTGCTCGAGGCCATGCTTTGCTTGCAAATAGCAATGTCCCGGATGAACTTGATTTTTTTCGAGCGCGGAATGGCATATCCACATTTCAACAGATTTTTTTCTAAGTCTTTAGCCAAATCAAAGTTCAGGGCAAATAACGCCAACAGCAGCTGGAAATGTCTAGTCCATTGCACCTATCAGCCCTAAATTGGTGTGGCTAAAGATCTTTGCTGTCTAAAGCAAGCACAACATTATCGCTACAGGGCAAACGGCCTACTCTTACGGGACTAAATGTTCCGTTGATACATATCAGGCCCGCCTTACCGCGTAGGATAATAGACGACGCTTGCTAGCAAACCGTTAGACTTGCACCTTCATTGGACTTAATGATGTCCTCAGGCAGACTTCCTTTAGACAGCAAATACAGAACGCTAAGCGATCGGCTCCATGTCAGAGTCAACGAACGCGCGAACTGAATTCAAACCAGTGAAGCCTGGACTAAACCTAGTAGAAATTCGAAGGGGGGAGGGGGGGGGGGGGGTGGTAGGATAAATAATTTAAAAAAAAGGGAAGATCAATGAAACATGCAGCAAGAAGTTCTCTACATTTCATGCTAGGTACGAATTACAATCTGCTGTCATAGCGAGAGCAAGGAAGAAAATTAAATTGAAGAAATAAGCAATTAAAAAAAAACCACTTGATTTCGTTTTAACCGGTTTTCATAAATCCAGACATATATTTCAAGGGAATAAGACTGGATGACACAGAGAGGCCAAAAAGCGAGCATTTCTAATTTCTGTCCATCTTTCCAAGGCGTCTAGAGTCAAAATCAGGGCATTCTCCGATCAGTTCCGAACATTCTGTGCCAATATATGTCGGATTTATGAAAACCGTGTTAAAGACTGCAGGCACTAAAAACAGCAGGCACGTTTTTAGGAAATCGGTCAGATAGTGTACATAAATAAAACCATGTAGTACTGAGAGTGCTTTCTACCTTATGTACTCTTTAATAGAAGCTATGCCATGCCTATGCAAGCCTTTGAAATCGCTTCAAATGAGTCGAACTAGCCAAACAAAGCTTAATCAGAGCTTAAATTGATCACTTGATTCGCGGCACTAATTTAGACATGTTTAACCTCTGTGATTTTAGCTAAATGACCTCACTATGTCTTTCCTAGGCATTAAATTAGCCAGTCATGGCAAAAAGAGCATTGTAAGCAGTCAAATGGACTATTTGCTTCTACATTTCAGCCAACTAGTAGCCCTTACGTGACATTTACTTTCAATATCTGTCTGGATTCGCAAAAACGTAGCCACAGAATTTGACTTGTCACTGATAATCGTGATACAATTCTGTCTTAGCGCTAGCTTTCCACAAGGCTTATCGTAGCTCAAATAAAGGGAAATTACTCTCCTGGATGCCTTTTCAGGCCAGGAAGACTAGTTTCACCGTCTTTTCGATGAATCATGAATTGTACAATTTAATTAAGAGTGCTTTGAACATGAAATTGGAGCCACGGTCTACATAAACACACGAAGGCACAGATGTCAAAAACGGCGGCGGAGAGTTGATCAAGTTTAGCTTTCTATAACCTGCATCGTCCTAAATGGACTAAACAAGAGCTTCCTACATCGAGAATGGATCGAACTTCAAACAAACTAGGCCATAATCATTAGTTGGCGAGCACTTCAACATGTCAACACTTCAACAAACTGATCAATCATCAGCCGGAAGACACGCAAATAAAATTCTTCCGCGCTGGCGAATCGCAGACAGTTCTGATAGTTAGCTAAGCCGAAAACGCCTAAAATTGATCAAACAAGGAAATTCTACTCACGATCAGCGCTTGAACTCATGTTCTTCACTCTGCTCGAGGCCATGCTTTGCTTGCAAATAGCAATGTCCCGGATGAACTTGATTTTTTTCGAGCGCGGAATGGCATATCCACATTTCAACAGATTTTTTTCTAAGTCTTTAGCCAAATCAAAGTTCAGGGCAAATAACGCCAACAGCAGCTGGAAATGTCTAGTCCATTGCACCTATCAGCCCTAAATTGGTGTGGCTAAAGATCTTTGCTGTCTAAAGCAAGCACACAACATTATCGCTACAGGGCAAACGGCCTACTCTTACGGGACTAAATGTTCCGTTGATACATATCAGGCCCGCCTTACCGCGTAGGATAATAGACGACGCTTGCTAGCAAACCGTTAGACTTGCACCTTCATTGGACTTAATGATGTCCTCAGGCAGACTTCCTTTAGACAGCAAATACAGAACGCTAAGCGATCGGCTCCATGTCAGAGTCAACGAACGCGCGAACTGAATTCAAACCAGTGAAGCCTGGACTAAACCTAGTAGAAATTCGAAGGGGGGAGGGGGGGGGGGGGGTGGTAGGATAAATAATTTAAAAAAAAGGGAAGATCAATGAAACATGCAGCAAGAAGTTCTCTACATTTCATGCTAGGTACGAATTACAATCTGCTGTCATAGCGAGAGCAAGGAAGAAAATTAAATTGAAGAAATAAGCAATTAAAAAAAAACCACTTGATTTCGTTTTAACACGGTTTCATAAATCCAGACATATATTTCAAGGGAATAAGACTGGATGACACAGAGAGGCCAAAAGCGAGCATTTCTAATTTCTGTCCATCTTTCCAAGGCGTCTAGAGTCAAAATCAGGGCATTCTCCGATCAGTTCCGAACATTCTGTGCCAATATATGTCTGGATTTATGAAAACCGTGTTAAAGACTGCAGGCACTAAAAACAGCAGGCACGTTTTAGGAAATCGGTCAGATAGTGTACATAAATAAAACCATGTAGTACTGAGAGTGCTTTCTACCTTATGTACTCTTTAATAGAAGCTATGCCATGCCTATGCAAGCCTTTGAAATCGCTTCAAATGAGTCGAACTAGCCAAACAAAGCTTAATCAGAGCTTAAATTGATCACTTGATTCGCGGCACTAATTTAGACATGTTTAACCTCTGTGATTTTAGCTAAATGACCTCACTATGTCTTTCCTAGGCATTAAATTAGCCAGTCATGGCAAAAGAGCATTGTAAGCAGTCAATGGACTATTTGCTTCTACATTTCAGCCAACTAGTAGCCCTTACGTGACATTTACTTTCAATATCTGTCTGGATTCGCAAAAACGTAGCCACAGAATTTGACTTGTCACTGATAATCGTGATACAATTCTGTCTTAGCGCTAGCTTTCCACAAGGCTTATCGTAGCTCAATAAAGGGAAATTACTCTCCTGGATGCCTTTTCAGGCCAGGAAGACTAGTTTCACCGTCTTTTCGATGAATCATGAATTGTACAATTTAATTAAGAGTGCTTTGAACATGAAATTGGAGCCACGGTCTACATAAACACACGAAGGCACAGATGTCAAAAACGGCGGCGGAGAGTTGATCAAGTTTAGCTTTCTATAACCTGCATCGTCCTAAATGGACTAAACAAGAGCTTCCTACATCGAGAATGGATCGAACTTCAAACAAACTAGGCCATAATCATTAGTTGGCGAGCACTTCAACATGTCAACACTTCAACAAACTGATCAATCATCAGCCGGAAGACACGCAAATAAAATTCTTCCGCGCTGGCGAATCGCAGACAGTTCTGATAGTTAGCTAAGCCGAAAACGCCTAAAATTGATCAAACAAGGAAATTCTACTCACGATCAGCGCTTGAACTCATGTTCTTCACTCTGCTCGAGGCCATGCCTTGCTTGCAAATAGCAATGTCCCGGATGAACTTGATTTTTTTCGAGCGCGGAATGGCATATCCACATTTTCAACAGATTTTTTTCTAAGTCTTTAGCCAAATCAAAGTTCAGGGCAAATAACGCCAACAGCAGCTGGAAATGTCTAGTCCATTGCACCTATCAGCCCTAAATTGGTGTGGCTAAAGATCTTTGCTTGTCTAAAGCAAGCACAACATTATCGCTACAGGGCAAACGGCCTACTCTTACGGGACTAAATGTTCCGTTGATACATATCAGGCCGCCTTACCGCGTAGGATAATAGACGACGCTTGCTAGCAAACCGTTAGACTTGCACCTTCATTGGACTTAATGATGTCCTCAGGCAGACTTCTTTAGACAGCAAATACAGAACGCTAAGCGATCGGCTCCATGTCAGAGTCAACGAACGCGCGAACTGAATTCAAACCAGTGAAGCCTGGACTAAACCTAGTAGAAATTCGAAGGGGGGAGGGGGGGGGGGGGTGGTAGGATAAATAATTTAAAAAAAAGGGAAGATCAATGAAACATGCAGCAAGAAGTTCTCTACATTTCATGCTAGGTACGAATTACAATCTGCTGTCATAGCGAGAGCAAGGAAGAAAATTAAATTGAAGAAATAAGCAATTAAAAAAAAAACCACTTGATTTCGTTTTAACACGGTTTTCATAAATCCAGACATATATTTCAAGGAATAAGACTGGATGACACAGAGAGGCCAAAAAGCGAGCATTTCTAATTTCTGTCCATCTTTCCAAGGCGTCTAGAGTCAAAATCAGGGCATTCTCCGATCAGTTCCGAACATTCTGTGCCAATATATGTCTGGATTTATGAAACCGTGTTAAAGACTGCAGGCACTAAAAACAGCAGGCACGTTTTAGGAAATCGGTCAGATAGTGTACATAAATAAAACCATGTAGTACTGAGAGTGCTTTCTACCTTATGTACTCTTTAATAGAAGCTATGCCATGCCTATGCAAGCCTTTGAAATCGCTTCAAATGAGTCGAACTAGCCAAACAAAGCTTAATCAGAGCTTAATTGATCACTTGATTCGCGGCACTAATTTAGACATGTTTAACCTCTGTGATTTTAGCTAAATGACCTCACTATGTCTTTCCTAGGCATTAAATAGCCAGTCATGGCAAAAAGAGCATTGTAAGCAGTCAAATGGACTATTTGCTTCTACATTTCAGCCAACTAGTAGCCCTTACGTGACATTTACTTTCAATATCTGTCTGGATTCCGCAAAAACGTAGCCACAGAATTTGACTTGTCACTGATAATCGTGATACCAATTCTGTCTTAGCGCGCTAGCTTTCCACAAGGCTTATCGTAGCTCAAATAAGGGAAATTACTCTCCTGGATGCCTTTTCAGGCCAGGAAGACTAGTTTCACCGTCTTTTCGATGAATCATGAATTGTACAATTTAATTAAGAGTGCTTTGAACATGAAATTGGAGCCACGGTCTACATAACACACGAAGGCACAGATGTCAAAAACGGCGGCGGAGAGTTGATCAAGTTTAGCTTTCTATAACCTGCATCGTCCTAAATGGACTAAACAAGAGCTTCCTACATCGAGGAATGGATCGAACTTCAAACAAACTAGGCCATAATCATTAGTTGGCGAGCACTTCAACATGTCAACACTTCAACAAACTGATCAATCATCAGCCGGAAGACACGCAAATAAAATTCTTCCGCGCTGGCGAATCGCAGACAGTTCTGATAGTTAGCTAAGCCGAAAACGCCTAAAATTGATCAAACAAGAAATTCTACTCACGATCAGCGCTTGAACTCATGTTCTTCACTCTGCTCGAGGCCATGCTTTGCTTGCAAATAGCAATGTCCCGGATGAACTTGATTTTTTTCGAGCGCGGAATGGCATATCCACATTTCAACAGATTTTTTTCTAAGTCTTTAGCCAAATCAAAGTTCAGGCAAATACGCCAACAGCAGCTGGAAATGTCTAGTCCATGCACCTATCAGCCCTAAATTGGTGTGGCTAAAGATCTTTGCTGTCTAAAGCAAGCACAACATTATCGCTACAGGGCAAACGGCCTACTCTTACGGGACTAAATGTTCCGTTGATACATATCAGGCCCGCCTTACCGGTAGGGATATTAGACGACGCTTGCTAGCAAACCGTTAGACTTGCACCTTCATTGGACTTAATGATGTCCTCAGGCAGACTTCCTTTAGACAGCAAATACAGAACGCTAAGCGATCGGCTCCATGTCAGAGTCAACGAACGCGCGAACTGAATTCAAACCAGTGAAGCCTGGACTAAACCTAGTAGAAATTCGAAGGGGGGAGGGGGGGGGGGGGGGTGGTAGGATAAATAATTTAAAAAAAGGAAGATCAATGAAAACATGCAGCAAGAAGTTCTCTACATTTCATGCTAGGTACGAATTACAATCTGCTGTCATAGCGAGAGCAAGGAAGAAAATTAAATTGAAGAAATAAGCAATTAAAAAAAACCACTTGATTTCGTTTTAACACGGTTTTCATAAATCCAGACATATATTTCAAGGAATAAGACTGGATGACACAGAGAGGCAAAAAAGCGAGCATTTCTAATTTCTGTCCATCTTTCCAAGGCGTCTAGAGTCAAAATCAGGGCATTCTCCGATCAGTTCCGAACATTCTGTGCCAATATATGTCTGGATTTATGAAAACCGTGTTAAAGACTGCAGCACTAAAAACAGCAGGCACGTTTTTAGGAAATCGGTCAGATAGTGTACATAAATAAAACCATGTAGTACTGAGAGTGCTTTCTACCTTATGTACTCTTTAATAGAAGCTATGCCATGCCTATGCAAGCCTTTGAAATCGCTTCAAATGAGTCGAACTAGCCAAACAAAGCTTAATCAGAGCTTAAATTGATCACTTGATTCGCGGCACTAATTTAGACATGTTTAACTCTGTGATTTTAGCTAAATGACCTCACTATGTCTTTCCTAGGCATTAAATTAGCCAGTCATGGCAAAAAGAGCATTGTAAGCAGTCAAATGGACTATTTGCTTATACATTTCAGCCAACTAGTAGCCCTTACGTGACATTTACTTTCAATATCTGTCTGGATTCGCAAAAACGTAGCCACAGAATTTGACTTGTCACTGATAATCGTGATACAATTCTGTCTTAGCGCTAGCTTTCCACAAGGCTTATCGTAGCTCAAATAAAGGGAAATTACTCTCCTGGATGCCTTTTCAGGCCAGGAAGACTAGTTTCACCGTCTTTTCGATGAATCATGAATTGTACAATTTAATTAAGAGTGCTTTGAACATGAAATTGGAGCCACGGTCTACATAAACACACGAAGGCACAGATGTCAAAAACGGCGGCGGAGAGTTGATCAAGTTTAGCTTCTATAACCTGCATCGTCCTAAATGGACTAAACAAGAGCTTCCTACATCGAGAATGGATCGAACTTCAAACAAACTAGGCCATAATCATTAGTTGGCGAGCACTTCAACATGTCAACACTTCAACAAACTGATCAATCATCAGCCGGAAGACACGCAAATAAAATTCTTCCGCGCTGGCGAATCGCAGACAGTTCTGATAGTTAGCTAAGCCGAAAACGCCTAAATTGATCAAACAAGGAAATTCTACTCACGATCAGCGCTTGAACTCATGTTCTTCACTTCTGCTCGAGGCCATGCTTTGCTTGCAAATAGCAATGTCCCGGATGAACTTGATTTTTTTCGAGCGCGGAATGGCATATCCACATTTCAACAGATTTTTTTCTAAGTCTTTAGCCAAATCAAAGTTCAGGGCAAATAACGCCAACAGCAGCTGGAAATGTCTAGTCCATTGCACCTATCAGCCCTAAATTGGTGTGGCTAAAGATCTTTGCTGTCTAAAGCAAGCACACATTATCGCTACAGGGCAAACGGCCTACTCTTACGGGACTAAATGTTCCGTTGATACATATCAGGCCCGCCTTACCGCGTAGGATAATAGACGACGCTTGCTAGCAAACCGTTAGACTTGCACCTTCATTGGACTTAATGATGTCCTCAGGCAGACTTCCTTTAGACAGCAAATACAGAACGCTAAGCGATCGGCTCCATGTCAGAGTCAACGAACGCGCGAACTGAATTCAAACCAGTGAAGCCTGGACTAAACCTAGTAGAAATTCGAAGGGGGGAGGGGGGGGGGGGGGTGGTAGGATAAATAATTTAAAAAAAGGGAAGATCAATGAAACATGCAGCAAGAAGTTCTCTACATTTCATGCTAGGTACGAATTACAATCTGCTGTCATAGCGAGAGCAAGGAAGAAAATTAAATTGAAGAAATAAGCAATTAAAAAAAAACCACTTGATTTCGTTTTAACACGGTTTTCATAAATCCAGACATATATTTCAAGGGAATAAGACTGGATGACACAGAGAGGCCAAAAGCGAGCATTTCTAATTTCTGTCCATCTTTCCAAGGCGTCTAGAGTCAAAATCAGGGCATTCTCCGATCAGTTCCGAAACATTCTGTGCCAATATATGTCTGGATTTATGAAAACCGTGTTAAAGACTGCAGGCACTAAAAACAGCAGGCACGTTTTTAGGAAATCGGTCAGATAGTGTACATAAATAAACCATGTAGTACTGAGAGTGCTTTCTACCTTATGTACTCTTTAATAGAAGCTATGCCATGCCTATGCAAGCCTTTGAAATCGCTTCAAATGAGTCGAACTAGCCAAACAAAGCTTAATCAGAGCTTAAATTGATCACTTGATTCGCGGCACTAATTTAGACATGTTTAACCTCTGTGATTTTAGCTAAATGACCTCACTATGTCTTTCCTAGGCATTAAATTAGCCAGTCATGGCAAAAAGAGCATTGTAAGCAGTCAAATGGACTATTTGCTTCTACATTTCAGCCAACTAGTAGCCCTTACGTGACATTTACTTTCAATATCTGTCTGGATTCGCAAAAACGTAGCCACAGAATTTGACTTGTCACTGATAATCGTGATACAATTCTGTCTTAGCGCTAGCTTTTCCACAAGGCTTATCGTAGCTCAAATAAAGGGAAATTACTCTCCTGGATGCCTTTTCAGGCCAGGAAGACTAGTTTCACCGTCTTTTCGATGAATCATGAATTGTACAATTTAATTAAGAGTGCTTTGAACATGAATTGGAGCCACGGTCTACATAAACACACGAAGGCACAGATGTCAAAAACGGCGGCGGAGAGTTGATCAAGTTTAGCTTTCTATAACCTGCATCGTCCTAAATGGACTAAACAAGAGCTTCCTACATCGAGAATGGATCGAACTTCAAACAAACTAGGCCATAATCATTAGTTGGCGAGCACTTCAACATGTCAACACTTCAACAAACTGATCAATCATCAGCCGGAAGACACGCAAATAAAATTCTTCCGCGCTGGCGAATCGCAGACAGTTCTGATAGTTAGCTAAGCCGAAAACGCCTAAAATTGATCAAACAAGGAAATTCTACTCACGATCAGCGCTTGAACTCATGTTCTTCACTCTGCTCGAGGCCATGCTTTGCTTGCAAATAGCAATGTCCCGGATGAACTTGATTTTTTTCGAGCGCGGAATGGCATATCCACATTTCAACAGATTTTTTTCTAAGTCTTTAGCCAAATCAAAGTTCAGGGCAAATAACGCCAACAGCAGCTGGAAATGTCTAGTCCATTGCACCTATCAGCCCTAAATTGGTGTGGCTAAAGATCTTTGCTGTCTAAAGCAAGCACACATTATCGCTACAGGGCAAACGGCCTACTCTTACGGGACTAAATGTTCCGTTGATACATATCAGGCCCCGCCTTACCGCGTAGGATAATAGACGACGCTTGCTAGCAAACGTTAGACTTGCACCTTCATTGGACTTAATGATGTCCTCAGGCAGACTTCCTTTAGACAGCAAATACAGAACGCTAAGCGATCGGCTCCATGTCAGAGTCAACGAACGCGCGAACTGAATTCAAACCAGTGAAGCCTGGACTAAACCTAGTAGAAATTCGAAGGGGGAGGGGGGGGGGGGGGTGGTAGGATAAATAATTTAAAAAAAAAGGGAAGATCAATGAAACATGCAGCAAGAAGTTCTCTACATTTCATGCTAGGTACGAATTACAATCTGCTGTCATAGCGAGAGCAAGGAAGAAAATTAAATTGAAGAAATAAGCAATTAAAAAAAAACCACTTGATTTCGTTTTACACGGTTTTCATAAATCCAGACATATATTTCAAGGGAATAAGACTGGATGACACAGAGAGGCCAAAAAGCGAGCATTTCTAATTTCTGTCCATCTTTCCAAGGCGTCTAGAGTCAAAATCAGGGCATTCTCCGATCAGTTCCGAACATTCTGTGCCAATATATGTCTGGATTTATGAAAACCGTGTTAAAGACTGCAGGCACTAAAAACAGCAGGCACGTTTTTAGGAAATCGGTCAGATAGTGTACATAAATAAAACCATGTAGTACTGAGAGTGCTTTCTACCTTATGTACTCTTTAATAGAAGCTATGCCATGCCTATGCAAGCCTTTGAAATCGCTTCAATGAGTCGAACTAGCCAAACAAAGCTTAATCAGAGCTTAAATTGATCACTTGATTCGCGGCACTAATTTAGACATGTTTAACCTCTGTGATTTTAGCTAAATGACCTCACTATGTCTTTCCTAGGCATTAAATTAGCCAGTCATGGCAAAAAGAGCATTGTAAGCAGTCAAATGGACTATTTGCTTCTACATTTCAGCCAACTAGTAGCCCTTACGTGACATTTACTTTCATATATCTGTCTGGATGCGCAAAAACGTAGCCACAGAATTTGACTTGTCACTGATAATCGTGATACAATTCTGTCTTAGCGCTAGCTTTCCACAAGGCTTATCGTAGCTCAAATAAAGGGAAATTACTCTCCTGGATGCCTTTTCAGCCAGGAAGACTAGTTTCACCGTCTTTTCGATGAATCATGAATTGTACAATTTAATTAAGAGGTGCTTTGAACATGAATTGGAGCCACGGTCTACATAAACACACGAAGGCACAGATGTCAAAAACGGCGGCGGAGAGTTGATCAAGTTTAGCTTTCTATAACCTGCATCGTCCTAAATGGACTAAACAAGAGCTTCCTACATCGAGAATGGATCGAACTTCAAACAAACTAGGCCATAATCATTAGTTGGCGAGCACTTCAACATGTCAACACTTCAACAAACTGATCAATCATCAGCGGAAGACACGCAAATAAAATTCTTCCGCGCTGGCGAATCGCAGACAGTTCTGATAGTTAGCTAAGCCGAAAACGCCTAAAATTGATCAAACAAGGAAATTCTACTCACGATCAGCGCTTGAACTCATGTTCTTCACTCTGCTCGAGGCCATGCTTTGCTTGCAAATAGCAATGTCCCGGATGAACTTGATTTTTTTCGAGCGCGGAATGGCATATCCACATTTCAACAGATTTTTTTCTAAGTCTTTAGCCAAATCAAAGTTCAGGGCAAATAAACGCCAACAGCAGCTGGAAATGTCTAGTCCATTGCACCTATCAGCCCTAAATTGGTGTGGCTAAAGATCTTTGCTGTCTAAAGCAAGCACAACATTATCGCTACAGGGCAAACGGCCTACTCTTACGGGACTAAATGTTCCGTTGATACATATCAGGCCCGCCTTACCGCGTAGGATAATAGACGACGCTTGCTAGCAAACCGTTAGACTTGCACCTTCATTGGACTTAATGATGTCCTCAGGCAGACTTCCTTTAGACAGCAAATACAGAACGCTAAGCGATCGGCTCCATGTCAGAGTCAACGAACGCGCGAACTGATTCAAACCAGTGAAGCCTGGACTAAACCTAGTAGAAATTCGAAGGGGGGAGGGGGGGGGGGGGGGGTGGTAGGATAAATAATTTAAAAAAAAGGGAAGATCAATGAAACATGCAGCAAGAAGTTCTCTACATTTCATGCTAGGTACGAATTACAATCTGCTGTCATAGCGAGAGCAAGGAAGAAAATTAAATTGAAGAAATAAGCAATTAAAAAAAAACCACTTGATTTCGTTTTAACACGGTTTTCATAAATCCAGACATATATTTCAAGGGAATAAGACTGGATGACACAGAGAGGCCAAAAAGCGAGCATTTCTAATTTCTGTCCATCTTTCCAAGGCGTCTAGAGTCAAAATCAGGGCATTCTCCGATCAGTTCCGAACATTCTGTGCCAATATATGTCTGGATTTATGAAAACCGTGTTAAAGACTGCAGGCACTAAAAACAGCAGGCACGTTTTTAGGAAATCGGTCAGATAGTGTACATAAATAAAACCATGTAGTACTGAGAGTGCTTTCTACCTTATGTACTCTTTAATAGAAGCTATGCCATGCCTATGCAAGCCTTTGAAATCGCTTCAAATGAGTCGAACTAGCCAAACAAAGCTTAATCAGAGCTTAAATTGATCACTTGATTCGCGGCACTAATTTAGACATGTTTAACCTCTGTGATTTTAGCTAAATGACCTCACTATGTCTTTCCTAGGCATTAAATTAGCCAGTCATGGCAAAAAGAGCATTGTAAGCAGTCAAATGGACTATTTGCTTCTACATTTCAGCCAACTAGTAGCCCTTACGTGACATTTACTTTCAATATCTGTCTGGATTCGCAAAAACGTAGCCACAGAATTTGACTTGTCACTGATAATCGTGATACAATTCTGTCTTAGCGCTAGCTTTCCACAAGGCTTATCGTAGCTCAAATAAAGGGAAATTACTCTCCTGGATGCCTTTCAGGCCAGGAAGACTAGTTTCACCGTCTTTTCGATGAATCATGAATTGTACAATTTAATTAAGAGTGCTTTGAACATGAAATTGGAGCCACGGTCTACATAAACACACGAAGGCACAGATGTCAAAAACGGCGGCGGAGAGTTGATCAAGTTTAGCTTTCTATAACCTGCATCGTCCTAAATGGACTAAACAAGAGCTTCCTACATCGAGAATGGATCGAACTTCAAACAAACTAGGCCATAATCATTAGTTGGCGAGCACTTCAACATGTCAACACTTCAACAAACTGATCAATCATCAGCCGGAAGACACGCAAATAAAATTCTTCCGCGCTGGCGAATCGCAGACAGTTCTGATAGTTAGCTAAGCCGAAAACGCCTAAAATTGATCAAACAAGGAAATTCTACTCACGATCAGCGCTTGAACTCATGTTCTTCACTCTGCTCGAGGCCATGCTTTGCTTGCAAATAGCAATGTCCCGGATGAACTTGATTTTTTTCGAGCGCGGAATGGCATATCCACATTTCAACAGATTTTTTTCTAAGTCTTTAGCCAAATCAAAGTTCAGGGCAAATAACGCCAACAGCAGCTGGAAATGTCTAGTCCATTGCACCTATCAGCCCTAAATTGGTGTGGCTAAAGATCTTTGCTGTCTAAAGCAAGCACAACATTATCGCTACAGGGCAAACGGCCTACTCTTACGGGACTAAATGTTCCGTTGATACATATCAGGCCCGCCTTACCGCGTAGGATAATAGACGACGCTTGCTAGCAACCGTTAGACTTGCACCTTCATTGGACTTAATGATGTCCTCAGGCAGACTTCCTTTAGACAGCAAATACAGAACGCTAAGCGATCGGCTCCATGTCAGAGTCAACGAACGCGCGAACTGAATTCAAACCAGTGAAGCCTGGACTAAACCTAGTAGAAATTCGAAGGGGGGAGGGGGGGGGGGGGTGGTAGGATAAATAATTTAAAAAAAAAGGGAAGATCAATGAAACATGCAGCAAGAAGTTCTCTACATTTCATGCTAGGTACGAATTACAATCTGCTGTCATAGCGAGAGCAAGGAAGAAAATTAAATTGAAGAAATAAGCAATTAAAAAAAAACCACTTGATTTCGTTTTAACACGGTTTTCATAAATCCAGACATATATTTCAAGGGAATAAGACTGGATGACACAGAGAGGCCAAAAAGCGAGCATTTCTAATTTCTGTCCATCTTTCCAAGGCGTCTAGAGTCAAAATCAGGGCATTCTCCGATCAGTTCCGAACATTCTGTGCCAATATATGTCTGGATTTATGAAAACCGTGTTAAAGACTGCAGGCACTAAAAACAGCAGGCACGTTTTTAGGAAATCGGTCAGATAGTGTACATAAATAAAACCATGTAGTACTGAGAGTGCTTTCTACCTTATGTACTCTTTAATAGAAGCTATGCCATGCCTATGCAAGCCTTTGAAATCGCTTCAAATGAGTCGAACTAGCCAAACAAAGCTTAATCAGAGCTTAAATTGATCACTTGATTCGCGGCACTAATTTAGACATGTTTAACCTCTGTGATTTTAGCTAAATGACCTCACTATGTCTTTCCTAGGCATTAAATTAGCCAGTCATGGCAAAAAGAGCATTGTAAGCAGTCAAATGGACTATTTGCTTCTACATTTCAGCCAACTAGTAGCCCTTACGTGACATTTACTTTCAATATCTGTCTGGATTCGCAAAAACGTAGCCACAGAATTTGACTTGTCACTGATAATCGTGATACAATTCTGTCTTAGCGCTAGCTTTCCACAAGGCTTATCGTAGCTCAAATAAAGGGAAATTACTCTCCTGGATGCCTTTTCAGGCCAGGAAGACTAGTTTCACCGTCTTTTCGATGAATCATGAATTGTACAATTTAATTAAGAGTGCTTTGAACATGAAATTGGAGCCACGGTCTACATAAACACACGAAGGCACAGATGTCAAAAACGGCGGCGGAGAGTTGATCAAGTTTAGCTTTCTATAACCTGCATCGTCCTAAATGGACTAAACAAGAGCTTCCTACATCGAGAATGGATCGAACTTCAAACAAACTAGGCCATAATCATTAGTTGGCGAGCACTTCAACATGTCAACACTTCAACAAACTGATCAATCATCAGCCGGAAGACACGCAAATAAAATTCTTCCGCGCTGCGAATCGCAGACAGTTCTGATAGTTAGCTAAGCCGAAAACGCCTAAAATTGATCAAACAAGGAAATTCTACTCACGATCAGCGCTTGAACTCATGTTCTTCACTCTGCTCGAGGCCATGCTTTGCTTGCAAATAGCAATGTCCCGGATGAACTTGATTTTTTTCGAGCGCGGAATGGCATATCCACATTTCAACAGATTTTTTTCTAAGTCTTTAGCCAAATCAAAGTTCAGGGCAAATAACGCCAACAGCAGCTGGAAATGTCTAGTCCATTGCACCTATCAGCCCTAAATTGGTGTGGCTAAAGATCTTTGCTGTCTAAAGCAAGCACAACATTATCGCTACAGGGCAAACGGCCTACTCTTACGGGACTAAATGTTCCGTTGATACATATCAGGCCCGCCTTACCGCGTAGGATAATAGACGACGCTTGCTAGCAAACCGTTAGACTTGCACCTTCATTGGACTTAATGATGTCCTCAGGCAGACTTCCTTTAGACAGCAAATACAGAACGCTAAGCGATCGGCTCCATGTCAGAGTCAACGAACGCGCGAACTGAATTCAAACCAGTGAAGCCTGGACTAAACCTAGTAGAAATTCGAAGGGGGGAGGGGGGGGGGGGGTGGTAGGATAAATAATTTAAAAAAAAGGGAAGATCAATGAAACATGCAGCAAGAAGTTCTCTACATTTCATGCTAGGTACGAATTACAATCTGCTGTCATAGCGAGAGCAAGGAAGAAAATTAAATTGAAGAAATAAGCAATTAAAAAAAACCACTTGATTTCGTTTAACACGGTTTTCATAAATCCAGACATATATTTCAAGGGAATAAGACTGGATGACACAGAGAGGCCAAAAAGCGAGCATTTCTAATTTCTGTCCATCTTTCCAAGGCGTCTAGAGTCAAAATCAGGGCATTCTCCGATCAGTTCCGAACATTCTGTGCCAATATATGTCTGGATTTATGAAAACCGTGTTAAAGACTGCAGGCACTAAAAACAGCAGGCACGTTTTTAGGAAATCGGTCAGATAGTGTACATAAATAAAACCATGTAGTACTGAGAGTGCTTTCTACCTTATGTACTCTTTAATAGAAGCTATGCCATGCCTATGCAAGCCTTTGAAATCGCTTCAAATGAGTCGAACTAGCCAAACAAAGCTTAATCAGAGCTTAAATTGATCACTTGATTCGCGGCACTAATTTAGACATGTTTAACCTCTGTGATTTTAGCTAAATGACCTCACTATGTCTTTCCTAGGCATTAAATTAGCCAGTCATGGCAAAAAGAGCATTGTAAGCAGTCAAATGGACTATTTGCTTCTACATTTCAGCCAACTAGTAGCCCTTACGTGACATTTACTTTCAATATCTGTCTGGATTCGCAAAACGTAGCCACAGAATTTGACTTGTCACTGATAATCGTGATACAATTCTGTCTTAGCGCTAGCTTTCCACAAGGCTTATCGTAGCTCAAATAAAGGGAAATTACTCTCCTGGATGCCTTTTCAGGCCAGGAAGACTAGTTTCACCGTCTTTTCGATGAATCATGAATTGTACAATTTAATTAAGAGTGCTTTGAACATGAAATTGGAGCCACGGTCTACATAAACACACGAAGGCACAGATGTCAAAAACGGCGGCGGAGAGTTGATCAAGTTTAGCTTTCTATAACCTGCATCGTCCTAAATGGACTAAACAAGAGCTTCCTACATCGAGAATGGATCGAACTTCAAACAAACTAGGCCATAATCATTAGTTGGCGAGCACTTCAACATGTCAACACTTCAACAAACTGATCAATCATCAGCCGGAAGACACGCAAATAAAATTCTTCCGCGCTGGCGAATCGCAGACAGTTCTGATAGTTAGCTAAGCCGAAAACGCCTAAAATTGATCAAACAAGGAAATTCTACTCACGATCAGCGCTTGAACTCATGTTCTTCACTCTGCTCGAGGCCATGCTTTGCTTGCAAATAGCAATGTCCCGGATGAACTTGATTTTTTTCGAGCGCGGAATGGCATATCCACATTTCAACAGATTTTTTTCTAAGTCTTTAGCCAAATCAAAGTTCAGGGCAAATAACGCCAACAGCAGCTGGAAATGTCTAGTCCATTGCACCTATCAGCCCTAAATTGGTGTGGCTAAAGATCTTTGCTGTCTAAAGCAAGCACAACATTATCGCTACAGGGCAAACGGCCTACTCTTACGGGACTAAATGTTCCGTTGATACATATCAGGCCCGCCTTACCGCGTAGGATAATAGACGACGCTTGCTAGCAAACCGTTAGACTTGCACCTTCATTGGACTTAATGATGTCCTCAGGCAGACTTCCTTTAGACAGCAAATACAGAACGCTAAGCGATCGGCTCCATGTCAGAGTCAACGAACGCGCGAACTGAATTCAAACCAGTGAAGCCTGGACTAAACCTAGTAGAAATTCGAAGGGGGGAGGGGGGGGGGGGGGGGGGGTGGTAGGATAAATAATTTAAAAAAAAGGGAAGATCAATGAAACATGCAGCAAGAAGTTCTCTACATTTCATGCTAGGTACGAATTACAATCTGCTGTCATAGCGAGAGCAAGGAAGAAAATTAAATTGAAGAAATAAGCAATTAAAAAAAAACCACTTGATTTCGTTTTAACACGGTTTTCATAAATCCAGACATATATTTCAAGGGAATAAGACTGGATGACACAGAGAGGCCAAAAAGCGAGCATTTCTAATTTCTGTCCATCTTTCCAAGGCGTCTAGAGTCAAAATCAGGGCATTCTCCGATCAGTTCCGAACATTCTGTGCCAATATATGTCTGGATTTATGAAAACCGTGTTAAAGACTGCAGGCACTAAAAACAGCAGGCACGTTTTAGGAAATCGGTCAGATAGTGTACATAAATAAAACCATGTAGTACTGAGAGTGCTTTCTACCTTATGTACTCTTTAATAGAAGCTATGCCATGCCTATGCAAGCCTTTGAAATCGCTTCAAATGAGTCGAACTAGCCAAACAAAGCTTAATCAGAGCTTAAATTGATCACTTGATTCGCGGCACTAATTTAGACATGTTTAACCTCTGTGATTTTAGCTAAATGACCTCACTATGTCTTTCCTAGGCATTAAATTAGCCAGTCATGGCAAAAAGAGCATTGTAAGCAGTCAAATGGACTATTTGCTTCTACATTTCAGCCAACTAGTAGCCCTTACGTGACATTTACTTTCAATATCTGTCTGGATTCGCAAAAACGTAGCCACAGAATTTGACTTGTCACTGATAATCGTGATACAATTCTGTCTTAGCGCTAGCTTTCCACAAGGCTTATCGTAGCTCAAATAAAGGGAAATTACTCTCCTGGATGCCTTTTCAGGCCAGGAAGACTAGTTTCACCGTCTTTTCGATGAATCATGAATTGTACAATTTAATTAAGAGTGCTTTGAACATGAAATTGGAGCCACGGTCTACATAAACACACGAAGGCACAGATGTCAAAAACGGCGGCGGAGAGTTGATCAAGTTTAGCTTTCTATAACCTGCATCGTCCTAAATGGACTAAACAAGAGCTTCCTACATCGAGAATGGATCGAACTTCAAACAAACTAGGCCATAATCATTAGTTGGCGAGCACTTCAACATGTCAACACTTCAACAAACTGATCAATCATCAGCCGGAAGACACGCAAATAAAATTCTTCCGCGCTGGCGAATCGCAGACAGTTCTGATAGTTAGCTAAGCCGAAACGCCTAAAATTGATCAAACAAGGAAAATTCTACTCACGATCAGCGCTTGAACTCATGTTTCTTCACTCTGCTCGAGGCCATGCTTTGCTTGCAAATAGCAATGTCCCGGATGAACTTGATTTTTTTCGAGCGCGGAATGGCATATCCACATTTCAACAGATTTTTTTCTAAGTCTTTAGCCAAATCAAAGTTCAGGGCAAATAACGCCAACAGCAGCTGGAAATGTCTAGTCCATTGCACCTATCAGCCCTAAATTGGTGTGGCTAAAGATCTTTGCTGTCTAAAGCAAGCACAACATTATCGCTACAGGGCAAACGGCCTACTCTTACGGGACTAAATGTTCCGTTGATACATATCAGGCCCGCCTTACCGCGTAGGATAATAGACGACGCTTGCTAGCAAACCGTTAGACTTGCACCTTCATTGGACTTAATGATGTCCTCAGGCAGACTTCCTTTAGACAGCAAATACAGAACGCTAAGCGATCGGCTCCATGTCAGAGTCAACGAACGCGCGAACTGAATTCAAACCAGTGAAGCCTGGACTAAACCTAGTAGAAATTCGAAGGGGGAGGGGGGGGGGGGTGGTAGGATAAATAATTTAAAAAAAAGGGAAGATCAATGAAACATGCAGCAAGAAGTTCTCTACATTTCATGCTAGGTACGAATTACAATCTGCTGTCATAGCGAGAGCAAGGAAGAAAATTAAATTGAAGAAATAAGCAATTAAAAAAAAACACTTGATTTCGTTTTAACACGGTTTTCATAAATCCAGACATATATTTCAAGGGAATAAGACTGGATGACACAGAGAGGCCAAAAAGCGAGCATTTCTAATTTCTGTCCATCTTTCCAAGGCGTCTAGAGTCAAAATCAGGGCATTCTCCGATCAGTTCCGAACATTCTGTGCCAATATATGTCTGGATTTATGAAAACCGTGTTAAAGACTGCAGGCACTAAAAACAGCAGGCACGTTTTTAGGAAATCGGTCAGATAGTGTACATAAATAAAACCATGTAGTACTGAGAGTGCTTTCTACCTTATGTACTCTTTAATAGAAGCTATGCCATGCCTATGCAAGCCTTTGAAATCGCTTCAAATGAGTCGAACTAGCCAAACAAAGCTTAATCAGAGCTTAAATTGATCACTTGATTCGCGGCACTAATTTAGACATGTTTAACCTCTGTGATTTTAGCTAATGACCTCACTATGTCTTTCCTAGGCATTAAATTAGCCAGTCATGGCAAAAAGAGCATTGTAAGCAGTCAAATGGACTATTTGCTTCTACATTTCAGCAACTAGTAG
>CAXHUQ010000624.1:0-15000 GCA_964020085.1 Micromussa lordhowensis | reverse complement strand
ACATAGTCAAAACGTTTGGACTTTCTAAATTAATTTATAACGCGTCTGTTCTTGTCATACCTGAACACTTTATCAAAGAAACTGAAAAACTAATTTTTGACTTCATTTGGGATGGGAAACCGGCTAAGATAAAAAAGTCTACCATCATAGGAGAGAAAAAACAAGGCGGGCTCAAGATGATCGATTTTAACATTATGGATAAAGCATTAATAGTTGCTTGGATACCACGTTTACAAACCAGGTCTGACGCATCGTGGAAAATCATCCCTGAAGCCGCGCTTGAAAAGCTTGGCGGAATTTCATTTCTTTCACAATGCAACTACGACGTCAAGTTCTTGCCATTTGACAACCTCCCAGACTTTTATAGTGACATCTTAAAATACTGGCAAAACACGAGATTTGCTTTTCAAAAGAATACTTCCCCCCGCAACGAAGTAATCTGGAATAATCACAACATAATAATAGATGGTAAGGCACCTTTTTATAAAAGCTGGCTAGAAAAAAATATTCTACGGGTTGAAGATCTCCTTGATGATAACGGTAACTTTCTTCCTTTCAACCTTTTCTCTAAAAAATTTCATCTCAAGACCCTCTTCACTCTTTATTTCGGCTTAATTAATTCTGTGCCGTCCTCTTGGAAGCTGGCAATAAAAAGGACTCCTCCACACGTAGTGGAAAATGAAAACAATAAAACAAAAATTTCAACCAAATGCGTGTACTCTGTTATGCTAAAAAAAGTCTTCAAATCCCCAACCGCTGAGAGCAAAGACATTAGATATGGTTTCACTCAAGATAATATTCACAAAGTGTACGAACTACCTTTCCAGATAAAAAGTGATATAAAAATAACAATGTTTCAATATAAGATTATTCACAACATTCTTCCAACAAAGGTCAGTCTCTTTAAAGCCAAGATATGTGATGATGACATATGCCCCCAATGTTTTGCTGACAGACATTCCTTAGATCATATGCTTTTGCGCTGTCAATTAACTGTATCCTTCTGGAACTTATTCCAAACATGGTGGACTAGCAAAACTAAAGAGAATGTCACATTAACAGAAAGCATGATTCTGTACGGTATTTTCGACAATAGAGAACACCTATACTCCTTGAATTACTCACTTCTTATAGCAAAGTACCGGTACGTCATATATAGCAGCTGCTTACAAGAAAAAAAGCTTTGTTTTGACTGTTTTCTCACGCGTCTATGAGAAAAAATCAATATACAACGGGAAATTGCTGTGCGTAATAACAACCTTACAAACTTCAATACCATATATAGATTTCTTTTGTAACTTTTATTTTCTATCTTTTTTTTCTGTAACTGTATTCAGTATTGTATTGCCAGCATAAGTAACCCGTATTGTAAGTAACGTAAGTATAAAATAGCATAATGAGACTTGCATTGTAAATAAAAAAAAAAAAAAAAAGTGTTACTTTCTGGTGCTAAAGAGAAATGAAAGCGGGCAACTTACTGGCCCAATGGCTACATGTAGTACTCAAAGCTCTGTTAATTTCACAAAAAAATAGTCTAATCTTGCCAAAATTACCTCGTGACAGTTGTTGATACATGTAACTCTTCATTCTATTTGCTTCTCCCAAGGTTCCAAGGTTTATCGCAACTGCCTGAGAAATGCCGGTTTTCCAGCTCTAGGTTTCCATTCTGCTCTATCTCGAAGCATTACTGATCATCTTGGCCACATGATTTGAATTTCTAGCTTAGCAGCCATGCCATCATGAACAAGTTGCCTCCAGCTGTTGAGAGGCACGGGGCATTTTTTTATTGTTTCCAGCTAAATTTCCACAGGGATCATGGCATGGTGCAATTTGCATAATGAATTCAAATTCGAGACGCAGCTGAAATGGCAACTTAGAGGAGGAAACCAGCATTTCTCAGACAGTTAAGATAAACCTTGGAACCTTGGGAGAAGCAAATACATGTTGGAAAAAAGTTTTCGATGGCTGCCATGAGGCAATTTTGGCAAGATTAGACCATTTTTGTGGAATGAACTTATGGGCAACTAAGCTCAAACACAGGTTTTACCCTTAAGTTTAGTCATTATACATTGTGCTGTAGGTCAAGCCCTGGGGATGTTTCACTGATAGTGTTATATTTCTTAGTATAAATGATGCCTGTTGTGCAACCAGATGAAGAAGAGGCTAGTGGAAGCAGTGCAGCACCTAGTCCTTCTGTGGGTACACCATCTCCAACTAAGAGTAAGGTACAGACCTAATACCGCAATGCCATGCTTTAAATTGTAGTACTATAGTAATAGAATTTGGCAGATTTAAATGAATTGGTACTCTAGGTTAATGGGCAATATTTTTCGACAGTCTGGCTCATCACCAAGACGTAGTGGCCGGAAGGTGAAACAGCGGATCTTATATGGTCACCAGCGTCTGCCTGGTGGAGTGCACTTGACACCACAGCAATCTCAAGCTAAGAAGTCAAACAGAACCCCAGAAAGTGGCTCTGATGACGATGAAGAAGAAACAGGAGAAGCTGGGTAATGAAAAAATGTAAATGGTACATGTAACATCTCGTAAAACCGTGCATTTAGTGAGAATAAAGTTATGGTATCTGGTCAGTGTAAAACACAGACTGCAGACTGGGGATAAAATACAGACTGCAAACCAGGGGTAAATTGCAGACTGTAGACTGAATCATGTTACCGTTTCCATCATTGAGTGGAGTGCAAACTTTCACTACCATTACCTTGAATAACCCTGTTTACGGTTAGGCTAACCTGAGTGATATTCAGGCTAACTGGAGTGTCACTAGTGAAGATAAACATTACTTCACTGATATCATGTTTGACCCTTAAACTGTGCATAAATTTTTTGGTGTATGATCAAAACATGTCTTTGGAAATCTTTGGTTGTCTTTGGAATTTTTCAGAAATTATTCGGAAACATTCATGTGGCCTTTGGAGAGTCTTCGGGAAGTGGTTGGAAATCTTTGGAAAATCGTCAAAAAATGTTATCAGTATGTTTATATACATGTAATAAACAAAATGATACATGGTTGCTTGTAGATATGGAATATCTCTTCTCATGATGAACTTTATATATCAAGTTGAACACTCAAATAGATACTTCATACATATCTACACTCGCCCATGCATTATCCTCTGCTCAAAGAGTCTGTAGTCTACCATGTAGTCTGCATTTTACCCCAGGTCTGCAGTCTGCATTAATGTTTACCCTTAACAGTGCTTTCAATAGGACCCGGCACCTGCCAGAGCTCTGGCGGGTATTCTGTTTAAAGTCGGCGGGTATATTTAACTTTTAAAAATCTCCAGAGAGAAATTCTCCTGGGCTTCTCATATTACTCCAGCGGGTGCTTTTCCGTGGTAGCCACCTATTTCAAATCTTATTGAATTGAAAGCACCGCTCTTAGTCTGCATTTTACCCCCTAGTCTGTAGTCTGTGTTTTTTACTGACCATGCCATGTCATTGGTTTGGCTGTGTGTGGTGTAACTTGTGGCGTTTGTTTGTTGTATTATGATTATTTACACCCGTGCAAAATAAATTAATTTTATCGCTCCATGTATGCTTTTTTTAGGGAGCAGTCATCTGTAAACAAATCAAGTGATGACAGTGATTTGGAAACTCCAGTTCGGGCTTCCACAACTGGACGAGGACGGAAAAGAGCTGCAGGAATATTTAAAGCCACTCCGGTACATTTATGTGTATTCTCCTAGTATGATTACATTAAATCTGTGACAAATTAAAAGAACAGGATTTGCTCATGGTTTGGAAGTCCCAGAGTTTAAAAAAACAAAAAACAAAAAAAACACCTTGAAAAGAAAATTTGGTACATGTACTTACTACATGTACCTGAAAGTCATCGAATTTAGATATTTCTGTCAAATATTTTTCAGTTGGAGCAAGCAAGTTGGAAGTGTTCTAGATGTGGATATATTTTAAGCTGTTTAGATCAATATTACTCTGTAATTTTGTGGAAGAACTAGGAGTTAGAACAGATCATAATTATTTTAACTTGTATACTGTATGTTGAGCTGGTAAAATAACTTTAACATCAGTCTGCATAAATACATGTATCTATTAATTTATTGGTTGGTGTATTTTTGCAGGCAGCCAAAAAGGCCAAGTCTAAACAGCCCTCTGCTCGAAAGTCCACTCAAAAGAGATCAAGGAAGTCTAAAGGGGATTCAGATGCAGAAGAGAATCAAGGAACCTTGTTTGACATTGTTAAAGCTGGAAAAGGAGCTCTCAGGGTATGTTGTATTGTGTGAGGCAGCTGTTAATAAAGACAAGTGAGAACTATTCAATGGGTACTTAAATCTGAGGCATACTGTATTACATGTAGTGATTGAAGGCCCTTTTCAAGTTGACTGACCTGAAAGTTATTATCATAAAATGAAAAAGTTACAATAAATTTGTGTCACTAGTGTAAACCAGATTTTACAGTGAAGGTGATGGTTAAGCAAATGAGTCAAATCCCATTCTGCAGATAGAGGCACACAGGGTTAAAGCTAAGAAAATAGTCTCGTGCCTAAGATTTTCATTGAGCCAGTCACCATTTTTTGCGAGAGACCTGAAACAAAATAATTTTCATCCTCAATCTTTTACAATGGCTTAAATGCGGGGCTACTAAGCTTCGCATTTACAAGATGCCAGACAGTGCCGGAAAGGGAACGCACTAAACAAGTTCTCAAAACAAAATTTTAGTTCAATTGCTCTACTCATTATAGTGGAACTGATACTCAAGGTAGTCAAGAATTTATTCTAAACTATTCATTTAGACGAATAAAGGAGGCAAGTTTCTAAAGAAACTGTGGTGCTGCGTTGGTGGGAGTATTACAAGATAATTTGGTTTTATCAACTGGGTTGATAATGTGAATTGTCCACCGTAAAGAGATTCGGAAGCTGACGTTTCGAACGTTAGCCCTTCGTCGGAGCGAATCGCTTTACGGTGGACAATTCACATTATCAACCCAGTTGATAAAACCAAATTATCCTATTCATTTAGACGGTCTAGTATGGTTCAGATATTGAATAATTGTACCAGCATAACCTAAAAACTGTGCGTTGTCCTTTACCGAGTGATTGCCTGTCAAAATCCAGCTGGTGATCACAACCCTGGGCAACAACCCTGGGCTCAGTAAGTGCATCTGCCAAATAGGTCTTTTTGTATCCAGTAATCCTTGAAAATGCAAAATTAAATTGGTGACGTAAGTGCTAATAAAATCAAAAATTGTGGTGTGGTCTTGTGGTCTGTTGCAGGCTGTTGTAGATGACTGGATTGAGAGCTACAATTCAGACAGAGAAAATGCTATGGTGGACCTCATCCAGTTTTTCGTCCAGTGTTGTGGTTGCAAAGGTTTGTTTTGAATTCAAACCAAATTCAAGTTTTATCTTCATGTGCTAGACACTGCTAATTTCCGAGTTATGTTATAATCGGGGGTGCACTGTCAGAAGGTTACATTAAGTTTATTAGAAGATCAAATTTTTAGGCGCAATTTTTTCGGGGGGCCTGAAAATTGATACCATGTAGCAGTAGCAGCAGGCACAGTCAGTTTCGTTTGTAACTTTAATGATTTGGTGATTTCCTTTTTCTTCTTTCGTTTACAGGAGCTGTGACTCCTAAAATGTTGGAAGAGGAAGAAAGTGTTAACGCAATCCGTCAACTCACAGAGCAATTTGACGAGGTCAGATTTTTGATGCAGAAAATAACACATGAGTCAATTAACAACTGCATTGTGCTCTATGGAAGATGGGTGCCTGGGATATCCAGGGGTCTCCACTGTGACCAGCCGACCACTAGACAGTATAACGCTCCTATGGCTGGCAATCCCCACAACCCTGCCATGAGCCGCATGCAGTCTTCCAGGCACCCGTCACATTGAGTTAACAGTAGGGACAGGGAGGGGAGAGGGGGGGGGGGCAGAAAGGCGTTAATGAATAGACCAAGGATGTGCAGAAAACTGCTCAACCCTATGACTGAAATGTTTCACGGACTGCCACTGGAACATGCTGGTACATGAGCTAACCGCCGACCGGTTAGCTCGGTTGGTAGAGCACTGGACTGCCGTGCGGGAGGTCGCAGGTTCAAACCTCGACCGGACCAACACTCGGGGTCTTTAAATAACTGAGGAGAAAGTGCTGCCTTTGTAATGACATCTGCAAATGGTTAGACTTTCAAGTCTTCTCGGATAAGGACGATAAACCGTAGGCCCCGTCTCACAGTACTGGTGTGGGACGTTAAAGAACCCACACACTGTTCGAAAAGAGTAGGGGACATTGTCCCCGGTGTGATGGCTTATCACTTATTCTGTTCTGGGGGCACCTGTATATTCCACTATTCTCTCTAATACGATTGTGAACTGCGTGGCTGCAATTTGCGCCTATAAATAAGCAGTCTGGCAAAGTCCCCCACAAAGTGTTGTAAAGCGCTTTGAGCGTCAGGATAAAGCGCTATGTAAATGCTGTAAATGCTGTAAATGCTGTATATTACATGTACAATGGCAAAGTACACTGAGCCTGCACTACGATACAAATACTGCTGACCGGAAGTACCAGCTACAATGTACTCTTTGTTGTTAATTTTGTTAAATTGCAATTAACAGCATTTACATGTAACTTAGTCCACCGTCTGTACAGCACACATGTGCATGTAGCTTCAAGGACATGACAGTGAAGTCTTCTGTCCCCTCTGATACACTGTACAAATGTGACCAACATTCCGTAGCAGACATCATAATTTGCAGTCAAAATTAAGCACAGGGTTCTCACATTGCCACACATGTACATGTATTATCAGTGACTATGGCAGTGACCCAGCTAACTAACCTTCTTTTTTCCTTAACAGGACAGCCATGAGTATCCTCTTATTATGACAGGTCAGCTGTACAAAAAGTTCAGGGTAAGTGCTGTTCATGTGCTTCTGTTGCGCAAATATTGTTAAATTTGATACCAGCAATAAGCCTCACCCCCCTTTATAAAACCCCTTGTAGTAATTGGACCCACATCCCCCCTAACCTTAGATGGGTAAATTCCTCTAATATTTTTAGTGGAGTTTCTTTGTAGTAGAACCTCAATATCTGGCACTTGGTATCTCAAAGTCCTCGCTATCTCAAACACAGATCATTTCCGTTGGAAATTCTTTTTCATTCACTTACTATCTTTCTTGAACCCCCAACATCAATTATTCTACTTACATCTACATAATGTATCTACATCTATTTTTCATTCCCCTTCAGAGTTCGAGACAATGTTGAAACATTTCTACATGTATTAAACATCTTACCAGGAGTTTTTCTGTTCTGTTATTAGGTGAACTTTGTAGAATTTGTAGATTCACTGATTCAGCAGTGTCAACACAGCATAATCTATGACGAATACATGTTGGATACGCTGGTGTCCTGGCTGATCAGACTGTCTGACTCACAAGTCCGTGCCTTTAGACACACAAGCACATTGGCTGGTAAGAATTTAACTGATCGGTGTGCACACTGTAATGATGAAGTGTTTACAGCTAGTCATCGCAATCCTAGGAATAAGGCCTAGGGATCATGTGTACAGATACATGTACCCTTGACCCTTGATCAACATCTTGCTCAACACTAGCATAAAGAAGCCTGGTACTCCTTTCAAAGTAGACAGGTGCCAGTACCCGGGTCCCGGCTTCTAATGACAACCCTGGTTAGGTGTTATTGAGAATATGTAATTCCTATTTGTTTTCTAACCTGACAATGTTATAACAAAAGTGGAAAAGTGAAAACAAAGAGTACCGATCAAGGGTATCGATTTACACTTGACCACAGATGTACATTGTACACATGATTCAGAATAAGCTGGGTGGTGATGCACGAGCCAGCACTTACATGTAACTTTGGTTTTTGTACTATTTGGTATTGCTACCTCTTCCTTCCCTGGATGTGACACTTCACAGGTTACCTCCCCCTCCCAGTCCAGTATTTTTTCCAGGTTACCATGACTGCCTTCCCCCCCCCCCCCCCCCCACTTCTCCACAATGGCAACAGCTACTAAAGCATGTCCCAACTGTCAATATAACCTCTCCAGAAGGGCCAGTTGATCAATGGCTGATGGACAGTGTATACTTTTAGAAACCCAACTTTCGTAGTAAAAGGTCATGAAACTTGATCCGTACCATGTGTCATTAGTCTCTGTTTTAGCTTGGTTTCCTTTTCCGGCCTGTACCTTGGGCAAGCTGTTGCTAAGATGTACATGTACTACATGTAGCCTGAGCTGACACTAGACTTAAAAAAGAAATCTCCGTACATCAATCAGCTATTTGAATTTTCTCAAATTTTTCCCCAAAAGAACTTTTCTTGCCCATTTGGCAAGTGAAAAATAGAGACCACTGGTCCGACTGCAAAATCCAATAACTTCAAGCTATCATACATAACCTCCCTTGCTTGTTTCTTTGCCTCAAGTGATAAAAAAAACTTAATTTATTTTTTCTCTATTTATTTGCCCTATCTTGTAGGAATGAAACTTGTGTCAGCTTTGATACGTGTGGCAAAGACTGTTCAGGTAGAATTGGATCATACCCAGGTAATTTCATGCATCATTGTAATACTTTATGAAGTATTATTAATTTGATAGGTACATGTATTAAAAATAATCAAAAAACAAATTTTATTTTTTTAATGTTTTCTCACGACTGATCATTTTTTAACTTTGCCTTAACCCATCGACTCCCGTGCCCCCAGTAACTGGCCATGATGAGTGTTGTCCTTTGTTCCACTTCTGATGTCATCACCTTTGTCTTTGTTAAAAAGCAAAAATGTCGCAAGACACAGTGCTAGTGGAAAGAAAGGCATTCTATCATGTGCAAATACCTTTTTGATTAGATTGGAGCTAATTTGGCTCATATCCAGGTTTAAAATCTCCAAAATGTCCAAAAATGTGTTTTTGGCAAAAAGCTCTGGAGCCAATGGGTTAAGGTACATGTACATGTACAATGTACCTTTATTAACCTTGTTTGGAAAATAATTATGTTACTGATAATTACTGTATCTTGAATTTGTGTATAATCTTTTTCAGCGCCAGTTAGACAGCGAAAGCAGTAAAGTTAGCTCAAAGAAGGCCATGGAAAAAATTGAGATGCTAAACAACAGGAGGCAAGAGGTAAACATTGGTCTACTCTTCTGTATTCCCTGAGGCATGGTGGTCTCATGGTTAGTTCTCTCACCTCTGGATCAAGCGGCCTGGGCTAAAGCCTGGGGATATTGTGTTGTGTTCTTGGGCAAGACACTTTACTCTCACAGTGCCTCTCTCTCCACCCAGATGTATAAATGGGTGCAAATGGATTTAATGCTGGGGGGAATAACCCTGTCATGGACTAGTATCCCATTCAGGGGGGAGTAGAAATACTCCTAGTGACTTCATGCTACAGAAACCGGGATCAGCACTGATTTGATTGGCCACTTGGCTTGTATACAAACTTTTTACTTTTCAGTATTGCCAGTGCCATTGTACATGCAAGTCTTTTCTTCCGTGATTTCAATGTAAAACTGACATGTGTTGACTTATAGCTCAGACAGAATATCAGTGACTTGGAAGACATGATGAACTTTGTACACCAAGGCATGTTCATTCACAGATACAGGTATACATAGACTGATTATAAATTATTCTTGTCTGTCTGTAAACATGTAATTCTGGTGATAGTTATCTAGTTATGTGAAAATGCTCGTCAATGTGTTTGCTTAAGAAATGCATCATTCCGCAGCATATATTATTGTTTTTCTTATGCTGTTAATGTTTGGTTCGTCATTACAGCAAGAGTGTGGCTGTACATGAATAGTTTATATAATTTTAATTTTTAGTTTATATAATTTAAGATTTTAATAGATTATTACATATAATAATTATTGTGCTACAAATGCGCATGTACGTGTAGGTTGACACTCTTTTTTGGTTTTAGAGATTCCAGGCATGAAATCAGATCCCTTTGCATTGCAGAAATGGGTGAATGGATGAAAGAGTACAGGTAGAAACTTACAAATGTACAAGTACATGTACATGACGTACCTCTAAAAATGAGGATTCTGCATCTAATAATCCTTATAAAAATACATCTTGTCTCTATCTCTTTGCAGCACATACTTTTTGAGTGATAAGTTTCTGAAGTACACTGTTTGGAGTTTACATGATAAGGTAAGATATTCATGTAGATTGATTCAATCTGTAATAAACAATTCCTTACCACCAGTATGGTATTAACAACAGACTGAGTGAGCTGAGTTCTGAAGTCTTTTGGGAGTGTGCAAGGATAAGAACTAGGTAAATTTAGGCTAGCTAATGAGTGGCTTTTTAATGGTAATGAACTTGAGTGGCAATTGCAGATTTGATCCTTTTCTAAAAGTATATATTTACTTGTAGATTGGAGAAGTGCGACAAAAGGCAATCCTGTCTTTAAGAGGCCTTTATGAGGTTGAAGAGTTCTTGTCTCAGCTGGAGCCATTGACGGAGAGATTTAAGGTGCAGTGTATACCGAAAGTTTATTTACTAGATAGTCAAAGTTAACTGCCTGAAAGCTGTCTCCTGCAAATTCTAGTGCCTAAAGAACCTTGCAAACAAGCACATTTATGCTTCCAATTAACCTACATGTACAGAACATGGATCATGTGTACTTAAGGCATCAGCGGTCGAGTGTCACTTGATACTCTCGATCAATACCCTCGATTGACATCTAAATCAATACTCAATGGACATCCCGAATGATACTCGGTCAGCACTCGATCGACACTTGATCAACAGTCGGTTGATAGTTGGCCAAGTGTTGACCGACACGTTTGAAATGATCAAAAATTAGTTGACTCTCCACCGACTGTTGACCAAGATGTCGATGGACTGTCAACCAAGGTGTCGATGGAGTATTGATCAAGGGCATCAATCAATGGTATCAGTTGACAAGTGTGCAGATGCCTTAGTACACATGATCCCAGAGCATAATAATTATGTAGATTATGAATGATCTGGTGCAGGTGTGGTGGCCTCATGGTTAGTGCACTCGACTCCGGATAGAGCGGTCCAGGTTCAAGCGCTGGCTGAGGACATTGTGTTGTGTTCTTGGTCAAGACACTTTTCTCACAGTGCCTCACTCCACCCAGGAGTACAAAATTGGGTACTGGCAAATTTAATGCTGGAGCTAAGCCTGCAGTGGACTAGCATCCCGTCCAGGGGGGAGTAGAAATATTTCTAGTAGCTTCATGCTACAGAAACTGAGATAATCTCTGGCCTGATGGGCCACTTAGCTCACATGTAGACTTAACCGAAGACTAATAGCGATCTGAACTTGTTGCTTTGAACTGTGTGTAGGAGCGACTTGTTGCCATGACCCTAGATAAAGAGAATGAAGTGGCAGTTGAAGCAGTCAAGCTGGTTACATTACTTCTCCAGTAAGTATTCAGTAAGAAAAAGAGTAAAATGTAATTATTGAGGATGTACAATGTACAAATTTAGAGGTAAGACAAGCATTGGAACATGAACAGAATTCAACGAAGCAGAGTAGCCCAGACAATTTAAATGTAAGTTTAGTTCACCAGAAACACAGTGAGCAACTACATTATTCTCCATGTGTTACTGTGGATGTCTTGTTGTTGTAGGAATGACCGGCTGGATGAAGAGGAAAGCCAGCAGGTTGAGTTTCTTGTGTTTTGTACAAGTCGCAATGTTGCCAAAGCTGCTGGAGAATTCCTGAAGGAGAGACTTGTTATGGCTGCAGATGAAGAAGTTAAAAAAGCTAGCAAATCTAAAAGAGGTGAAACTTCATACAATAAAATTACGCACTAGTCTTTCCGCAAGCGAGGATAACTGTATGTCATTGACAGCTCTGTTCTTGAAATCAGATGAAACATTCTGCAAAATTTTGAATTCATGATGTGAAATCTTTAATTCTCTCCCTGAGACCACAAAGTAAATTTCATGTAATAAATTTCATGGTTTGCGGTAAAATTCTCAATCCCCTTTTCGTGTGAAGGGTCACATTCATACACCTAGATAGAGAGGGACACTGCCTTGTCTGATTACACAACACAGTGACCCTAGCAAACTGTGCAATGAAAACTTCAACAAGCTGATAAGGCCGCTACATCTCCTGTGCCTTGAGTGACATACATCCTGCATGTTCCTAGGTTGACATTCACAATTCTTTTTCAAGGAGCTATAGTCTGGAACTGTCTTCCTGCCTCTATTTCCAATATTATTTGTCAAGCTTTCCTATGTTTTAGAACAAAGTGCTAGACTTTCTATTAAAATTATTCTATTAGCGACCTCTCCTATTAGCCTGGTGGTTTCCTGAGGTCTCCTCACCTAACAACCTGCTGTAAATTTTTAATATTTGTTATAAGCATAAAGGCAAAATAATAATGATGACGATGAGGTTAAGTTAAATGGAAAGCATTAAGTTAGTGTAAAAGGTATAAATCAATTGAAATGACAATTTTTTTTTAAAAGATTATTCTTTGTGATTTTGTTGTAGGGAAGAAAGCTGACCAAGAATTAAAATCTGTCCAGTTAAAGAAACTGATTGAGTTTTTTCTTGTTAGTGAAGTAAGTGAACTAAGATTACAGAGGTCCTAAATATACATGTAATTAGAGGAAAAAGATATAGCAAGGTGTGATTTGGCTTTTCTGTATAAAATTAATCATTTTGGAATATTATTGAATTGCATGTATCTTCTGTTGTGTAGGTCCACAACCATGCAGCATATCTTGTTGACAGTTTATGGGAATCCATGGACCTACTGAAGGTAATTATGAGAATAATTATACTGGATGGTACTTGGACAGTACAATGGCTCTGACTTCATGCACATCATCAACTTAGTAAATGACCTACAGCTGTAGCCATCCTCTACAATCAAATAGTCATGTGTAATCAAGGAATAAGAATTACATGCAGTAAATTTTCATTTTTTTATTTGGAAGAAAAAATTTAGCAAAACGCTGCATGCAAAACTATGTTAAGTTTAGAGAATGAAATGCCAATTTGCATGCACATGTTAAGGTGTACGTGCATGAATCATAACAGGAAACAGCTGACCATGACCTTGCCTGCAAGACAATTGACAGAATTATACTTGTTTGCTTATAGGATTGGAGGCTGATGACTGATATTCTATTGGATAAAGGAGACAAACAGGGTAAGTTATTTTCGTGGATCCAAGGCTTGTTTCGAATTTTGCAGCCTACACCTAACCTATACATGTACCTCTATGATAATTATGCCAAACTCCATAATAATTAGTGATGTAAGTATATATGAAATAATTCATATGAACTGCGGTTATAGATGAAAGTGAAGAATCATCCTCGCAGTGAATTTTCCAGTTCGAATACCGTTGAAGCCCTGATTTTTTTTCAGGCTTCTTCTTTCCAGTTGCTTAAATTGGAAAATTCACTGCGAGGATCATTCTTCACTTTCATCTATAACTGCAGTTCATATGAATTATTTCATATATACTTACATCATTCCACCCTCACGGGAAGATATGAACTCAACAAATTGACCTCGCTCCCAATGTGTGGCTTCATAGCTCAGTTGGTAGAGCATCGCACCGGTATCGCGGAGATCACGGGTTCGAATCCCGTTGAAGCCCTGATTTTTTTCAGGCTTCTTCTTTCCAGTTGCTTAAATTGGAAAATTCACTGCGAGGATCATTCTTCACTTTCATAATAATTAGTATTATTTAGGCCAGATACACGGAAAGCAAAGTACATGTACATGTACATGTAATAATAATAATAATAATAATAATAATAATAATAATAATAATAATACTAATAATACTAATAATAATAATAATTTAAAATTCAAACTTTATTTGATTTCCAATAATTTTGTTACTGCATGTATTTACAAGAAGTCAAAACAGCTCCAAAAAAAAAAAGATGAAAGTACAGTATAAAAAGAATATTTATAACTTAAGAATATTTATAACTTAAGAATCTTGTTATAATAATAATAATAATAATAATAATAATAATAATTATAATAATTATAATAATAAAGTGTTTTATAGCGCATTTAGAACTCATGTATTAATAATAATAATTATAATAATAATAAAGTGTTTTGAGCGCCTTTAGAAAACTTATGTAATGTAATGTACATGTTATGTGATGTACCGGTACACATAACGTAATGTACAATGTACATGTAATGGTATTGTAAGAAAAACTTGTGAATGGAGGTTTCACTTCTTCCAAACTTCGTAACCAGCAGCATAACTCATTCGTCAAGAGATAAAACCCAATTCATGTAAGTAATTTTATTTGTTCATGAAGGTTTGAATGACAATGAAGAAATGGCGCTAATTGACATCATGTTCTGTGCCTGTAAACAAGCATCCACTCGGCAGGGTCCCCCTGGGAGAACGGCAAGGAAAGGAAAGGAAAACAAGTCATCGGTGAATGACAAGAAAGAACTCGGTGCGCATTTCATGCAGACACTTCCAAGCTTGTTAAATAAGGTACATGTACAGTATGAAGGGAATTGCCACTGGAGCTGTCTGGATTAAAACTCAAAGGAAGCTTGCCAAAACGATTAGACAGTTGCAATGTACATAGAGTGACCAAGGGTTTGTTGGTGACACAGACTTCATAAAAGCAACTTCAATACAGTGGTGTATGCCCAGTTTAAGGCCATGTTCACGCTACACCAGAGAAATTTGAAAACACAGTTTTCACTTTGAAAATAGCATCAAATTTTTCCATCCACGCTATACCAGAGAAAGTTGAAAAAGCAACAATCACTGGTCATTTTGGACTTGTGTTTGAGGAAAACTTGGACAGGGAAATCACATGTTTACCATGTTATCATCGTTTTCAGAAAGCTATGTTTTGACTTTTCAAAATGTCTTAATCCACACTGAAATGCAAAGCTGGCATTTCAATTTCCTCCAGTTTGGAAAGCTAAGTTTTTGTGATGGATTAGTGTGGACGGTAGGCCTAGGCATAGGAATAAAGTTGCATTTTTAAATTTCTCCACATAGTGCG
>CAXHUQ010000623.1:5000-17500 GCA_964020085.1 Micromussa lordhowensis | reverse complement strand
AACTTAAGTAATTAAAATTAAAATTCAATAGTCGTCACTTGTTTATTAAATTCTAGACCTCCAGCTTTCAAACGCAATTTTTTTGAAACACTGTTCCATTGTTTTGCGGCGAAATATCTGAAGGAATTGATAAAACCAAATTATCTTGTAACACTCCCCACCGACGCAGCACCACAGTTTCTTTAGAAACTTACCCCCTTTATTCACTTATGAAAATAGGTTTGATTTGCATGAAAATGAACTTGTAGGCGTAACTCATTTTCATATGAATGGACTCGTTTTGACACGGAGGCCAGAGGAAACTCGGAAATGGCTTATTAGATGGGAGCTGGAGCTGGGGCGTGTCCTTTTCTTTCGCTTTTCCTTTGCCCCATCCTCGAATCATAGAGCTTGTTCACACGCTAGACTGAGCTCGTGCTCCTCTCCCGAAGCTAGGAATGTAGACCAGGCTCGAGACAGCGGCGGAAATCCAGCCTACTGATATTCATGCTGCCAAGGATGCAGTTTGTATTATGCAGGACCAGGAGCCTAGCGATGGGCTTCTGGCAGGACACGAGTTAGTAACAGAACTCATGTGGTAAGCAGTACAACAACTCATCACTCGAAAACGTTTGGGTGGGTAGAGGCGCTGTGAGAATAAAGTGTTTTACCCGTGCAAGAACACAACACCATGTCCCCGGACATGCACTAGGGCTCAAACCTGAACTGCTTGATTCGGAGTCGAGCCGCCACCACGCCTCCTACAGTCTTAAAAGTCTTCAAGTTAAAAACGCTGATATCAATAATGGCAGTGACGTCGTCGAACTAAATAAGCGTTTTCAGATCTTGAAGAAAAGAGGAAAATCAAGCCGATTCGTGTGTTGCCAGTCTATTGTCGGTTTTCGCATGGCGTCACTAATATTTCTTATTACTAGTATTTCTTTTTTTTTTTTTTTTTTTTTTTTTTTTTTTTTTTTTTTTAATTTATTCTGGCAAATACTAACCTTACTTACAATACTAACAATACTGACAATACTACCTATACAAGCTCTAGTTACAATGCTTTAATTTTTATTCCTTTAACAGATTGTTTGATATTACTTCTTGCTTGAAAATAGGACAAAATAGCTAACAAGGGACGGAAACACAGACTGAGAAAGAAAGAGAAAGAGAAAACTAAAAGCTCCAAAAAAAAAAAAAAAAAAAAAAAAAAAAAAAAGCATGAACATAGCTCGCACTGTCTTAATAGTAGTAACAATTATATAATACTTTGTATTAATTTTTCACAAAAGATGGGCCCAAGTAGATTGAAAATTGTTGAAAGTTTTGTTTTCAAGAGAGACTTCTCTTAAAATATTAAGTTTTGTTCTAAGACGTGAAAGGAAGCTGTCAAAATCCAACTTATTATCTCGTACGCTGCTGCAAAAAATATGATATTTTGCAAGGAGGAGAGCGTAGTTGAGAACTCGCTTGTTCAGTGATTTTTGGTGCCATCCATACAAGATTATGCTTTCATTGAGAATTAAGTTTTGCTTAAATTTTTGATACCACCAGTCGGTGAACTGATCCCAAAACGTGGTGGTCTCGGGACAGCTGTAAAGCATGTGATTGTTAGTTTGTTTTTCAGCATTACACAGTGGACAAATGTCATCATTAACTATACCGGCCCGGAACAGGCTGACTCGGTTAGGAAGGATATTATGAATTACTTTATATTGAAACGTGATTAATTTTGTATCCTTAGTGGTTGTGAAAGGAAGTAAATAGACATTTTGAATATTTTCTTTTGTATAACCGTACTTAAAAATCTTATTTTCGCAAGTTGGAGAGGTAGCCATCTTACTTAGGAAAGCGGAATAGGTGGTGCGTGTAGTCAGCGGTTTGATAGAACATGTGGCCTCTTCAACGCTGTCGTTGTCCCTAGAGAGGGCGTCTCTTAAAGACGACTTCCATTCTTTAGGAATGGCGGCTACAAGCCCGTAGTAGAGGGTAAAGGGAATCTTCAAATTAAATTTTTGTTCTAATTCGGGTAGGGAGAGGAATTGGTTGTTCTCAGTCATCATGCTGCGGATATTGATAATGCCTCTCTTAAACCAAGAACTATAAAAAATAGATTTTCCGTTGATTACTATATTTTGGTTGTTCCAGATAATTTTATCTGGTACATTATCTACATCAGCCGTTGTCATGGAGTTCAAGTCTTGCAAGTATGTTAGCAACGTGTGGTAAAAACTTGGCAGATTGTCAAGGGACAGCATCTTGATGTCGTACTGACAGTTAATTAGGAAGGTTAAGCCGCCGTATTGTTTTACACCTAACTCTGGAATTATTTTCCACGATGCACTGGAGGGAGTCTTTAATCGCTCGGTCCACGCGACTTTAAGCGCTTTGTCCATAATTTCGAAGTCTAGCATTTTAAGTCCACCACGTTTTTTTTCTCTAATAATGGTACTTCTTTTGACTTTTGCTGGCTTACCGTCCCAAATAAAATTGAAGGCAATCCTATTAATTTCTTTCACTAAATGTTTTGGGATGGGGAGTACAGATGCGCTGTATATAAGCTTAGACAAACCTAAAGTTTTAACTATATTTATCCTTCCCAGCAGAGTGAGTTTTCTTCGCTTCCAGCCCTTGAGAGTTTTCTCTAGGTTTTTCATCTTTTCCTCAAAATTTAGTTTGTTTGCATCTTCAGTGTTGTATGAGAAATATATGCCAAGTGCACAGATAGGTTCTTTCGGCCATTTGAAATTAAAAGGGGTGTGCGTTTTATCTCTCCAGCGTCCAAGCCACATTGCTTCTGTTTTAGAAGTGTTAATTTCTAGCCCAGATATCGATTTGAACTCGTCAAGTAGTCTTAAGACTTTCTCAACAGACTCTTCGTCCCTTAGGAACACGGTGGTGTCATCGGCATATTGCGTAATTTTTATCTCTTTTGTTTCAACATTAATTCCTTTAATGGATTGATCGTTTTTGAGAGCTCTTGCAAAAAGTTCAATGCCAATTATAAACAGCAGGCCGGATAGAGGACAACCTTGTCTAACACCGCGTTGCAGGCGAAAGAAAGAAGAAGCGTGTCCATTATTTATTACGCAACTAGAAGCATCGTTGTATAAGACATCTATCCAGTTTAAAAGGTTTGGTCCAAAGTTAAATGCTTTCAGGGCAGCTTTTACGTACTCCCATTCTATTGAGTCAAAAGCCTTTCGAAAGTCCAGAAAGATCGCAATTCCGGGGCTGTTCATGCGTTTTGTATAAAACATGATATCTTGAATAAGTCTCACGTTCTCGCCAATATATCGACCTTTCACGTATCCGGTTTGATCAGGGTTTATAATTTTCGGCAATAACTTCTCCAGTCTTTTAGCGATTACTTTTGTAAGGATCTTGTAATCAACGTTTAGTAATGAAATTGGTCTCAGGTTTTCTAGTAATGATGTGTCTTTATTCTTTTTAGGGATGAGTGATATTATTCCTCGTCTTTGACTAATCGACAGGATTCCTGAATGAAATGCATAATTAAAACTCGCAATCATTTCAGTACACAGCTCCGGCCAGAAGAATTTGTAAAACTCTGAAGTAAAGCCGTCAGTACCCAGTTTACTAGTATTTCTTACGAATCAACTACGTGTCTTGTCGGAACAATTCTAGTAAGATCAGAGATCTAGGTCTGGAGGAAACGAGTACAGGTCTGGGCGAAACGCTCCATGGGCGAAACTCGCTATGGGCGAAACCCGTGGCTTCCGAGAAGTTGTATCGATGCGGTATCTTCAATACTGAAAACCCAATTCAACCACTCTACAAAACAAGGTTTTCTTTGAAATAATGTTATTTTTCTGTCGCCATGGTCGGCAAAATCTTCGCCAGCTGAAAAAAACTGACTTCGAAATAAAAGTCAACTCGCAAGGCAAACGCTGTGTTGTGAAAACAAACGATGATCTAACAAAACATCGCAGAGCACGCATCGTTCAAGCTGAAGAAGGAGGCATGGTGATAGCAAACGATAGTCCTGTTTGCCCGGTCTCATCCTTTGAAAAATATTTGAGTGTTTTGAATCCAATGAATGAATACCTTTTTCAGCGACCAAAGTCATCTGGAAAAGGAGAAGTTTGGTATGACAACATGGTTGTTGGCGAGACACGCTCGGCAAGAAGATGAAAGTAATCTCACAACAAGCGGAGTTGTCAACAACATACACAAATCATTCCATTCGATGCGAAATTTTCACTCCTTTACTCATTTCCTCCTTTAAGAGTTTGAAAATATTTTGAATGAATAATAAAGCAATTATTGAATTCGTCTTTCGTAGGATATGAAGAATTCTACAGATCTCGGAGGGTATTATCCACCTTGGCCTTTGGCCTCGGTGTATAACACCCTCTTCGACATACAGCATTCTTCATATCCTACTCAGCCTCATTCAATAATTGCTAAACATAAAACTTAATGGCTCTTCAAAGTTGATGAGCTAAACTTTTGACCTGCCTCCCCTCCCCTAGCACCATCACCACCTTCTTTTACCTCCTTTTATGGGTGTGTTTAGAAAATAACCCAAACCAAATACGCACGCTGATTGGTTTAAAACCCTGTTTCTATTTAACAATTAGATTATGAGCTCAAGATTTCTATCGCGTGATAGTTGACGAGGGCGCAGCCCAAGTCAACTATCGCGTGATAGAAATCGAGAGCGAATAATCTAATTGTTTTAGTATAAATCTACTAGTCGTTCAAAACTTAATCTAAATCCTCTTCTCACCACTTCGAAAACGCCAAGAAACGGCCGTCATTTTGTTCACAAGTGCACACTGTTACGCTACTCACTATCTATCACAGAATAGATAGTGAGTAGCGTAGCCAATCAGAGAACGGCCTTCGTGATAGAACGCTAGTAGATTTACACTAAAACTCGATAGAAACACAGAACTAGCACGAGCTGTTGACGTAATGATGGCGCGAACAAGGAGAATTTACATTTTGATGATCGAAGCAAACAAGTTGTTTTTCTTTTTCTTCGTCGTGATATTTCCTAAAAGAAATAGAAAACATGTTCTCCGTGTTTCTATCGAGTTATAGAAACACTCGTGAAAGTTTGGGAGAACTCGAAAAAGCTGTGGAAACACTCGCCTGCGGTTCGTGTTCCCACAGCATTTCTCGTTCTCTTAAACTTTCACTCGTGTTTCTATAACTCGAAAGAAACACGGCACATGTTTTCTATTTCTTAAATGTGAACGGAAAAGTGCATCCAGGCCACTTTTATGCGGTGCATGACATTTACAGACTACAGACTACATTTAGCCTAAAAAGGAATCTGGTTAGCCTGAATATCAGTCAGGTTAGCCTGAATAGCACTCCGGTTAGCCTGTTTACAGTTAGCTATCGGTAATGGAAACGGGAATGCAATATTTAGTTAAAAAGTCTACAGTCTGCAGTCTGCAAATGTCAGACTTTTATGAGTCAGACGTTTTTGTTCCATGACTTCTAAGAATATTATAACCACACAAAAACCGTTCATCGATTGCTATCGATTGACAGCGACAGCAACCTTGAACAGATGTCATGCATGCTACCTGTCCGATCATCTGTTACCAGAATTTTTCCATGAAGGTACCATGCAACCACGTTCCGGGTTTTTACCTGGAGATTGTGTAAACAATCTAAGGGTCTTAGTGGTGGTGCAGATTATGCAAATAATATGCAAATGATGTCCTCCCATCATCTGAAGTAATTCTGCTGACCAGTAGATAAAGCTCCAGAGATCACTGCATTAGTATAATTACTCAGGTGATTATAGAAATTTGCGTGCTCTCATTTGCCTCTGGCGCGGTGATTATAGCGGGAGGACAAAATGGCCGCCTTGCGCTTTGTCAATGTGTCTGAAGAGGAAATCGATTTAATGAAAGAAAATTCCAAAAACATGCCACAAAGTTTGGAATGACACTCTTCAAACGTAAGATGTGAAAATTGTGCTAAATGTAACTAAGAAACCATTTCTATTGTAGTCATCTTCGGATTAGTAGCAGTGCATTTGTGATCTATTTTAACTGTGTGATTCAGTGTTAGGGCTGATACTTGTGAACTGTAAGGTTGTAAAGTTATATGATGTTGAAAAATGGAAGTTGCTGTTACAGAGATGTTCTTATCATTAAGAAGATTTTGTGAGCAATGGTTTCTTACGTCAGGCTGGCCTTTGGAACAGAAAAGTCCAAGATAAAGGTTGAAATATTGAGCCCTCCATGCCAAATTTGATGGCATTGTTCAGGAGACAGAGTAGAAATTGTTGACATTGCTGGAAGCTACTGTTGAACATTTCCGCTCCATCATGCAAAGAGAATTTCTGATACCCTAATGTTATTATAGTTGGGAAGTTTTCATAGCCTTTGGGATAAGAAAAGTGCAAACTCATGATGAAAATCTCAAGGCATTCCAGGCTGCATTTAACAACAGACGTGAAGTTGCTGGAAGCTGGCTATTGCAAATTTCTGCTACAAAGTCAGGTTTAATAAAGATCAACAAGACGCAATCTGCTCTACATACCAATAGTACTATCAAGCATTGGAGGGTTGAGCTCCTGAAATATTGTATTTTGGAAACCAAAGCAAACAGTTTCATTGAGACCAGAGTAGCATTTGTTGAAAAAGTCTCTAGTAAAGAACACCGCGGTCTTGTGACCCTCTAAAAAGCTCATGATTATGCCAGATTATATGTTTAAACCATGAGCGTGGAATCTACCAAGAGAAATCCTGATCTTGAGAACAAACTCTCCATGTCACGCAAATAACAGTGAAGAAGCGCGAGTCGCAAAGGAAGGCGAATCCCACATAGCGAGAGTGAGGAGAACTAGCTGTAGAACTTCACAATCTGAATTCCAATCCGAGCATTAAAATTTTGCCCACGGACAAAACATTTTGGGCCTGTTCAAGCTGATACACTTTGACACTTGAATAGGCTGATGAGCTATCATTGCAAAGTCAAACAACAGCTCTCACAAAAAGCTTTATAATGTCTTTTTATAGTAGATTTTGTCATCGCAACACAGTTGGATTTTGAGGTCATTTGAATTGACAAAAAATTGATTCGTGCTACAATTGTACGGTGAATTTAACTGGAAATATGGTCAAATAGGACTCCTCTGTTCCCTGTGTACTAGCCATTTGTTGGGTAATTTGCACATCTGCTAGCCAATTAGTACTTTGTATATTTCCCCTTAGAAGAAGGGTTTGTTTGGTTACTATATTCCAATCTAGTGGACCCAAGTTCAATTCCGGGATTCATCAGGGGTTTTTTTCAGATTTTTTTTAGCCACTGGTCTTGTTCTTTTCTTGTTCAACTCTTTTTTTGGTGAAGAACATCCACAAGTAGCTTCAGGTACTTATTTCAAGTTTGGAACCAATAAGAACACGGTCTTTTGATGTTTTTGAGACCTTGCTGTTTCGCATAACCAACCTCAAACTGCATCCGATGGTTTACATGTTGTGTGTTTGTAATTCATGGTAAAAAAAAAAACTTGATTTCTCTGAAGATCTTTCGCAGCTACCCTGCAGGCAGAGTCGCTTTAAAGTTATTGGCAACCTATTTGCAATAAATCTAACAGTGCTGAGTCGTGTAAAACAGACCATGCTTTTGTCTTCAGGCAAGAAGAAAAATATCTTGGGCAAGGCGACAAGATGTTTACAAGGTAGAGTGGCTCATTCAAGAATGAGTAAATCCATTGGACAGTTCATGTAGTGGAGGTTTGCCACTTCTTGTACCTCATGTAGTATACACAAAAAGTCCTTTATTCTCAAAAAGACTATTGTCATAACAGCTATTGCTAGAAGTCAATATGTAACTTGTATAACTAGAATAACCCATAAGCCATGCATGTCAATCATTATCCACTGGGAAATCAATGGGTTTGCTCAAAGAGATTCTGTTTTACAAGGAATATCAAATGTAGAAAAGACATCAACTCGGATCTGGAACTCGGATTCTTTTCTGATTTCTGTTCGAGTTATGCAGATGCACACTTCTGCATAATGTCAGATGCCTTGATGCTATGATGAAATGCATTCTTTTTTTTTTTTTAAAGAGACTATTATTATGACTGCCAGAAGTCAGTATCGTAACTCGTATAACTAGAATAACCCATCAGCCACACATCATCCAGGGATTGGGAAGGCAAAACAGGCAAATGAGCCTATGGCCCATGGCATTGGAAAGTTATGGGCTATTTATAACAAGTTTGGACCATTAGGGTAAATAAATGGGCCATAAAAAAAATTTTGACAAAAACACAATTCTTGATTACTGTTTTTCTATAATTTTTAGTCACAGAATATAGCTATTTACAATTATATAACCTTTCATTGAGGTTAAACTATACATTCTGAACTGGAACTTATTGAACTTAACTTTGACAATACGCACACCAAGTCTGTCTGGTATCGACATCACCGAGACATGCTCAGTTTTAGATTCAGAGTGACAAGTAAAGTTCCTCCAAACTACATGTAGAAGGCTTGGAAGCTTCATCTTGATCGTTGTTTTCATGATCACAATTTATGTGTTTACAATTACTGCCTACAGAGATGTGATATTCATGTGCCAATTTCATCAATCTCAATTATTTTTCTATCGATTCTTATTAAAAATCGATACTGATCGATAACCACATGAATCTTCATTATCGATTGGCCATTGATTATCAATATTAATTTATATTGATTGGTATTGATTGATATCGATTGTCATCGATTGTAGATTGTAGGTGTCAGGTGTAACCAGAAGTGTATCATGCCACATCTTATTTGGTACTTGGTGTTTAAGATTACTTACACGTGCATTATCATATGCATTGACATGACAGAAGAACAAAATCTAAATCCACAAAAGACGAAAAAATGTTACTTCGAAGCAACGATGTAGTTTTTCTCGAATGTACGCACTTCCGCATCCATGTAAGCTGAAACAGTTATTATCGATACATCCGCCTACCTTGACATTATTTTTATATACTGGTAGTTTTTCACCTTGCCGCAAAGTATTAAATGCACTGAATGACCAGTTACTCAAAGAAAGCACATGCATAGCAAAGAACAAAACAAGCTTAGTGGGCAGGGTTCTGTCCTCGTGTACCGGTTCACAAGAGCCGATACAAAAGACCAAACAATACACAACAGCTAACCAATGACTCCTAAACAAAGAAAGAACAATGGTTATTCCCTTGTGAACCGGTACACCAGGACTGAACCGTGGGCAGTTTCAAACAGGTTGATTGTGAGAAAAATTCAGACACTATAATCCGGGCCCAAGAGAAGATCTAAGCTAACTAGCGATTTCAGTTCAAATCACTAACTTACCATTGAAGTCTTTCTTACTTTCGCGTCCCCCTGACTGTGATTTGAGGCTCTCGCTTTCAGGTTTACATTCGGGAAATCGAGCCGCCATTTTTAACTGCTAGACCTGAGGGATGATGGGAAGGCAGAGGAAAGGGTGGGGGGAAAACACACGAACAGGAGGGGAGGGGGAGGAGGGGGAAACGACAAAAATTCGCAATCCAGACGTTACAAAAAATGAAAAAATAGAAAAAAAAAAACTTTTAGAAAAAAACTTAAAAAATCAGAATTTTTTTCCTCTCCTCTTATAGAAGGCCTCTGTCGAGGACTGCAACAAGCACGCGCGGGAAGATTGTTGGTCGATTGGGTCGCAACAAGAGCCACAGCGAAGAACGAGAAGGAACCCCTCTGCACGGCCACCCTGGAACAGAATTGGGTAAAGTTGTGTGCTGTGGTCCCGGCGTATCTAATCGAACAAAATCGAACCAAAATATTCAATCAAACCCAATCGAGCACCAATAGTTCGATTGAGTTCAGTAATCGAACAAAATCGAAAATCTAATTTGCGGTGAGTTCGATTATCGAACCAACCGAACAACATCGAACGCAATCGAATTCAAACCGATTCGATTTTGTTGGGAGTCTATTTCTTGATAAGTAAATCACGTAGGAGCCTTCCAATAAGCGTGTTGCAAAAAAAAGCAATTCTCTTGTGACTAGAAATGCCCCGGGTCACAGCATGTACACAATCTATTTACTAATCCATTTTTGCTCACCATTTCATCCCGTTCAAAGAGGCGCCAAAGAGGCGAGACCATCGCTTGCTCAAGATGTCCTAACTGGCCTCCAGTGTTAATTGCTTTAAGCGCTCTTTCTTTGGAACCGAAATTCTTAAAAATACGAAACGGCTTAACTGCAGAATATAAAGGCAGAAACCGACACAACGTAGAATGTTTTTTTTAAGGTGTCTATATTTCGGCTTGCCAAACCAGCCTTCTTCAGGTACAATGGAAAATTTTGCATCGGAACGTGATTTTTATGTAGCATATTACCGGAAATATAAAACCGTAAAAAAAATTGAAAGTAAAGTCGCACACGCTTTTAACTGGTTTCTTTCATAGAAATTTATTCCACCAAAACGAAGGTTGAAACACGGTAACTGAAAACAACAAACACGGGAATGAGCATAAAGTAACTAACAAAGACTGTACGTGAAAAGTGCAGGAAAACGGCAAAGCGAAATAAACCAATAAACTTACAAGACGAATGACGGACCAAGACGAACCCAAAAAAGACTGTAGAAAATCCACTGATCCAAACGCACAGAACCTAGAAAACGCCACTAACTGAAATAAATTACGCGCGAACCGAACTTATAGAGAATGCAAATGAACATAACATATACAAAAGGCCACGAAACAAAGAAAGCTAATTACACGAAATTAAAACTAACACGAAACTAAAGAAAACCAATCACGCGAAAACTATGGTGCGAACAAATCCAAATTCTGGCGCCTACAGACAGTGTAAATTACAGACAAACATAATAGTAAATAAACAAAATAAAGTAAAAGGAAACGATTAAAATGTTTCTTCGCGGATGTTCAGATCATCAGGAACAATTGTTCTGCCTTTTTGGATTAAAAAAGTCTCCCTGGCCTTACGAATGGAGTCTCGGTTAGAAGAGATTTTTTCGATGGGTATTAATTGCATGTCGTTAGCAGTGTGGTTAGTAGAGGACAGGAAATGTTCTGCGGCTGTAGTAGGTCTAGATTTGGTGTTAGAGTTATCTATGGTACGGCGGTGTTCATTAAAACGGTCTTTTAAACGTCGTTTCGTCTCTCCTATGTATTGTAAATTACAGCGGATGAGGTTCCTAGTGTCACAGGTAAGGTTAGATTTTATGGGGCGCGTTTCACCGGTGGAAAAGAAAGTATATGTAGTGAGTCGGTGAGAAATGTAGGGGCAAGTAGCGCAGTTTCTGCCACAACGGAAGGAACCAGAATGAAGTTGGGGTTTGGCAGAGTTCAGTACAAGAGAGTTTTGCTGGGACAAGTAAGTCACGAAGGTTGGGGGAGCGCCTGAAGGCTACTACAGGTAAATGCTGAAAAACTTTTTTGCAACGGTTTGAAGTGAGCAACAAATTGTAACGTTTTTTGATGATGTTAGAGATGTGAGGGAGTGATGGATTAAATATAGTTATAAATGGTATACGTTTGGGTTTGTTGACGTCTTTGGTTTGTAAAGTAAGTCTGCGGGGGATGTCAGCGGCGCGTCGTATTTGTTTGGTGACGAAGTTACGGCTGTAACCTCGTTTAAGGAGGTAAGTGGTAAGTTGAGCAGCGCGAGTATTAAACGTAGCGTCGGTAGAACAGATACGTCGTAAGCGGAGTGCTAGACTGAAAGGAATGGCTTTTTTAGTATGTAAGGGATGGCAAGATGAATAGAGTAGATGTTGGTGCTTGTCAGTAGGTGTAGTGTAGAGGTCTGTAGATATACTACCGACGTTAGTCAAAGAGACACTAACGTCAAGGAAAGGTATGTTAGTAGAAGAGTGTGAACTGGTGAATTTAATGGTGGAGTGAATGTTGTTAAGATAATCGATGAAAATTTTTAAGTTATATACACCTTCGGTCCAGATCATAAAAATATCATCGATATATCGTAGCCAAGTGTGGGGTTGAAATGGGGCATTTTCCAAAGCGTTGGCTTCGAAATAACCCAGAAAAAGGTTAGCATAAGAGGGGGCCATTTTGGTACCCATGGCAGTGCCGTGAATTTGAAGATAATGGTTATCATTAAAAGAAACATTATTCATGGTGAGAATCATGCGAATAAGGTCACAGAGTGTGCTAGTGGGAATGGTATGATGAGAGGAAGTACATAAAAAATGCTCACAAGCATTTAAATACCTTCATTATGTGGGATATTAGTATATAATGATGAAACATCAAGGGTAACTAGTAAGGAATTTGCGGGTAAATTACCAATGGTAAGGAGTTTGTTAAGGAAGTCGTTAGTGTCCTTAACAAAGGACGGCAGTTTATAGACTAAAAGTTGAAGGTGGTAGTCAACGAAGTGGGACATGCGCTCAGTGGGACGGCTATTAGATTAACTGCAGAACACGCGGCCATTTCAAAACACTTCTTGCAATAGTGGCTACCCGGCGACAAAGATACGTAGCCACGTACCAATGTAATGTGTCTGCTT
>CAXHUQ010000622.1:0-26556 GCA_964020085.1 Micromussa lordhowensis | reverse complement strand
AAATTTTAAGACAATGTATTGGAAAATTACGATGTTTAGAGCATGCGCAGTAACTACCAATTGAACGTACGAACATGAAATTGTGCACACTGTAAACTTAGACACAGGCAAACAACTTGTATAAATTTTGTGGTTAAAAAGTAAAAACACACGAAAATATAATACTTTGAAATTTGAAGAGAATGTATGGGGAAATGTTTATTGAAAAATGCAGCACATGCGCAGTAATGACCAATTGAACGTACGAAAATGACATTATACACACTGTAAACTTCGACACAGACAAACAACTTGTATAAATTTTGTGGCTAAAAGGTAAAAAGACACGGAAAATATAATACTTTGAAATTTTAAGACAATCGATGGGAAAGTGTTTGCGCGGGAACTGTTGTGTGCACATTCCACGTTCCGTTCTTATAGGATTTAAAATGCTTACAAGGGGGAACAAACTCTTAATTGTGCAAGGAATAAGTCTTACCCGTCCAAGGAGCGAATTTTCTGATTCAGAAGTGCAGCTTATGCGAAATAAATTGAAAATCGAGTTTCGGCAATTTCAAGTGTTCGCCGCGCGCGTGAATTTTGTAAAATGAGCATAGTTAACTCGAAGTGTAATATTTCCTCTAAAAAGCAGGTATACAACTATATTCTTCCGTATAAGCAAACCCTACAGAATCTAGTACACTGAAAAATCTGAATTCTCTTTTCAAGTATACACTATAACTGTGTACTGAAATGTTGAACAGCCATATTTAAACAAGTGCTCAGTTATAAGGTGAAGTTTCGCACTTGTGAAATGATGGTACACGTTCTGTCTGTGTGTCCTGTCCTTTGGATTGTTACTAGAAATCGCTCTGAATTCTTCTAAAGTATATAACTATGCGTTATATGACCGGTTTACAAAATTCAATTGGTAATTGTATCATAGAAAAAACGCGCTTCGAATAGTCCATGTTTTTGCTTATCATGGAATACGGCTAAGTGTCCTACTTTGAAACACGCGAGTAACTTTCCTTGTGAAATATTTAACTTAAGCACTTCATATTAGGCAGGCGATAACGATGAACAGTTCTAAACAAGTACTGGGAATTTTGTTGTCAAACTTTAAAAAATGAGGAAACGCGGAAGCGCGGAAACGCGGAAACGCGGAAGCTCATAGACATAAATTCTCACCGGAGTGTACATTTTCGAAATCCGAGTAGATACATATACAGTCATACCTCTATCACACGTACACCGAAAGGACAGAGCGAGGTGTCCCTATTTGAGAGGTTTCTATTTTGCAGGTCATTATTATAATCACATCTCTTAAACGAAAATGGTGATCTATCATTTCAATTTTATTTTCCGAAACAGTGCTTGGTAGAGAACATTCAGGTAAATTTTCAAAAAAACTCATCGCTAAATTTTATTTCTCAGGAATCACCTTAAATGGCGCCGAGTGGATCCCTTAGGCAAAAGTTTTGACTAATTAACTCTGGTTTCGTTCGATTTTTCTGAAATTTTAACACAATAAAGATGGATTGCTAAGAAACATATTAGTCTTTGCCGATGTATAGTAGCTATTAACTCTAAAGAGATATATCGCTTCGAAGTCGGTGATTTGAAGTCGTTGGATTCGAACGAAGAGAATACTAAATACGCTAAAAAGGTGTTGAGTGAGGGCTATGGACTCAGTGAAAGGTTCCAGCAATTCTACTTTTCTAGAAAAAGATCAACTCTTCCACTTGAAAAGAGCAGAAAATTTAACTTTCCGCATTAATTTTTAGCGATCTCTTTTAAGACAATCGATGGGAAAGTGTTTGCGCGGGAACTGTTGTGTGCACATTCCACGTTCCCGTTCTTATAGGATTTAAAATGCTTACAAGGGGGAACAAACTCTTAATTGTGCAAGGAATAAGTCTTACCCGTCCAAGGAGCGAATTTTCTGATTCAGAAGTGCAGCTTATGCGAAATAAATTGAAATCGAGTTCGGCAATTTCAAGTGTACGGCGCGCGCGTGAATTTTGTAAAATGAGCATAGTTAACTCGAAGTGTAATATTTCCTCTAAAAAGCAGGTATACAACTATATTCTTCCGTATAAGCAAACCCTAAAGAATCTAGTACACTGAAAATCTGAATTCTCTTTTCAAGTATACACTATAACTGTGTACTGAAATGTTGAACAGCGATATTTAAACAAGTACTCAGTTATAAGGTGAAGTTTCGCACTTGTGAAATGATGGTACACGTTCTGTCTGTGTGTCCTGTCCTTTGGATTGTTACTAGAAATCGCTCTGAATTCTTCTAAAGTATATAACTATGCGTTATATGACCGGTTTACAAAATTCAATTGGTAATTGTATCATAGAAAAAACGCGCTTCGAATAGTCATGTTTTGCTTATCATGGAATACGGCTAAGTGTCCTACTTTGAAACACGCGAGTAACTTTCCTTGTGAAATATTTAACTTAAGCACTTCATATTAGGCAGGCGATAACGATGAACAGTTCTAAACAAGTACTGGGAATTTTGTTGTCAAACTTTAAAAAATGAGGAAACGCGGAAGCGCGGAAACGCGGAAGCTCATAGACATAAATTCTCACCGGAGTGTACATTTTCGAAATCCGAGTAGATACATATACAGTCATACCTCTATCACACGTACACCGAAAGGACAGAGCGAGGTGTCCCTATTTGAGAGGTTTCTATTTTGCAGGTCATTATTATAATCACATCTCTTAAACGAAAATGGTGATCTATCATTTTAATTTTATTTTCCGAAACAGTGCTTGGTAGAGAACATTCAGGTAAATTTTCAAAAAAAATCATCGCTAAATTTTATTTCTCAGGAATCACCTTAAATGGCGCCGAGTGGATCCCTTAGGCAAAAGTTTTGACTAGATGATGGGATGCAAAAGAGAGAAAACACTTATTTGCGCTAATATTCAAGTCATTACTGCACTTTTCAATAACATGCGGACTCTAAAACATTTTTAGAGCATGGCATAATGGCTCATAGCCCATGATCGCTAAGCCAATGAAAACTCTTGAATATTAAATTATTTGCAGATAAAAAATACTAAAAAGGCAAACTGTCAGAATCAAACAAGACTCTTCAGGGGATTTAATGACAATAATATTCATAACCATGCTTTATATACTATAAAATTTACATAATTACCATTTGAAATGTCTAAATGGCAAGGTTTGGGCTAGAGGCTTAAGATAAAATTCGGTAAATGCTGAAAGGTTTTCAATGGCGGTGCGCAGCACGATGTAATGAGCCGAAGGGGATTCCCCTGGATGGGTTTTGATGGTTCCAAAAGCCTTGTCAGGCTTGGCATTGCCATTGACAACCCAATTAGCAATTTCTTCTTATATATATAGAAATATATAAAGGTAGAATAAACAGAAGAAGATGCGAACTTTTCTCTTTGTGGTCTTTAATACATGGACGTTTCGCCCGTTCGGGCTTCTTCAGCACTTACAAAATCGATACTTGGATGTTGGTTAACCAACATCGTTTACACATCTATAGAAAAATATAAATATAAAAATATAAAAACATATATGTATATACACACATATAACTTAACTTAACTTATTATATTAAATTATTTCCAGATAAAAAATAACTGTCAGAATCAAACTAGTTTGTTATTCAGTTGGAGCTAAAGAAAATTTTAAGCCCAACAGGGTTTTATGTTCTAATATCTATAGGAGTGTGGCTAATTTTGGATACCTATTTGGCGTTCCTGGCCCTTAATCCAAGGGAAGTTGATGGGGTGTGGTTTCTTTGTACTTGTATCCATAGTATCAAGTCAGTCTGACTTGTGCTGAGTGAAGAACATGCTATATACTTAGTAGAATTAGCATAGCTTTCAGGCATTGACTATGATTTTAAGGCAGTTTAGTGTCCAATGATTGAGGCAATATTTAAATAAACAATAAACTTATTTGATTGTACCATTACTACTTGGATAACCCAGTAACTCTAGAGCTGAGACAAAAGTCCCGACTTGTGGAAGGGATGCCGCTTTCCGGTGGATGTCACAAATGATTCCCTGACAACTCAAGAACAGGATCCATCCACAAAGACCAAGTTCCGGAATCAACTTACTAACTCTTGGTTTAGATTTCCAGATCACCAGTAGGAGACCTTCTTTGTCAAGCTTCCATGCCACACCCTGTCAAAACAAGACCTCAAAACCAGAGAGATATCACAGTTGTCAGGATTTGACTATCATTATTGTACAACGAAATTTATTTAGTTGATAAAATCCTTTCAGACATCACATCAACTATAAATAAAAGCTAACATAAAAAATATATCTATATGTACATATGCATAACTTAAATAAAAGTAGCTGTATCAAGGTAACAAGATAAATGAATGAAAATTTATAATTAATATTTATTGAGGCAATTTCTTGCAAAGGGCTTTCATGTGATATGATGTCATCAGCCTGAATTTTTCCACAGAAGGGAGGACAAGAGATTCTATTGTCAATTTCTGCTTATGCTAGATCAAGTGTGGAGTGTAGAACTTGAAGTAAGCACTGCTGAGTTACTCCATAAGACACTGGGCTTTACTGGGCCCGTTGGACATGGTTGGACCTGGTTTTCGAAACATATATAATAAGATAATGAATGATAAGATAATGAATTGAAGACTTCATCAAAGACTACACTTTCATCCCAACAAGCCTGTTAGGTGATCTCTCACTCTTCAGGGGGATTTTAGAGACAATAATATTCATAGCCATGCTTTATACACTATACAATTTACATACCGGTAATTACTGTTGCAGAGAATTTGAAATGTCTAAATATTTAAATAAACAATAAACTTATTTGATTGTACCATTACTACTTGGATAACCCAGTAACTCTAGAGCTGAGACATGCCAAAAGTCCCGACTTGCGGAAGGGATGCCGCTTTCCGGTGGAGGTCACAAATGATTCCCTGACAACTCAAGAACAGGATCCATCCACAAAGACCAAGTTCCGGAATCAACTTACCAACTCTTGGTTTACATTTCCAGATCACCAGTAGGAGACCTTCTTTGTCAAGCTTCCATACCACACCCTGTCAAAACAAGACCTCAAAACCAGAGAGATATCACAGTTGTCAGGATTTGACTATCATTATTGTACAACTAAATTTATTTAGTTGATAAAATCCTTTCAGACATCACATCAACTATAAATAAAAGCTAACATAAAAAATATATCTATATGTACATATGCATAACTTAAATAAAAGTAGCTGTATCAAGGTAACAAGATAAATGAATGAAAATTTATAATTAATATTTATTGAGGCAATTTCTTGCAAAGGGCTTTCATGTGATATGATGTCATCAGCCTGAATTTTTCCACAGAAGGGAGGACAAGAGATTCTATTGTCAATTTCTGCTTATGCTAGATCAAGTGTGGAGTGTAGAACTTGAAGTAAGCACTGCTGAGTTACTCCATAAGACACTGGGCTTTACTGGGCCCGTTGGACATGGTTGGACCTGGTTTTCGAAACATATATAATAAGATAATGAATGATAAGATAATGAATTGAAGACTTCATCGAAGACTACACTTTCATCCCAACAAGCCTGTTAGGTGATCTCTCACTCTTCAGGGGGATTTTAAAGACAATAATATTCATAGCCATGCTTTGTACACTATACAATTGACATACCGGTAATTACTGCCGCAGAGAATTTGAAATGTCTAAATATTTAAATAAACAATAAACTCATTTGATTGTACCATTACTACTTGGATAACTTAGTAACTCTAGAGCTGATACATGCAAAAACTCCCGACTTGTGGAAGGGATACCGCTTTCCGGTGGATGTCACAAATGATTCCCTGACAACTCAAGAACAGGATCCATCCACGAAGACCAAGTTCCGGAATCAACTTCCCAACTCTTGGGTTAGATTTCCAGATCACCACTAGGAGGCCTTCTTTGTCAAGCTTCCTTGCCATACTCTGTCAAAACAAGACCTCAAAACCAGAGAGATAGCACAGTTGTCAGGATTTGACTATGATTAAGACAGTTTAGTGTGCTATTATTGTACAACTACATTTATTTAGTTGATAAAATCCTTTCAGACATCACATCAACAATAAATAAAAGCTAACATAAAAAATATATCTATACGTACATATGCATAACTTACATAAAAGTAAATATATCAAGGTAGCAAGATAAATGAATGAAAATTTATAATTAATATTATAATTATAATTATATTGAGGCAATTGATTGCAAAGGGCTTTCATGTGATATGATACCATGAGCCTGAATTTTTCCAAGACCAATAATTTCTATAAGACCAAGTGTCTTATAGAGTAACTTAAGCAGTGCTTACCTGAAGTTATACACTCCAAACTTTATATAGCATAACCAGGAAATGAAACTAGAATCTCTTGGCCACCTGTGGAAATATTTAGGCTCATGTCATCATATCACAGGAAAGCCCTTTGCAAGCAATTGCATCAATAATGGCACACTAGACAGCCTTTAAATCATAGTCAATGCCTGAAAACTGTGCTATCTCTACCTAGTATATAGCATGTTCTCCACTCAGCACAAGTCAAAGCCACTTGATACTAGGCATAAGAGTACAAAGAAACCACACCCAAACACCTTCACTTGGATTACGGGACAGGAACTCCAAATAGATATCCAAAATTAGGCACACTCCTGGAGATATTAGTACATAAAACCCTGTTGGGCTTAAAATTTTAATTTGGCTTCAACTTAATAACAAACTAGTTTGATTCTGACAGTTTTGCATATTTCTGATATACAACCCCAACCTCTGTCGAGAAAAGTCAAAGTCAAATTGAAATTGAAATCCAAAAAATCGAAATGGCTTAATCAAGTCAAGCTGGTTTGATAAAGTTTACAGACGAAAATAACTTAATAGCACCATATTAACAGACCCCATTTTCAAAACTCCAGGTAGATATAGATATATGTATTATAATAAGATAATGAATTGAAGACTTCATCAAAAACTACACTTTCATCCCAACAAGCCTGTTCCGTGATCTCTCACTCTTCAGGGGGATTTTAAAGACAATAATATTCATAGCCATGCTTTATACACTATAAAATTTACATACCACTAATTACTGTTGCAGAGAATTTGAAATGTCTAAATATTTAAATAAATGATAAACTAAGACATTTCTTAACTCTGGACTTAAAAATATTCTCATTTGTTCCATCAGGTGACATCTATAACAGCCTCAAGTGAGAAATCAGTCTTATAAAGTGTCATTTGGAGTGGCTCGACTAACAAAATGGCTATCAACTTGAAGTGCCAGCTTTCAAGCTGAAACGTTGCTTTCCAGTGGACGCCACAACTGATTCCCTGACCCGGATGCATCCACAAACAACCAAGTTCAGGCCAACTCTTAGATCAGATTTCCAGATCAACTAGGTGGCCTTGTCAAGTTTCCTCGCCTTGTTACCCTGCCAAAACAATTACCCCAGTTTGTCAACTCACCAAAATAAAATCATGTTTCACAATACAGTTTCCTCCTCTGACTTGCACCGCTGAACTATGAAAGGTTCATACCTGTAGAATGCAGAATCGGCTTAATTCAGCCTGTTTGGGCAGCCTTGAACTGAAAATGAAAAATGAAAGTCAAGGTAAATCCAGTCCAACAGACCCCAAAAGACGTTCCTGGATCAAATTTTGCAGGGTGATTGTATGGTGACTGTATGGTTTGCAAGAAAATTTTTTCACTAGGCGGGCTCGAGAACAAACGTATGTATGTTGGGCAGGTGTACGTGGCAGTAGTTCACCCCCCGTTGGGGGGAGAGGGGAGGGGCGTTTGACTCCAAAGTCAATTGCTTGGGGTGTGAATTTGGTGACTGTATGGTTTTGCAAGAAAATTGGCAGCAAGTCGAGAATAGTTGTGGAGAGGGTGTTTTTTCACTAGGCGGGCTCGAGAACAAACGTATGTATGTTGGGCAGGTGTACGTGGCAGTAGTTCACCCCCCGTTGGGGGGGAGGGGAGGGGCGTTTGACTCCAAAGTCAATTGCTTGGGGTGTGAATTTGGTGACTGTATGGTTTTGCAAGAAAATTGGCAGCAAGTCGAGAATAGTTGTGGAGAGGGTGTTTTTTCACTAGGCGGGCTCGAGAACAAACGTATGTATGTTGGGCAGGTGTACGTGGCAGTAGTTCACCCCCCGTTGGGGGGAGAGGGGAGGGGCGTTTGACTCCAAAGTCAATTGCTTGGGGTGTGAATTTGGTGACTGTATGGTTTTGCAAGAAAATTGGCAGCAAGTCGAGAATAGTTGTGGAGAGGGTGTTTTTTCACTAGGCGGGCTCGAGAACAAACGTATGTATGTTGGGCAGGTGTACGTGGCAGTAGTTCACCCCCCGTTGGGGGGAGAGGGGAGGGGCGTTTGACTCCAAAGTCAATTGCTTGGGGTGTGAATTTGGTGACTGTATGGTTTTGCAAGAAAATTGGCAGCAAGTCGAGAATAGTTGTGGAGAGGGTGTTTTTTCACTAGGCGGGCTCGAGAACAAACGTATGTATGTTGGGCAGGTGTACGTGGCAGTAGTTCACCCCCCGTTGGGGGGAGAGGGGAGGGGCGTTTGACTCCAAAGTCAATTGCTTGGGGTGTGAATTTGGTGACTGTATGGTTTTGCAAGAAAATTGGCAGCAAGTCGAGAATAGTTGTGGAGAGGGTGTTTTTTCACTAGGCGGGCTCGAGAACAAACGTATGTATGTTGGGCAGGTGTACGTGGCAGTAGTTCACCCCCCGTTGGGGGGAGAGGGGAGGGGCGTTTGACTCCAAAGTCAATTGCTTGGGGTGTGAATTTGGTGACTGTATGGTTTTGCAAGAAAATTGGCAGCAAGTCGAGAATAGTTGTGGAGAGGGTGTTTTTTCACTAGGCGGGCTCGAGAACAAACGTATGTATGTTGGGCAGGTGTACGTGGCAGTAGTTCACCCCCCGTTGGGGGGAGAGGGGAGGGGCGTTTGACTCCAAAGTCAATTGCTTGGGGTGTGAATTTGGTGACTGTATGGTTTTGCAAGAAAATTGGCAGCAAGTCGAGAATAGTTGTGGAGAGGGTGTTTTTTCACTAGGCGGGCTCGAGAACAAACGTATGTATGTTGGGCAGGTGTACGTGGCAGTAGTTCACCCCCCGTTGGGGGGAGAGGGGAGGGGCGTTTGACTCCAAAGTCAATTGCTTGGGGTGTGAATTTGGTGACTGTATGGTTTTGCAAGAAAATTGGCAGCAAGTCGAGAATAGTTGTGGAGAGGGTGTTTTTTCACTAGGCGGGCTCGAGAACAAACGTATGTATGTTGGGCAGGTGTACGTGGCAGTAGTTCACCCCCCGTTGGGGGGAGAGGGGAGGGGCGTTTGACTCCAAAGTCAATTGCTTGGGGTGTGAATTTGGTGACTGTATGGTTTTGCAAGAAAATTGGCAGCAAGTCGAGAATAGTTGTGGAGAGGGTGTTTTTTCACTAGGCGGGCTCGAGAACAAACGTATGTATGTTGGGCAGGTGTACGTGGCAGTAGTTCACCCCCCGTTGGGGGGAGAGGGGAGGGGCGTTTGACTCCAAAGTCAATTGCTTGGGGTGTGAATTTGGTGACTGTATGGTTTTGCAAGAAAATTGGCAGCAAGTCGAGAATAGTTGTGGAGAGGGTGTTTTTTCACTAGGCGGGCTCGAGAACAAACGTATGTATGTTGGGCAGGTGTACGTGGCAGTAGTTCACCCCCCGTTGGGGGGAGAGGGGAGGGGCGTTTGACTCCAAAGTCAATTGCTTGGGGTGTGAATTTGGTGACTGTATGGTTTTGCAAGAAAATTGGCAGCAAGTCGAGAATAGTTGTGGAGAGGGTGTTTTTTCACTAGGCGGGCTCGAGAACAAACGTATGTATGTTGGGCAGGTGTACGTGGCAGTAGTTCACCCCCCGTTGGGGGGAGAGGGGAGGGGCGTTTGACTCCAAAGTCAATTGCTTGGGGTGTGAATTTGGTGACTGTATGGTTTTGCAAGAAAATTGGCAGCAAGTCGAGAATAGTTGTGGAGAGGGTGTTTTTTCACTAGGCGGGCTCGAGAACAAACGTATGTATGTTGGGCAGGTGTACGTGGCAGTAGTTCACCCCCCGTTGGGGGGAGAGGGGAGGGGCGTTTGACTCCAAAGTCAATTGCTTGGGGTGTGAATTTGGTGACTGTATGGTTTTGCAAGAAAATTGGCAGCAAGTCGAGAATAGTTGTGGAGAGGGTGTTTTTTCACTAGGCGGGCTCGAGAACAAACGTATGTATGTTGGGCAGGTGTACGTGGCAGTAGTTCACCCCCCGTTGGGGGGAGAGGGGAGGGGCGTTTGACTCCAAAGTCAATTGCTTGGGGTGTGAATTTGGTGACTGTATGGTTTTGCAATAATAACGAATAATGTATGGTTTTTATATTGCTACTATTGTGCTTTACCTTCCATATTTTTCTATTGTGATGTATGTGTGTCCGTCCGACCTAAATTATCCTAAACAAATTGTAATGCTGCCTGCCTGCCCCTTTTAAGTTTTCAGTTATTTCAGGCAGCCAGACCCCGTTATATTATTTTATCTCTATCTATTTGAATAATTTATCTGCATGTATGTAAGTTTATGGGGTAAATAAATTGTTGTTTTTGTTGTTACGAACCCTCGACTGTATGTGCCTCGGGTTTGCATAACTGTCTCGAATTCTCCCAGCCCTCCTCGTGTTTACATGAGGCTATATAAAGACGGAAAAAGTGCTCTATTGCTTAAATCGAAAGCAAATTATTACAGGACTATTAAATCTACCTTCCGATTGTGCTATATCATGCGATCCTGCGATGCTGGCATCAGGCAGGTCGTCAAATGGCGGCCAGCTTATCCATCGACGGCCCTCACGAACTTCTCTGCGACTCAAGACATTTTCCTCGGACAGCAAAAAGGGACATTTAGCGCTTTCAGGCGACTGAAATACTAACTAGCCAGCTTCCGTGATCTACAAGAAACACGTCCGCCATTTTGCTTATCAACCTCGTTCCCAGGCAGCGCTCGGAAATATTTGCCTGGAAATTTTTCCGGCCTGGAAAAATGAAATTACCAACTTCCTGATTTTTTATCACAAACTTAAATTGTGGCTTGCTACTGAAATCGATTGGCACAGATCTCAGTTTTTCAAGATTCTCTGACAAAATGATAGAATGCAAGACAGATCTCATCAAGTCACTAAACTGTTTATTGTGTCAATAAATTCTAAGAATGAAATAATACAATGCAATTACAATGCAACACACATCTTATGAGAATTGCCGACTTAATCGGACTTGAGAACCTGCATAACGAAGGCTTATCCCCGACTACCAGTAACGAGTATTATTCTCACGATATCATTCCTACGACTGATTAAACTATTCTGGGAGTACATGTAGTGACTTTCACCACTCAAAACATAAATTGTCGACGTTGGGAGAACATCGGCGTTGATCAAATTCCTTTTCACCTCTTCACACGTTGTTCCTCAGTTCCCACCATGCAATCCGAACGCTCCCTACCGGCTGACTTCGTCCGACGAGTCAAGCTCAGATGAATGAAAAATATTAGCTCGCAATAAAATTCCCTCAATAATATTGTTGCTACAACTGATCAGACTATTCTGGGAATAAAGATAAATTTACACCATAACATTACTGCCATTTTTCCTGCCGTGTATTTCGACCTTCAAATACGACGGGAATTTGCCAGTTAACCAAACTTGATTTGCACAGGTAATCACGCGGTTTCGAGTTCAATTTGGAATCAATTTCAGAAAAGCTGAAAGTGCAAATTAATTCCAAATTGAACGAGAAAAAACCCGTGAAAACACTTGCGCGAAGGATGTTTTGAACTCTCTTCTCAGTGTTTTCATGCGGAATGAGCTGAATTTCCGATGAATTCGAAAGATATATTTAATGCCAAAATTGTCAGAGAATTTGAGTCCTGATCGACAGAAAAAAGCAGTTTGACATCATTCATGATCAAGAAATCACAGCTAAAAACAGACTGGCTTCTCAGACAAAAAGCCAGTTCATAGCACATGTGAGTGACAATTATTCTAATACGTCAATGCAATTCTTCCCACCAGCTGACTTCACCAGAGCAATGCAGATCCGATGAATTCGAAAAGGTAATTTGAATGCCAAAATTGAGCCCGGGCCCCTAAAATTCCATCTCATCATTCCAGACATTTCGATTATTGTTTTCAAAAGACTAAAAACATGCAGACTCACCAGTCAATGTTGAGAGAATTTCAGTCCTGATCAACGGTCTTCCAATAAAATTCCTTCTCACTACTATGTCGACAGTGAATTTCAAGACCAAAAAAATGTTGTGAGGAACTGTCAGCTGGTAAGATAATTCTATTGAACTGCGATGAAGTTTAAAGTTAAAAGTACATGTCAGAGTCTCGTGGCTAGTCATTAATTCAAGTCATTAATTCAAGTTTCCTCAGACAACACGTCAATGCAATTTTTCCCACCAGCTGACTTCACCAGAGCAATGCAGATCCGATGAATTTCGAAAAGGTAATTTGAATGCCAAAATTGAGCCCGGGCCCCTAAAATTCCATCTCATCATTCCAGACATTTCGATTATTGTTTTCAAAAGACTAAAAACATGAGGACTCACCAGTCAATGTTGAGAGAATTTCAGTCCTGATCAACGGTCTTCCAATAAAATTCCTTCTCACTACTATGTTGACAGTGAATTTCAAGACCAAAAAAATGTTGTGAGGAACTGTCAGCTGGTAAGATAATTCTATTGAACTGCGATGAAGTTTAAAGTTAAAAGTACATGTCAGAGTCTCGTGGCTAGTCATTAATTCAAGTCATTAATTCAAGTTTCCTCAGACAACACGTCAATGCAATTTTTCCCACCAGCTGACTTCACCAGAGCAATGCAGATCCGATGAATTTCGAAAAGGTAATTTGAATGCCAAAATTGAGCCCGGGCCCCTAAAATTCCATCTCATCATTCCAGACATTTCGATTATTGTTTTCAAAAGACTAAAAACATGAGGACTCACCAGTCAATGTTGAGAGAATTTCAGTCCTGATCAACGGTCTTCCAATAAAATTCCTTCTCACTACTATTTCGACAAAAAAATGTTTTGAGGAACTGTCAGCTGGTAAGATAATTCTATTGAACTGCGATGAAGTTTAAAGTTAAAAGTACATGTCAGAGTCTAGTGGCTAGTCATCTGTGAGGGATTTGTGAATAGATCGCAAGCTGTTATTCAAACGATAAAGTCCCACTTTATTCCTGACAGGTGTCATTTCCACGGGTACGAGACAAGCGACATCTTCGATCCACTGTTCTCCATCTAATTCAAGTTTGAAATAGTTCTTGTAGGCTTTGTACCACAGCAGAGAAGCCTTACCATTTGCTAAGAAAGCATGGACCTGTCCAATCAAAATTTTGGGACTTCTCAGTGTGCTGTCTTCTTCAATCAGTCCTACAAATTGGGCCAGCTTTATGTTGGTAGTAGCTGGTGGCTGCACATGAGAAGTGTCAGTGGCTGTGGTTTCCATCACGCCTGGATTAGAGACAACGTCCTGGGCATATTCTCTTGCTACGCGAACAGCGCATTCTTTCCTTTCGTTGGCTGTTCGTCTATCGTATGTTTTCTCAGCCTGTTTCCTGGAATGACCTAAAGCAGAAGCCAGCAAAGCTTTGAGGGCATCTGAAGCGTCACTATTGAAAAAACAAAACACACCGCAATAAGCGTGGATGTTGCAGCTTGCATTTCTAGGAAATGTTTGTTCCATCATTTGTTTTTGACGCATCTGTCCTCTTACTGATGGTAGCTAAGTTCACTTTGACAATGTTGTGACGAAATTATCCGTCTATTACATTTGTATGAGCTACGCAGTTTTTCTCGTTCAATTTGAAGTTAATCTGCAGGAGTGAGTTTTTCAAAAGGGTGAGATTGCATGAGCCACTTAGGGTAATGCAAGTTCATTGCAAATTGAAAAAGACAAAGCATACGACTACTTAATAATGATATAAACATGCACGTGAAAACTTTCTCTTTTCTTTCAGCCAATAAGCGATAAACTCTAGTTCTGAAGCTTGTTGTGATGAAAATCTCCTAACCCTAAACAAAAGTGTACACTTTCTTCATGTTGGGCTTTCTACAAATAAAGAAGTCAACTATTCAATACTTACTCTCTGCCATAAGCCCAGGTCACAAATGAACTCCGAATCATGTTGATGGATACCACAGTCCCTGTCAGTTTCTGGAAAAGGTTCTTAATGTGGCTTGAAAAGGAGGAACTGCTAAACATTGCTCCATTTCTGTTCTGCAATGAAGCAAATAGAACCAAAGTTAGGGTGAATGTTGTTGTTTGTACATCTCAAGGAGAATGAGTGTAAGGACAATTCACCCCCAAGTGGGGTTAAGAAATACTGACATTCACCCCTGAATTTTGAAAGATTCATTCCTGTGGAATGAAGAATCGGGTAAATTCACCCGTCTAGACTGCCGAGAATGCTAATTTGAACTAAACCACCCCACAACTGAAAATGAAAATGAAACTCCGAGGCAATGTACCCCAACACAACCCAAAAAACATTCCTGCATCAAATTTGGCAGGGTGATTGGCCTTTATTACAAGTCCCCAACTTTTATTTTGAGGGTGAATGCGTGGTTTTTGGAGGTGACTTCAGGATTCTTGAAGATAAATCCCAGAAACTTGGCCACAGTTGCTCCAATAGCAGGGTTAGGGTTTAGATTTCTAGTAGAATCGGGGGTGAATTTGCCCTTTTAATCACACCTAATGGATTGACAGCAAGTTACTGCATTATAGCTTGAGACTACTTACCAGAAGCAAGATGTCGCCACTTTCTTTGCCAACCAATTGGGGACGGTGATTGTTCACAAAGTCGAGGAGTATTTTGCACAGCTCATGATCTGTCTATGGTCAGAAGAAAATGGTATGGATGAGTTTCCCTTTAAGTGCAACATCTTAGGAAGTATCGTGATATCATTAGAAAAATAATCACAGCATATGGGACTATGAAACAACTACTGGTTTATCCCAGAGAGAGAGAGAAAAAGAAACAAAAAACAACTGAATATTCGTACTAAATATCTGCTGCATTGTCTTACCTTCAGAGTAAGCTCCTGGCGGCCAAAGAACTTTGCAGTCTTATAGTTGTGGAAGTAAAGCGTGACCTCTTCTGATCCCTTCACCAAGAGGACATTCTTATCTTTGACCTGCGCAGGATGAAATTGTTGCCAGTTGGTTTGAATCTCTAGCGTGCGAACTTCGACGCCGCGGCCCGGCGGAATGAAAACATACATTGCCAAGATAACCAAGTCGCAGCATTCCCGGGCCTTATCTCTTTTGTTGACAGCCATCTCAAAGTAATCTCTCTGCACGCTGCACGCATTCACAATCTGTTCCCTGCAAAATGTTGCATAGTGATATTAGGCTGCAGTTATTCATACATGTAGGTTTCAGACATGGATACACAGAGGGTAGAGAGGACTACTCTATCCTCTTTTAAAATTAAATGACAAAGAAGTGAAACGTTTTTCAACAAAGTCTCAAGAGTTGGTTAATTTTCAATTCACTAAATTCTAATTACCCTCTGATGACAATCAGTAAGGTTTATACTGTTTACAATGTCAAAAATAGCTTTTAGTTAGAAACACGCACTTCCAAGTTTACAAAACATGTTTCGGATAATCAACATCCGTCGTCAGTTGCGAATACAGTTGCAGTGTCAAAAAATTACAACGAAAGTGTTAAATTGACATGGCCTCCTTAATTTTCAGTTGAAAGGACGCAGAGGTACTGTCAAGGATGGAAAAGGCATTCTCTCAGCACAAAGTTCTGCATGTTTTTGAGTCATAACTGTGCGAGTTCTTATGTGTGTTTCTACCTAAAAGTTATTTCATGTCTGTTGCCATTTGGCTTGGCCGTACGTTTTCGCAGGACAGGTGACACGTTAAAACTGCATGACAAGCTCTCCTGTCACCCAACACAAAGCAGTAAAATAATATTACTAGCGCTTACCAGTCAAGCCAACGGTTCAGAAGCGTCAGCTCTTCCTTAGTTTGAGGACGTTCGACATCGCCTTGACGCTGTAGAAGTGTTGCCTGTGTTCTTAGCTGCTTAATGACAGGGATGTCCTGGTAAACGGGTGCGCTCTCCCGGTGAAGGAATTTCGCAGGATACAGAAGCGAAGAGCAGTGGTTGGATATGGTGGCAGCTGACAAATTTCGTTGGTCCTGCAAAAGGAGAGAGAGAGAGAGAGAGAGAAAAAAAGCATTACACTGTTTATCAAGATTCAGGAAGTAGCCCTGAACAGTCAGTCGAAAACAATAACTAACAAGCTTTAATGGAAGAGGACGATTATGTTGGCACATCTTTTCTAATCGATAAATTTCAAAATAAATACTCAAAATAGCTTTGTCTAATTGCGATTTCTATTTCATCCATTTATTCATTTACCTACTTATTTACCTACTTATTTATTTATTTATTTATTTATTTGCTAGACGTGCATTTGTTTCATCTCTTTACTGGTATGTAACACTAACATTTGATTTACTCTTTAAACAGTCTTACTCGCTACCCGCCTAGATTAGCCTCAGCTATTTGCGGGTTAGCGTTGTTTTTGTAAAATTTTGTTGATTTAATAATAAACTTGAACTTGAACTTGAAACTTGAAAATAACTATCAAGTACAGCAAAGAAAAAGGCCACAGCAGCAAAGCCAAGGTCCAAGATTTGGATGAAAAATTACAGAGCTGTACCAAAAATTGCGAAAATGACCCGTCGAAAGAAAACCTTGAAGAACTGGAATGTTTACAAGCAACAAGTATTTCTTAAATTTAGAAAAATCAAATAAGAAAAAAAAGCTGTGTACGGAAAATTGTTACAGGTGACGGAACAATTACAGCTAATCCCATGTTGTGCAAATCGAAATTGTAACAATGCAATAAGATTGTTTGGATTATTTCCCTGAGTAACAATAGGTTCCGGGTCTAAGTCGATATCACCTGAAGTAAATAACTTTGCCCTTGAAGCACAATAGCTATGATTTCATTTCTTACACTTCATATTGAACAACATGTACAAGTTCATCATCAAAGACAACTGACACTTGAGCGGCCCTTTTATGTTTCGCAGTTCTTGTTTTGAAAACAAACACAATCAAGAGCAAAATACAACTTTCACCCTTTTGCACGAGTGATTCCAACTGGTTTACATATACACATATTTCTGGTTTTGAGATAAAATTTTTTCTAATGCTGATCACTGTCAGTGGTAAATAAGTTCAGAATTTTCTTCCACGGTAATCTCGATGGTAGAATTGGGCATTCCGCAAAGTTTGGAAAAGTCAATATCAATTGGTTTACCGTCGACATATTGATTTGTTTACATCTGAGCGAGTGACACATATTCTGCCCCCTAACAATTAGTCGTTTCTACGCTCCGCGTATCCACGACTAAAAAAAAATATTTTTGTTCAGTAAACATGCCTTAAACTGTTACAAGCTCAATTTTGTGGTCAAAAAAATGCAGGGCTCGACTCGTACACCGGAAGTACGGTTTTAACAAGAATAACAATAGTTGTAAATATCACTTTTTAGAAGTGAAATTTTGACCTCACGTACTTGCAGGAAAACAAATTCTGCAGTCAATAAGATGAATTCACGCATCAGATACTGTAATCGATATACCCTGAAACACGACTGTGTCTGGCGTGCAAATTTCAGGCTGAAACGTTCGTTGAACTTTACAGTATGAACTGATTCCACAAATTTTTATAACGGAAACTGTGGTAGTTTCCGTTCAGAAAACACAATCTTTCTGAAGACTTTAGTCTCCTTTGAGCAGATGTTTACAAATGGATTTCAAAACTAGAAACATAAATGACACGTCACAACATGGCCGCTCAATTTCGGCCCAGTTCCCACGCAAACGTCAAAAAATTCATTACACGTTACCTTGAGAAAATCCAGATAAGATTCCAACAGAGACTGACGTAGGAAGACGTCGGGTTGCAGTATCACACCAGGGCGAGACCTCAAGAATCCAAGAAAGCCTAGGGCATGAAAAGGAAAATCAATTCGTTTGCACATCGTAAAATCGTTAAATTATTGAACAACACTGTGCGAGCGAAATAACTCAGACAATAAACTCACATAATATTCTTTCCTGGGTTTTCTGGTATGTCGATGTTGCCAAAGGTCTTGCTTGTCTTTCCAGCTGGACTGGACGAGTGAAGAAGGTTTTCAGTTCGCGCAGAAATGTCTGCATTTCCAGCGGCAATTGTCCAATGTCCAATGCATATGACTGTTTGCGAAGTTTGAATTCGGTCATGGGTACGACGCAGTTGCTTTCTTCTTCTGTTGATTCTTCTGGTTTTTCTTCTGTTGATTCTTCTGGATTTTCTGGTGATTCTTCTGGTTTTTCTGGTGATTCTTCTGCTGTCGTTTCTTCTGTGCACGTGGTTGCTCCTTCTTCGATCAGATCGTCGCAATCAACGTCTGTTTCTGTCTGCAACATGAAATTGCTCGTGCGTGGCCTCTTAGAAGGCGTTTGGAGCTGAATATCGGATTCATCTGAGCTCGACTCGTCTGAAGAAGTCAGCCGGTAGGAAACGATGGACTGCATGGCGCCGAGGGAAGAGGTGAAAAAGATCGAAGTTCACAGAGTTTTTCGTGGTCATTCGGTCAAAACAGAGATCCATTGACGAAATGGCTGACGGAATTTTTTCATTCTCGTTCCCATATCCCTTTTTGAGGCCTCTAACCCAGGAGAGCTGGAAACTAGCAAAGGATCCAGCTCTTGTGGAGTGGGAAGAATTCAATTGTCAGCTCTCAGGCAATAATTCTAGCTTTTTTTTTGACCGAAACGTCGCTTTCTGTTATGTAAGGCGGGTATTTTAAGCTTTCGAGTGCAAATATTTTGAAGCCAATATTGTCCACTTTTCATGCATTTCTCACTTTACCAAACAAAGCTTTAAAGCGCGAAAAAGGTACCCTTTTTTCAGGTTGAAGCGATCTCTTTAAAAGCGCGGAAAAGGTACCTTATTCTGCGGTTAAAAATCTTTTTTTTTTCTTAAAAGGTACCTTTTTTAACTTTTCAACTAATCGACTCGCATTAACAAATAAGGTAACAATTTTGCATTTGTTCTATGAGAAATAAATGCAGAAAGTTTATTTTTCTGCTCTTTTCAATTAGCAGAGTTGATCTTTTTGTAAAAAAAGCAGAATTGCCGGAATCATTCTATGACTGACCGCTGCGTATTTTGTTAGTCCACAAGGGAAGTCATAGTGGACTCACAAAAAAAATTCTAATTAACTCTGGTTTCGTTCGATTTTTCTGAAATTTTAACACAATAAAGATGGATTGCTAAGAAACATATTTAGTCTTTGCCGATGTATAGTAGCTATTAACTCTAAAGAGATATATCGCTTCGAAGTCGGTGATTTGAAGTCGTTGGATTCGAACGAAGAGAATACTAAATACGCTAAAAAGGTGTTGAGTGAGGGCTATGGACTCAGTGAAAGGTTCCAGCAATTCTACTTTTCTAGAAAAAGATCAACTCTTCCACTTGAAAAGAGCAGAAAATTTAACTTTCCGCATTAATTTTTAGCGATCTCTTTAAAAGCGCGGAAAAGGTACCTTATTCTGCGGTTAAAAACGTTCCTGGATGAAAAGCGGACAATATTGACGCTAAAATATTTTCATCCGAAAGCTTAAAATGCCCGCTTTTTTTTTCTTACCTTCGTACAGGTGACTAACAAGAAAACGTACAACAGAAGGTCCTAATACTGAAATGTTGAACAGCGATATTTAAACAAGTGCTCAGTTATAAGGTAAAGTTTCGCACTTGTGAAATGATGGTACACGTTCTGTCTGTGTGTCCTGTCCTTTGGATTGTTACTAGAAATCGCTCTGAATTCTTCTAAAGTATATAACTATGCGTTATATGACCGGTTTACAAAATTCAATTGGTAATTGTATCATAGAAAAAACGCGCTTCGAATAGTCATGTTTTGCTTATCATGGAATACGTCTAAGTGTCCTACTTTGAAACACGCGAGTAACTTTCCTTGTGAAATATTTAACTTAAGCACTTCATATTAGGCAGGCGATAACGATGAACAGTTCTAAACAAGTACTGGGAATTTTGTTGTCAAACTTTAAAAAATGAGGAAGATAGAGCATTCTGAAAATGTCTTATGAAAACTTGACGATATTTAGGGCATGCGCAGTACTTTATCAAAGACAGTGACAACTTCTGCGTATATTGAATAGGTAAATATCATGCACAGTTTTTCTGTTTCAAAGCATTTGTCAATTGCTCTACGATTTTCAAAGTTACGACTATCGTAAAATAAGAAGAAATGTATGAAAAAATTCGGTACATGCGCAGTAACGACAAATTCAACGTACGCGCCTCAAATTGTGCACACTGTAAACTTAGACAGAAACAAACAACTTGTGTAAATTTTGTAGTAAAACGTTAAAAACACATGAAAAGGCAGTATTTTGAAATTTTAAGACAATGTATTGGAAAATTACGATGTTTAGAGCATGCGCAGTAACTACCAATTGAACGTACGAACATGAAATTGTGCACACTGTAAACTTAGACACAGGCAAACAACTTGTATAAATTTTGTGGTTAAAAAGTAAAAACACACGAAAATATAATACTTTGAAATTTGAAGAGAATGTATGGGGAAATGTTTATTGAAAAATGCAGCACATGCGCAGTAATGACCAATTGAACGTACGAAAATGACATTATACACACTGTAAACTTCGACACAGACAAACAACTTGTATAAATTTTGTGGCTAAAAGGTAAAAAGACACGGAAATATAATACTTTGAAATTTTAAGACAATCGATGGGAAAGTGTTTGCGCGGGAACTGTTGTGTGCACATTCCACGTTCCGTTCTTATAGGATTTAAAATGCTTACAAGGGGGAACAAACTCTTAATTGTGCAAGGAATAAGTCTTACCCGTCCAAGGAGCGAATTTTCTGATTCAGAAGTGCAGCTTATGCGAAATAAATTGAAATCGAGTTCGGCAATTTCAAGTGTTCGCCGCGCGCGTGAATTTTGTAAAATGAGCATAGTTAACTCGAAGTGTAATATTTCCTCTAAAAAGCAGGTATACAACTATATTCTTCCGTATAAGCAAACCCTACAGAATCTAGTACACTGAAAATCTGAATTCTCTTTTCAAGTATACACTATAACTGTGTACTGAAATGTTGAACAGCCATATTTAAACAAGTGCTCAGTTATAAGGTGAAGTTTCGCACTTGTGAAATGATGGTACACGTTCTGTCTGTGTGTCCTGTCCTTTGGATTGTTACTAGAAATCGCTCTGAATTCTTCTAAAGTATATAACTATGCGTTATATGACCGGTTTACAAAATTCAATTGGTAATTGTATCATAGAAAAAACGCGCTTCGAATAGTCATGTTTTGCTTATCATGGAATACGGCTAAGTGTCCTACTTTGAAACACGCGAGTAACTTTCCTTGTGAAATATTTAACTTAAGCACTTCATATTAGGCAGGCGATAACGATGAACAGTTCTAAACAAGTACTGGGAATTTTGTTGTCAAACTTTAAAAAATGAGGAAACGCGGAAGCGCGGAAACGCGGAAACGCGGAAGCTCATAGACATAAATTCTCACCGGAGTGTACATTTTCGAAATCCGAGTAGATACATATACAGTCATACCTCTATCACACGTACACCGAAAGGACAGAGCGAGGTGTCCCTATTTGAGAGGTTTCTATTTTGCAGGTCATTATTATAATCACATCTCTTAAACGAAAATGGTGATCTATCATTTCAATTTTATTTTCCGAAACAGTGCTTGGTAGAGAACATTCAGGTAAATTTTCAAAAAAACTCATCGCTAAATTTTATTTCTCAGGAATCACCTTAAATGGCGCCGAGTGGATCCCTTAGGCAAAAGTTTTGACTAATTAACTCTGGTTTCGTTCGATTTTTCTGAAATTTTAACACAATAAAGATGGATTGCTAAGAAACATATTAGTCTTTGCCGATGTATAGTAGCTATTAACTCTAAAGAGATATATCGCTTCGAAGTCGGTGATTTGAAGTCGTTGGATTCGAACGAAGAGAATACTAAATACGCTAAAAAGGTGTTGAGTGAGGGCTATGGACTCAGTGAAAGGTTCCAGCAATTCTACTTTTCTAGAAAAAGATCAACTCTTCCACTTGAAAAGAGCAGAAAATTTAACTTTCCGCATTAATTTTTAGCGATCTCTTTTAAGACAATCGATGGGAAAGTGTTTGCGCGGGAACTGTTGTGTGCACATTCCACGTTCCGTTCTTATAGGATTTAAAATGCTTACAAGGGGGAACAAACTCTTAATTGTGCAAGGAATAAGTCTTACCCGTCCAAGGAGCGAATTTCTGATTCAGAAGTGCAGCTTATGCGAAATAAATTGAAATCGAGTTCGGCAATTTCAAGTGTACGGCGCGCGCGTGAATTTTGTAAAATGAGCATAGTTAACTCGAAGTGTAATATTTCCTCTAAAAAGCAGGTATACAACTATATTCTTCCGTATAAGCAAACCCTACAGAATCTAGTACACTGAAAATCTGAATTCTCTTTTCAAGTATACACTATAACTGTGTACTGAAATGTTGAACAGCGATATTTAAACAAGTACTCAGTTATAAGGTGAAGTTTCGCACTTGTGAAATGATGGTACACGTTCTGTCTGTGTGTCCTGTCCTTTGGATTGTTACTAGAAATCGCTCTGAATTCTTCTAAAGTATATAACTATGCGTTATATGACCGGTTTACAAAATTCAATTGGTAATTGTATCATAGAAAAAACGCGCTTCGAATAGTCATGTTTTGCTTATCATGGAATACGGCTAAGTGTCCTACTTTGAAACACGCGAGTAACTTTCCTTGTGAAATATTTAACTTAAGCACTTCATATTAGGCAGGCGATAACGATGAACAGTTCTAAACAAGTACTGGGAATTTTGTTGTCAAACTTTAAAAAATGAGGAAACGCGGAAGCGCGGAAACGCGGAAGCTCATAGACATAAATTCTCACCGGAGTGTACATTTTCGAAATCCGAGTAGATACATATACAGTCATACCTCTATCACACGTACACCGAAAGGACAGAGCGAGGTGTCCCTATTTGAGAGGTTTCTATTTTGCAGGTCATTATTATAATCACATCTCTTAAACGAAAATGGTGATCTATCATTTTAATTTTATTTTCCGAAACAGTGCTTGGTAGAGAACATTCAGGTAAATTTTCAAAAAAAATCATCGCTAAATTTTATTTCTCAGGAATCACCTTAAATGGCGCCGAGTGGATCCCTTAGGCAAAAGTTTTGACTAGATGATGGGATGCAAAAGAGAGAAAACACTTATTTGCGCTAATATTCAAGTCATTACTGCACTTTTCAATAACATGCGGACTCTAAAACATTTTTAGAGCATGGCATAATGGCTCATAGCCCATGATCGCTAAGCCAATGAAAACTCTTGAATATTAAATTATTTGCAGATAAAAAATACTAAAAAGGCAAACTGTCAGAATCAAACAAGACTCTTCAGGGGATTTAATGACAATAATATTCATAACCATGCTTTATATACTATAAAATTTACATAATTACCATTTGAAATGTCTAAATGGCAAGGTTTGGGCTAGAGGCTTAAGATAAAATTCGGTAAATGCTGAAAGGTTTTCAATGGCGGTGCGCAGCACGATGTAATGAGCCGAAGGGGATTCCCCTGGATGGGTTTTGATGGTTCCAAAAGCCTTGTCAGGCTTGGCATTGCCATTGACAACCCAATTAGCAATTTCTTCTTATATATATAGAAATATATAAAGGTAGAATAAACAGAAGAAGATGCGAACTTTTCTCTTTGTGGTCTTTAATACATGGACGTTTCGCCCGTTCGGGCTTCTTCAGCACTTACAAAATCGATACTTGGATGTTGGTTAACCAACATCGTTTACACATCTATAGAAAAATATAAATATAAAAATATAAAAACATATATGTATATACACACATATAACTTAACTTAACTTATTATATTAAATTATTTCCAGATAAAAAATAACTGTCAGAATCAAACTAGTTTGTTATTCAGTTGGAGCTAAAGAAAATTTTAAGCCCAACAGGGTTTTATGTTCTAATATCTATAGGAGTGTGGCTAATTTTGGATACCTATTTGGCGTTCCTGGCCCTTAATCCAAGGGAAGTTGATGGGGTGTGGTTTCTTTGTACTTGTATCCATAGTATCAAGTCAGTCTGACTTGTGCTGAGTGAAGAACATGCTATATACTTAGTAGAATTAGCATAGCTTTCAGGCATTGACTATGATTTTAAGGCAGTTTAGTGTCCAATGATTGAGGCAATATTTAAATAAACAATAAACTTATTTGATTGTACCATTACTACTTGGATAACCCAGTAACTCTAGAGCTGAGACAAAAGTCCCGACTTGTGGAAGGGATGCCGCTTTCCGGTGGATGTCACAAATGATTCCCTGACAACTCAAGAACAGGATCCATCCACAAAGACCAAGTTCCGGAATCAACTTACTAACTCTTGGTTTAGATTTCCAGATCACCAGTAGGAGACCTTCTTTGTCAAGCTTCCATGCCACACCCTGTCAAAACAAGACCTCAAAACCAGAGAGATATCACAGTTGTCAGGATTTGACTATCATTATTGTACAACGAAATTTATTTAGTTGATAAAATCCTTTCAGACATCACATCAACTATAAATAAAAGCTAACATAAAAAATATATCTATATGTACATATGCATAACTTAAATAAAAGTAGCTGTATCAAGGTAACAAGATAAATGAATGAAAATTTATAATTAATATTTATTGAGGCAATTTCTTGCAAAGGGCTTTCATGTGATATGATGTCATCAGCCTGAATTTTTCCACAGAAGGGAGGACAAGAGATTCTATTGTCAATTTCTGCTTATGCTAGATCAAGTGTGGAGTGTAGAACTTGAAGTAAGCACTGCTGAGTTACTCCATAAGACACTGGGCTTTACTGGGCCCGTTGGACATGGTTGGACCTGGTTTTCGAAACATATATAATAAGATAATGAATGATAAGATAATGAATTGAAGACTTCATCAAAGACTACACTTTCATCCCAACAAGCCTGTTAGGTGATCTCTCACTCTTCAGGGGGATTTTAGAGACAATAATATTCATAGCCATGCTTTATACACTATACAATTTACATACCGGTAATTACTGTTGCAGAGAATTTGAAATGTCTAAATATTTAAATAAACAATAAACTTATTTGATTGTACCATTACTACTTGGATAACCCAGTAACTCTAGAGCTGAGACATGCCAAAAGTCCCGACTTGCGGAAGGGATGCCGCTTTCCGGTGGAGGTCACAAATGATTCCCTGACAACTCAAGAACAGGATCCATCCACAAAGACCAAGTTCCGGAATCAACTTACCAACTCTTGGTTTACATTTCCAGATCACCAGTAGGAGACCTTCTTTGTCAAGCTTCCATACCACACCCTGTCAAAACAAGACCTCAAAACCAGAGAGATATCACAGTTGTCAGGATTTGACTATCATTATTGTACAACTAAATTTATTTAGTTGATAAAATCCTTTCAGACATCACATCAACTATAAATAAAAGCTAACATAAAAAATATATCTATATGTACATATGCATAACTTAAATAAAAGTAGCTGTATCAAGGTAACAAGATAAATGAATGAAAATTTATAATTAATATTTATTGAGGCAATTTCTTGCAAAGGGCTTTCATGTGATATGATGTCATCAGCCTGAATTTTTCCACAGAAGGGAGGACAAGAGATTCTATTGTCAATTTCTGCTTATGCTAGATCAAGTGTGGAGTGTAGAACTTGAAGTAAGCACTGCTGAGTTACTCCATAAGACACTGGGCTTTACTGGGCCCGTTGGACATGGTTGGACCTGGTTTTCGAAACATATATAATAAGATAATGAATGATAAGATAATGAATTGAAGACTTCATCGAAGACTACACTTTCATCCCAACAAGCCTGTTAGGTGATCTATCACTCTTCAGGGGGATTTTAAAGACAATAATATTCATAGCCATGCTTTGTACACTATACAATTGACATACCGGTAATTACTGCCGCAGAGAATTTGAAATGTCTAAATATTTAAATAAACAATAAACTCATTTGATTGTACCATTACTACTTGGATAACTTAGTAACTCTAGAGCTGATACATGCAAAAACTCCCGACTTGTGGAAGGGATACCGCTTTCCGGTGGATGTCACAAATGATTCCCTGACAACTCAAGAACAGGATCCATCCACGAAGACCAAGTTCCGGAATCAACTTCCCAACTCTTGGGTTAGATTTCCAGATCACCACTAGGAGGCCTTCTTTGTCAAGCTTCCTTGCCATACTCTGTCAAAACAAGACCTCAAAACCAGAGAGATAGCACAGTTGTCAGGATTTG